>JAWMAG010000002.1:5122500-5722500 GCA_037013455.1 Ceratitis rosa | reverse complement strand
AGACGAAATTATCTACGACCTCGAAGTTATGACTGTCAACAGTGACGTGGGAGCCTAGTCGCGAATGCGATGACTGTTTGTTTGATGACAGGAGATATTTCGTCTTGCCCTCATTCACTACCAGACCCATTCGTTTCGCTTCTTTATCAAGTCTGGAGAAAGCAGAACTCACGGCGCGGTTGTTGAGGCCAATAATGTCGATATCATCGGCGTACGCCAGCAGCTGTACACTCTTATAGAAGATTGTACCTTCTCTATTTAGTTCTGCAGCTCGTATTATTTTCTCCAGCATTAAATTAAAAAAGTCACACGATAAGGAATCACCCTGTCTGAAACCTCGTTTGGTATCGAACGGCTCGGAGAGGTCCTTCCCGATCCTGACGGAGCTTTTAGTGTTGCTTAACGTCAGTTTACTTAGCCGTATAAGTTTTGCGGGGATTCCAAATTCAGACATAGCGGCATAAAGGCAGCTCCTATTCGTGCTGTCGAAGAACGCTTTAAAATCGACAAAAAGGTGGTGGGTGTCCATTCTCTTTTCACGGGTCTTTTCCAAGATTTGGCGTATGGTGAATATCTGGTCAATGGTTGACTTACCAGGTCTAAAGCCACACTGATAAGGTCCAATCAGTTTGTTGACGGTGGGCTTTAGTCTTTCACACAATACGCTTGATAAGACCTTATATGCGATATTAAGAAGGCTTATTCCACAATAATTGGCGCAGACTGTGGGATCGCCTTTCTTGTGGATCGGGCAGAGCACACTTAAATTCCAATCGTCGGGCATGCTTTCATCCGACCATATTTTACAAAGGAGCTGATGCATGCACCTGATCAGCTCTTCGCCGCCGTGTTTGAATAGCTCGGCCGGTAATCCATCGGCCCCTGCCGCTTTGTTGTTTTTTAAGCGGACGATTGCTATTCGCACTTCTTCATAGTCGGGTAACGGAACAACTTTCCCATCGTCATCAATTGGAGTTTCGGGTTCACCATCTCCGCGTGTTTCCTGTTCACTGCCATTCAGCAGGCTGGAGAAGTGCTCCCTCCATAAATCGAGTATACTCTGGGCATCTGTCACTAGCTCACCTCCCTGGGTCCTACAAGAGTTCGCTCCGGTCTTGAAACCTTCTGTAAGTCGCCGTATCTTTTCATAGAATTTTCGAGCGTTACCCTTGTCGGCCAGCTTCTCAAGCTCCTCGTACTCGCGCATCTCGGCCTCTTTCTTTTTTTCTCTGCAGACGCGCCTAGCTTCCCTCTTCAGTTCTCGGTATCTATCCCACCCCGCACGTGTTGTGGTTGATCGCAAGGTTGCGAGGTAGGCAGTCTGTTTTCTCTCCACTGCGGCACGGCAATCCTCATCGTACCAGCTGTTTTTGCGACCTTTCCGAAATCCGATGGTTTCGTTTGCAGCTGTACGCAGGGAGTTTGCAATGCCGTCCCACAGTTCCCTTATACCGGGTTGCTGATGAGTGCTCTCAGAGAGCAGGTGTGCAAGTCGAGTAGAAAATCGCTCGGCAGTCTGTTGTGATTGCAGCTTTTCAACGTCGAACCTTCCTTGTGTTTGTTGATGGACGTTCTTCGATACACAGAGGCGCGTGCGTATCTTCGCTGCGACAAGATAGTGATCTGAGTCAATGTTGGGACCTCGGAACGAACGCACATCTAAAACACTGGATACATGTCTTCCGTCTATCACAACATGATCGATCTGGTTGGAAGTTTTCCGATCTGGAGACAGCCAAGTAGCTTGGTGAATTTTTTTGTGCTGGAATCTAGTGCTACAGACAACCATATTTCGGGCCCCGGCGAAGTCGATCAGCCTCAGACCATTTGGAGATGTTTCGTCGTGGAGACTGAATTTTCCGACAGTCGTACAAGCACAATTTTGACGTCGTGTCGGGGGCAGCGCTCATAAGTGTGTTCGAGGCGCTCGTAAAAGGCATCTTTGGTCAAGTCATCCTTCTCTTCCGTCGGGGCGTGGGCACAAATTAGGGTGGTGTTGAAAAATTTTGTCTTGATGCGAATTGTGGCTAGACGTTCATCCACCGGAGTGAATGCCAGTACTCTGCGACGGAGTCTCTCTCCCACCACGAATCCGACACCAAATTTGCGCTCCTTTATATGGCCGCTGTAGTAAATCTCACAAGGACCCACCTTCTTCCGTCCTTGTCCCGTCCATCGCAATTCTTGGACGGCAGTGATGTCAGCCTTTAACTCTATGAGGACATCAACCAGCTGGGCAGCAGCACCTTCCCAATTAAGGGACCGGACATTCCAGGTGCATGCCCTAAAATCGTAATCCTTAAAACATTTGCGGGGGTCGTCATCAAAAGGGGGGTCTCTCATCCGAGGCTTATGTTGCTTTTTCATTGCGTTGTTTTTTCATGTGGTGGGTTCCAAACCCTACGCACAACCGCATGGGATTCGCCTTCTCACTTTAGCTCGCCTCCAAACGGATGTTCGTTGGCTACCCAACGATATAATAATATAAGTTATCTTAAATTAAATTGAATTAAAATAAAATAAAAATTAATATATTAAATATTGTATAATAGAAAATAGAATAAAATTACACTATTTAAATAAAATAGTTTGAATTAAAATTAAATTGAATTAAATTAAATAAAAAATAAATTAATTAAATTACAATTTTTGTTATAAGTTTGGTGCATTTTATTAGAAAAATTAGTTAAAATAAAGTAAAACAACTTTAAATAAGTTAAACGAAATAAATAGTTGAAAGGGGCGAATGAGTGCAGTTTCCATAATTTTGTTTATGGTAAAGATCTCGATTTCTATTGGCTTGAAAAAATCAAATTGGCTTGCGATATTTTAGTGTGCTACATACTCTCCATGTAGGTACATCATTTATGTTAGCGCAAATTTTAGAAGCAAATTATTTCATACAAATTGGGCAATCCGAGCTGCATAAAAATTTATATTTTATTAGGAAATAAACTATTAAAAAGTAGTTTCTATCGCCTGAAGGCATTTATCTACTTTGTATCAGTTACCAAAGTGCATGAAACCTTCTATTGTAATATTTGTATGTATGTACACGCAAAGTTGTTTGATACGAAGGTTAAGGCAACAGTTTGCAAATCTATCACTGTACTCACATAAACAATAAATTTGGGTAAAAAAATGTACTTTCGTGCATACATATGTACATACTTATGTTACGCTTAACCGAGTTTTGAGCATTTATTCAATGGGTTGAAGGTATTCATTCATTTTCTATGCAAATTTATTATGTTTGAGATTAAAAGTTCTTCAAACAAACTTTACATTTAAATTTTTAATTACGAACATTTTTACATACATACATCCATACACATAATTCTTGAATTTGCAATACCTCGTCAAAAGGAATCCCAGCAAAAAATTTGTCGAGTCCTGAATATAATTTGGAGAAATGGTAAAGTAATAAATGAATAAATGACTAGTGAAATCCCACCCACTAAACGGAGCTGTACGCTTTTTCTTCAATTATAAGCCTCTACATCAAGGCTAGCTAGTAGAAGCTGATAGTCATCCAAGTTTTCGCAGTAGCTGAAAACGTTTCCCACATACTTCTAACATCGAAGGCGCGTCGCGCTTGAAGTTTAATAGGTATATCATCTGTTTCTGTGACAACCTCTTGGTGTTGTTGCAACAGTGTCTGCTACTCTAGCTTAGGCTACTTCACTATTCTCGCTCATGACGGTGTTTGGTTGAATGAAATTCGTGTGAAAGTATATTCTCCTTAAACAACCTGAGTTACCCATCTTAAAGTTTTTGTTCGCTCTTTACTGCTAAGCCAAGTGAACTCGAGAAAGTCTTCTGATTACGAGGTTTACGCAGGTGCTGATACCAGACTTGTGACCACCACTAAGTTTCTCTTTGTTCATAGAGTTTTGCCGCTCTTACTAAATATAGATCCCACAGTTTTTCAGACAGTTCTTCAAACGATACCTGTGCGTAGACTTGATAACCGTATTTTTCACAATCCCATCAAAACAATCCAATTGCCCGAAGACTTGTACAAACCCGGATGCTTTCTGTTTCTGTCTTTTATATGCAATGTTAATCGTTGGCCCCGTCGTCAAAGTGTGTTGCAGCATTAGTTGTTGGTATACTTTTGGTGGCATGCTGGAAACCCGCTTTCCTCAGAAATCCCAAACCTCATTTGTTCTCTGCCTATTCCTTCCCTTTGTACCCTGACAGGAAAGACTTCATTGATGTGAGCAACTTAATTTTACAGTGTATTGCACAACCTCCGTATCCCACAGTTAGTTGCCCTGTGGGAATCCACTAAAATGAGCTTCCCGGGTGAGAGAGTATCTTTTCATCTGGGCCTCTTCAAATAAATAGCAAAAAAAAATCCCGATAAAGAGTAAATGTAGGTCGAATTCTAGCTGGAATGAAAGGAAGGTAGTCCGAATGTAAGCGCTTTAATGACCACGCGCCTTACTTTAGTGGTGCTAAATCTTTAGCTCTATTATAGGGCTTGCAAGTTTGGTTGCTCCATTACATAGGAAATACTGAATATGTGTATATAAGTATGTTCGGTTATGTTAATTCTTGCTTATAGCATATGAAAATATGTGTGAGTGTTGGCCTTTCTCTCTCTCTCTCTTCCAACTCGGCGGTCTCCTTTTACATTTTTTAAGCCAGTTTTTGATATGCATTTGTGGTAAGATGATAGATGCTAATTGTCTTTAGGGCTTTTACCCAAAATCGGTTACAACGCTTTGGTCCTTGTAAATTTTGCGTCTTCATTTAAATTCTGTTTGTTGGAAAGCAAGGAGAACTTTATAAACTTATTTACAAAACTATACGAGATCCACAAACAGGCAGTAATTTCATAAATACATACATACGTACATAAATATATGTGTAAAATGTACGCTTAATACTTTTGGTGAGAAATTTCATGTTTTGGTCATTGTAGTGGAAAAATTCCTTTCGAGCATCACACTAAAAAGCAATTTTAAAGTTAGTGTATATGAGTGAATTTTCCTTTTTGCTGTTTGGGATAAATCCAATAAAGATAGCTACATATTGTGTATAATATTGCATAAATATTTCCTTATTCAATTTCCACTCAAGTTGACTTGTTTATCAATGTGTACACTTCACCCGCCCACAACTTTGTCTGGCATGTTTTGCTACAAACTTTTCTTTTCTTTTAACGCTGGGCATGTGAGCGTTTCAAGGATTGATTCTTGATTGTATTGGCTGCAATCTGGAGTGCAATTATTTGCATTCGAAGAATGTTTTATTCTACTGATGTGCACATACAAATATACAAAAATTACAGCGTTTCAATTGCATTCTTTTCAGCGCAATTTCAAACTTTCCAATATATTTTGAATAAAATTTAAATAAAAATTCTTTGCTCTCTTTCAGGCTTTTTGTATATTTCCTATTGACTTTTTGTAGATATTAAAATTTCCACTGCATTCATTTATAGTTGTACTTTTACTTTGTTTAAATGGGCAAAGAAATAAATTGGGAAATCAGACTACTTCTCTAGTGAAATAATAATCAAATATTAATATTTGCTTGGCGCCAATTAGAAATAGCAAATATAGCCAGGTCCTTCTATATCTGGTGTTCTCAACGGAGTGGAGGTCTTCCCTTTCCTTTGCTTCCATCCAGGTACTGCATCAAAAGCCTTCAAAGTTGGAGTATCCTTAACCATCCAAACTACATGACCTAGCCATCCAGAAGGATTAAGAGATCATCAGCATCAAATAGACAAGTCTTTGATTAATACTTTTGAGAG
This sequence comes from Ceratitis rosa, assembly GCA_037013455.1. Classification (NCBI taxonomy): domain Eukaryota; kingdom Metazoa; phylum Arthropoda; class Insecta; order Diptera; family Tephritidae; genus Ceratitis; species Ceratitis rosa. Next base: position 5,716,733 of record JAWMAG010000002.1, on the reverse strand, counting down.
TGCTTTTCTTCAATAAACAAAAAAATAAATAAAATTAATTTTTCTATTTTAATGGTCTAAGAATTGAATATACGCGTATATAAATATATAAGAAGCTCCCATGGTCATCCAAAATTTGTTCTTAAATAGGCAATCGAGTTACTATTTTTGACTTGAGATTTACCAGCTTCTCAGGGATTTATCTATCCCAAGGTAGATTACAAGAGGATGAAAAAATACTAACTTCATATTGGCTGAAAACCCGTTTCTGTTTTCAGCTCCTACTCAACTTAATAAAAATTAAATTTAAACCGAGTTAAAAACGTCTTACTTGCTTTTACTGGGATTATACTTACTGATTATCTCAAAATTTTGTGACGCTGCGCCATGCAATATTTTATTTTGGTGGAATAAAGATGCGTCGTTGAATGTACTGGTATGAAATTTTGTTTTTTATTATTTTTTATAATGTTTAAGGTAGAACTCGAACTCTACACTTGGTAGCACGTACTACTAGCAACTAACTTCGGCCGCCTAATTTATGTATACGTACCTGTAATTTAGGCTGTAAGGTTAACAATTTACAAAACTTTTTAAATTAAACAAGTTTTTCCAAACCGACAAAGAGGAGATGTCTGTTGTTTCAAATTAATGTCGCGGTTTAAGCCATAAGGTACGTAGCACCATAGGCACCTATGCAATAGCAAGGAAAGTAGTAAAACACCAACCGACGAACAACTAGGCAAAGAAGGCGACATACATACGCACACACTGCCTAAGCTATTGCAAATTCTGAGGTGTGAAGCTGCCATATGGTGAGCCACTGACTCATATGTATGTATGTAGGGAGCCATGCAGATTGTTTAACTGCTTCTGGCAAAACTGGCTTGTTGGCAGGCAAGTAAAGTAATATTACATACCGCATAGTACAGATTTACTTAGAAATTCGAGTCTACATATATATGTAAAATACGAGTATGCCACAGCGAAAGCTATGATATACATAGATAGGTATATGTACATATAAATATATTATGGTCACGCATTGTTTTAAAGACAGAATCAGCTAACTCAAAGTTTTAAAAACTAATAAAATATATATTTTTTTGTATTGTCTTAAAAACAGTAACTATTTTTAATGTACTAACAAATATATACATGGGTGCATATACATAGCAGCATAAATAATACTTATTCCCAGCGTCCGCCAATAATCGGCATCCGCTATAAGCCTTAAATCAGCACTCATCCTTTTTTTCTCTTTGAACTCAGTTTTAGTGATTTTGTTGTTCAATTACATGATTGGCAATCTCTTCAAAGTGACGTAGAGCTTGTCTTTGCTTTTCCACTGTCAAGTTGTCGGATAACCGGATCAAAATGCATATCATAATAGTGGACAATATGCCAAAGGCAAAGCACACAACCTGAAATGAATTTAAAAAATATTGAATTTCAACCCGAAATTCTTCAAAAGATTTGAATTGTTGCTACTTTATAGATTAATTTCAATCGTTTTCTCTCGAGCGGTTCCGGCATACTGTCTTCAATTAAAACATCCTTTTTCGGGGGCTGTTTTTCCATTGTATTTTCTTTTTGTTATTCTGTTTTTGAAAGTGACGAATTATTTATTTTTGTTTTTCTTCCAAAGTTTCCAGCTGACATTTTTTTCATAGTTTAGAAAAATACAAAATACACGTGTCTAAAAGCAATAACCTCACAAGCAAGGTAGCTTATATATTATACTAGTCACAAGGGTATTCCGTTATACGAAATAGCTGAAGAGATATTCAAAATAATCATACATATGACTAGCAAACCAGTCTCACAAGTACCATGCACAATGAAATTTTCAATAGAGGTGACATACGTATCAGAGCGAAATGCAATGCCTTAACGACATGCGGGATCGCCAAAGAGCACCTAAGGAAATCATTCATATTTTTTTCTCACGCGGTCTTGAATGGAATACCGGACGGTTGTGTTAAGAGCTCGTCTTAGATATTAAGGATCTTCGCAATTCAAATGACCAGATCAAGTATTAAAATAAGATGTCAATGCTCTTCTAAACTTTGTATATATGTATGATAACTATGACGACTCTTTTAGCTCGAATTAGACTGAACCTCCATCAAGCCTATGTATAGCTTTACAGCTAGTCAATATAACCTAAGCTGTGAGGGAAATGATGTTTCAATGTATGGCCCATTGGCTTAATGGCAACTGACTTCCTATTGTCAAAGGCGGAAAAATTGGTATGCGTCGATCATTTTCTAATGTTTTTAAAAATTTGGTTAATGAATGCTGAATATACAATTTATAACTGGCATCTTGAAATCGCTGAAGCGGTTTTCGGTAAATCTCCTAATCCAATTTGTGGTATGCGTCTCGGTATTTTTCCAACAAATGGGTGAACCTATAGTTCATTATAAGACCCTTCCGAAAAGCCGATGGATTTTTATGAGCAACTTTTGGAATTTTCATGTCAGAAATAGGAGGACTTGAAATTCTCTGTCGAAGAGCGATCGAATTTAGAACCAGGACTAGAAACCTAACCTACAGAATGGTAGTATACAATGCTAATTACTCGGCCATTGTAAGTAAAATTATTCCTGAAATTACCCCTTTCTATTCGTTGTCTTCAATCTTTTGCAAGAAATACTAGGTAATACCTTAAATGCGATACTGAAGAGATTTATCACACGATAGTTGGTATAGACCAGAAGTGAGAGAAAACACACTGAGATTCATGCATTATTATAAGAACGCTACTGAACATGTTGGGTCGTTATGATCAAAAGAATCGAAAAGATGTGTTTATGAGGACGGTTGTGAAATGTTTCTGTTCCCATTTAGAAAATTTGTAAAGTCTCCTGTCGTCATGGGAAATAGTAGAAAATCCCTCGGCGTTTGCATTACCTGAATTGGGTAATCCCCCGTGGATCTGAGGTTGGAGTAGATAGCGAAATATTTCCGATCCATACCCAGGAATTAATTAATGAAATTTTTCTCGATTTTTCTAAGAAATCCACTTTATATTTAAATATTGGTTTTTCACGAAAAATCACCCAAAATATTTGCCTAATTATATCTAATTTCCTTTTCTGTGGCATATTTCACTTGTCTTGTCCTGCACAGATTAGATCTAATGAATTTGTAAGTCAAGTGTGATTGTCAATTTAGGTTATCTATTCAGCTTTGTGATAAATCTCATTTCACTATGATTTTCTGATATACTTCATTAGTCTTTGCGTCATCTGTTTTGGATAGACCGTGAACCACCATGATCTTGAAAATTCTAAACCAAGAACTATCCAAAGGATAGAATTTACAAAAAAAAGATGAGCAAACGTTTTCTTTTTTTTATCATCCTTCCGGATTGTCTAGCATCAGAAATTTCTGGCGTCCCATTTTCCTGAATATATGCCCCTTTCGTGGATGAGTAAATTTCGTAATCTAATTTTGTGCAATTTTTTTCAGATGTCACTAGATTTCCTTGAAGTGATAGTTTGATTTTACCTTAACTAGACCAATAGATAAGTAAATTATTTGAGGAGTAGTTTGCATGTGGCAAAAGGCATTAAAATGCGCTCTTATCCAAATAGCAAGTTCATCCACCTAACAGTTTCACTCGAAATCAATTTCTCCTATTTCAGGCAGCAGTTTTTAAATTAAAAATTAAAATTTTTAGGCGTCAACTCCGATAAAACAGATTCAATTACCGCGCTCATTGGTAAGCGGAGAAAAAATAAATAAGATAAGCCAAAAGTCAATGGGGATCTCTAGTGCAAATCTCGTTTTGTTTATAAATTATCAATCTCCCCAAGTCAACATTGGCTACAGCCATTAATAGGACTGCATTGCAGGCGACTGGGCAAGTAGTGTGAAGTAGAAAATCGCCTGTCTGCTTTAGTCGCCCGCTTGTTTATGGGACTTGATTGGATTTAGCGACATGCGACAGTAAGATGGTTAGCACACCACAGTGATTGGGAGGAAAATTGATGGTTCCCCATTGACAGGAAATCCTGAAGCGACACTGAGAAAACAGCACACATGAAGCTGTGGAGGTGTGCGTGTGATTTACGAATGTAGATACGAATATATATTGTACTTATACGGCGGCATTAGTAACTCAATGACTCTGCCTGACTCTTTTGTATATACTAACAAGTAGTTTTGCGTACGTATCTATATCTCCCAACACACACTAGAAGCCACAAATCCACCGAATGGCATCTTGTAGCCAATGTTGGTCTGGCTCACAGCATTTTTCAATTGCACAGCAGTCACAAAACACAAGATAAACACATTAAAGTTGTAAATTGGATTTCGAAAAATCTCTACTTTCCACAGGCTCTTGACAGTCGCTGGCAGCTCTTATCCTCAGTTGATGCACGGACGCGGTTGCACCGGAAAGGTAGACAGTCGTGTCAGTAACCGCACGAAAGAGAATATCTGATTAGTTGATTATTTAAAATATTTGTTAGACACACTGGCGATTCCTCTTTCGTAGAGAAATGCAAGACGCTCCACTTCCTCTGGCTCCATTAATAGGTATCGCATCGGAAAATTTCAAAAGGATTGCTGGTTTTGTACATCCAGACAGCATGGCCTTATAAGTTTTTGTAAACAAAATTTAGCTGTTTGTTTAGCAGTTTCCAGTACAGGGAAATTCCATTCTATTTTTTCAGAATTAAATTAAAAAGAATCACACTATAAAATCAATTTAATCAAACTGAACTGGAAAACTAACAACGAAAACCGAATAATGAAAGCTTATACGTGTATTGTCTTCTGCATTTTTAATAAAATGCTTAGCGAGTACTGAGGTCTTAAAACGAATATAGTCATTTAGTTTTATAAAGCTGCAATACACTAGTTCTTGCATATGAAGTACTGGCTAAGCATTATAGAAGCAATATAATATCAAAAAACTAAATGGCATACAGGGAGCAGCCTTTTAAGGGTAATCGGGGCTTTTAAGTGATGTCCAATGGATGCTTTCCATGCGCTCCTACATCAACTGCCCATGAATGTGTTAATTCAGAAAGTAGCATTATGTTCTTCTATAAGATATAAAAAGGTGGGTGATTGGACCCAAAAGAGTTATGGATACAGCGATATCTATCCCTATGAGTCCTAATGTAGTCCCAAATCTTTACAGATTTCTCTCTATATGTATCTACCAAATTCAGCCAGCATTTTTCTAGAGGAATATTGGTAAAGGAGCGCTCTATTGAATAAAAAGAGGAGAGTACAGAAAGCAACTAAATACACAGACAGCCTGGCGATTTGTTCAAGCACACTCAACAATTGCAGTAAAGCCTTAAACACACTGGCAGGTCAACCCTACGAATCGATAATTTGGTATCCCGGTGATAGGAATATTTGTGGTAACGAAAAAGCAAACGAGTTGCCTAGGTCAGGAGCCTCTCTAGATGAATTTGAGGCGGTATTATTATCATGCCTCCTACGAACGAACAAGAGACATGCTTGTACACATTTTGAGTAAATAATACAGAACAGACGGAAATCAGTAACGAATTGTAAAACAACGAAGAAAAGATGGCCGAAATATGGTAAAAAAAAGAGCTTAGAACTTATTAAATAGGCCCAGAATAAATATGTAGAGACTTACAGAAACTGTAGTGTATATTGTATTTGTGAAATTTTTAGCGCAGCTGCGAAATGGAAGGGAATAAGAAAAATATAATCCATTATCTCTGTCAATGCCCAGTTCTATCACAGACCAGGCATAGAACACAGCTTTACAATCGGCGAAAGGAAGTTTGGTGTTGATATTTTTCTCATTGGTTCCGTGTCTGGACTTAATAAACGATAGATATATGGTCAATGATGTCAATAGAGGTATATCTCAGGGCGGTTTTCTCTCACCAATGCTTTGGGATCTCTCGTTTATTTTACTAGACACTAAAACTGATTGAGTGAATAGTCACTGCATACAAAGATGAATTTTTGCATACTTCAGTGTCCTAATGCATGAGCTCTGTTTAACGCGAGAAATATTACCTCAATATTTAATACCATACCTCATTAATTATTTCACTAGTTTTGAATCGAATTCACCTACACCAGGAGCTGAAGAGAAGTTTTTCGAAGTCATTCTGGTGTGGAAAAGAAGCTGAAAAGAGGATGTTATTTAGAGATATTAGAAGGCATCCGCTGCACTCTCTACTTGTAAGGAGCTAAGTACCAAAATCTGCTACTGAGTTTTTGTATCCATGGTAAGGCAAGTGTTTTTTCGTTGTTGTTGTAACCGCATACATATTCTAAAAGTTATTCTTGGGAATTTAGTGGTAGTGACAGCCCTTGGTCAGATAAAAATCTGGGTCATTCCGATATGAAGACTCGACTGTCGCGAAAACTATCGGATTTAATTTTAGTCGCATCTTCATCACGGGTAAATACTTGAAACAGTACTTTCATATGGTGTAGTAATACGCCTTCAAAGGTAACCTTGAAAAGCTCTCAATTCGTACTGGACCGTCATAGGTCGTTTCAGACTGTCAGTCATTTGGATTAGTGGTCACAAAGGTATACAGAAGAACTACGGAGCAGATGTACCTTCTAGGCAACCTTCCAGATCCTTGGAGATAAATAAACGAGCTAACCAATTTGAAGTTCTACTATAAGAAAATTCAAATACAGCTCACGTTGTGGTAGGAGCAAAACTTTACCTGTCACTAGTAGATGCAAAGTTAGCCCAAATGTGGCTGAAGAAGGTAGAGCGGCTTATATTCTCTGCAAAACAGGGATATTCAAAAGGGAAAATGGTTGCGAAGTACAATTTGAAATTTATGAGTGGCTTAATAGTTTATCTATGCCGTTTGGCAGAAACAAAATTAAGCAAGTAATAAACTTCATAAAGGAGTAAAAGTATATAGTAAGAAAACCGTAGAATTAGAGAAAATTGTTCGTGGGTCACAATTTTGACCTAAGTGTGTTGGTACTCGCATATTGCCAATACCAAGCAAAACAATCGCGTCCCTTTAACTCAGGAATTGCAAAATTATTACATTACTTTAAGGCACATAACAAATGCTTGTTATTTATTTATAGCAAGCATATTTTATGATAGTCAGCTCTCTATTCGAAGATGCGCTGGCACACATTTCTTATGCATACAAATTTTGTAAAATCATTGCTCTTCATAAAATATTCAGCTGATGAAATTTTAATGAGTATAAAATCACAGAAGCCAAGTATTTAATGTTTAAATTATAATTCATCTGAGCTGCTCTTCATTTGCCCGCAGAGTTAATTTAATTTGTGGCTTGTTTGAAATGCCAAAAGTCTAAAAACAACAACACATTTTTGTGAACAACGCGTCAGCTGCCTATGAAAATGTATGTATGTCTCTTTAACTGTGTAAAAGAGCGCTTATAGTAAAGACACTAAATGTCGCTCACTGAGTTTTAAGTTTATAATCTAAAAGAAATATTTTACCCAACCAGCACACAATACAAGATATTTTTCCACTCTACATTTATTTTATTTTCTCGTAAAGCTCTTGTAGAATATCAAACGCTTGAAAAACCCAGTCTTAATAAATTTTTTTTAAAAATACACTCGGATGGTTTACAATTTCCCGATGAGAGACGACCGCATTGAGGAAACTTAATTCAATTTTTTTACTTAAATTAATTTTCTAAAATTTTTGGGCGTTAATCAGACCAGGACTCGAACCAAGGCGTTCCGAAAGGCAGGAACTAAACATCTTTAGTGCATTTATAGTTTCTAAAATGAACAAAATTGATTAAATATCAAATAAATATATTAGCCGCTTCCTTGGCTTCCTAAAATGGACGAATTTGAACTGAAGACTTTATAAAGATTAAAGCAGCTTAAATGAAAAAAATTGTCTACCTAAACAGCGGCTTATGCAAAAGGATGTCATCAGAAGGGCACTATTTTCATATTTGATATTTTTTTATAACTTTACTCATTTGAAAATTATTATTTTTCGAGTTTAGCTTAAACATAAAAAAAAGTAATTACACCGGAACAAGGAAAAAAAAACACAAATAGTTTGTATGTAAAATGCCGTTTTTTCTTATATTTAGATTAAAGAAATCTTAAATTAATAACAAAACATTCGCCATAGCGTATGAGCAACATTTGGTCAACAGGGGGAATTAGTTTTCAGCGTTCAGTTTTTAGCTCAAACTCTCTCTAGCTCACCTACGGATATTAAATTCTATTTGAAAGTTTAAGTAGTTCAAAGTAGAGTACGTTGCGAGGAAGTGTGTTTACACAATTTTTTGATGGTTGGAATATTCTTTGACTGGGGTCTACTTTCCAAGCCATCAAATAAATTTTAATGAATTATAAATATTTTGTGTTTTATTATACCATATATGTATATACTCATGGTAATTTGTCCAGCTGGAGAAAGTCCCGAACTTCAACTTTAAACTATAGCCTGTGGTATACTTTATTTAAACTCTTATGTCTTTCTAATCGAAATGGAGTAATAAGCGGCTTGTAGAGTTTGGTAATACTGACTTGATATTATTATTATATTTTATTTTTCATACAACAATTCCTTTGGTAATAAAAGGATTGTGGAATGTAGTCAAACAACTTTATTCTCCAATTTTTCGCAGACATAGAACTTACTCATATTTTTTGAACTCCATCAACAATAATTAGTGTAGACTCTCTCTCAGAAAGTCTCTGGAGTTGTGTTAAATAAACTGAATTTGAGGGGTGTTTTGATTTCCTATTTTAATTAAATGCAGTTGAAGCTCATCGAATGCATGTATAATTTTATGGCTAATTCGCTCCGACTAATAAGTTATGCAGAGATAGGTTTTGATACTTCAAAAGTGGATTCTCGGTGGACCAAATGAGTATAATGCATTATGAGCTGCTAAGATTAGGCGAAATATCTATGGATATGGCTATGAACGACCAAAATTCATGGCAATATGACTTTGCAACGTCACAGTTCTCTGCCCAACGCGAGTGTATATACTCAAAAATCACCTATTAACGTTGAAATGAGACGTCTTACCCCACTCATATCATATTCTCCTGATCTTTTTCCTTCCTATTGTACAATGTTTTTTGTAATCTGAATGAAATTTCTAAAAATCTAAAGCTCATTACTAATTGTATTCGCATGTTTTGTGGATCGCATGTATATTAAAATTTTGCATTTTACACATATACCTAAATATCATCATCCGTACCCGCTACGTGCTTATGTTTTAGGCTAAGGCTGGCTGAAATCTGACCTTTTCAAGTAGCTTGCAAGGAAAAAAGACCATAAGTGGATTAGTTTCAGAGTAGATTTAAATTAGTTTACTTCATTACAAAGGTAAATTTATAACCCAACGTTATTTGGTGATCAGCAGACTAGAACTCCAAATTAGATTTTTTTGTTTTATATATTTTTTTATACATATTCCATTTTATTTTTAGTGTTCAGCTGAAAGAGAAACGAATGTTAATGCGAAATATTTGTTAACAAAGATATTAAATTTATTATGTTTTTGTTTTTAAAGCGAAATAGCCTAATCCAATTGTCTTACCCCAAAGCTATACAGCTGGCATATATGCATATCTGAGCAACTATTTTCTGATGTCTGAGTTGGCAGATGCACAATGGGATTTTGCATTCCTCATCCGACATTTGATGTTCCTCACTTTTTAATCTTGATGCATTTCTGTTGTCAACAGTAACCATCACTGAGCAATTAAACACTTACTTATGGCTTATGCTTATGCTTACAAAATGCTGCTGTGCTATAAGCAAAAACTATTCCACAGACATTCATAGATGAGCACGCACATGCTCGTCATTTTGAAGAAGTGTTTGAGTGCCAGATAGCGGAAGAGAAACCATCAGCGCTCAAGATATATATTTTTTTTTTCCTTAAATGTATGTATGTACCTATATTTGTGTGTGTGAGTGTTTCACAAGTTTTATGCATTCTCTTTAAAGAGCATTTGTAACAAGGATAGTCACTCTTACCATAACATTAGTGTTGCGTATGTGTAAATAAGTTAGAAGTAAACATGCTGTAAGTGCAAAATGTTACCAGAAGCAAATAAAATTTAAATTTTTTACTCGCCAAGACAAGCCCAAAGTTGTGGCGAATGTGAAACGCAAATTAAAATATGGCAAGTGTATTTATAAATGGATTTATTATGCAACTTGTGCTTAAATGCAGCCGCGTACTAAGCATTAGTGGGTCTCAACGTGCCTTATGGTAATTTCAGGCATTGCATAATTGACCGCATTCAGGGACATTTTTGCTAGAAAATCTGTATGTAATAGAACTGTGTTAAAAGATATTTCGCCTCTCCGTTATAGCTATTCACTTACAACAGCGAACAAAGTAAAAAATACTTTCGTTCTACGGAAATCGTAGAGTGTATCAAAAAAAGTGTTCCGACATGATCTGTAGAGTTAATCCTTTGTCAGGTGCAATTGATCTATGAGGCACAGCCGGAATATTTTTTAAAATGCCTTACAGCTTACAGAGCGAGTAGACTGTGGAACAATCTGAGGGCTGCAGAATCGCAAAAACTATGCGTAAAACTTTGTACTAAACTCACAAAGTTTGTACTATCTGTGAAGCGGCCGGACTTCAGGTTGCTGATAGGACTGTTATTAGGGCATTGCCTTCTGGGGTCTTATGCCCTTAATATGGGTCTGACAGTAGACAACAAATGTAAGAAATGCAAGGAATGTGTGGTGACAGTGGAGCACGTAATCTGTCAATGTCTGACATTCGGTAGACAAAGGCTAAGCATACTTGGCGCAGAAAGGCTACAGGGTTTGCAACCGGCAATGGCCAAGGGACCAAAACGTACTGCAGACACAATAGGAGTGTAGCCGTACAGCTTAGTCGCATGAATACTATGAATATGTCTCGTCTATGTGATACCCAATGGATCAGCCAGCTTAACCTAACCTAAACGTTTTGTCCATATTATTTAAATGCATAAAAAATTTAGTTTTTTGTTAATTATGGATTTTACATATAAAAGGTGTTATTTTGAGTAGCCTACTAGTTCGACAGATGTCACCATAAGCTAAATTTTTTTGATTTTTGAAGCAAAAGCTAAGCCTGTGATAAAAAAGGAACGCTGGACATTTCTACAATACACTGAAGTTATTAAAAATTACTATAAAAATTATGAAAACCTGGCAGAGGCGGTCCGTAAATCTAAAACATTTTTCGGTCGTCGTAAAGCAGTTTCTCAGACCGCAATAGAGAAATGAAACTGTTGGTGCAAGTTGGTGATGTGATGTGATGTGCTGCTGTAGCCCAAAATGTTGTCCATTCTTCGTCAATACATCGCCTTAAAAAGTTCAGTTAACAACAGAATTCAAGCCTGCTAATCTTCAACAACATCGTTTCTTTGCTCATGGATCCTTTAATTTCATCCAAAAACCATCTGGTCTTATAAGGCTAATTTCCACCTCAATGACTACGACAATAAGCAAAACCCTTTGGTGCGGTTTACGGGACGGCGGGGTCATTGGACCTTACTTTTTCGAAAATGAAGTAACAGTTACGGTGAATGAATTGCGCTACCAAGATGTGATTAATGATTTTTTAATGGACGAAATTGGATGGTATTGATCTGGGCAACGTTTACTGTCACCAAGAATGTGATACGTACCAAACAAGCAACGAAACCATCGATCTTTTAAGGGAAAAGTTTCCGGTGCGTGTTATCTCTCAAAGAGGTGATCGCAAGTGACCACCAAGATCTTGTGATTGAACACCTTTTCCCTTAAAGGCCACCTGACAAATAAAGTCTATGCCAATAGAAGTTGATTCTAGATCTCAAATTATTTTGTTTTATTTATTTTTTCTAACATTACATTTCTAATATATAAACATGCTGCGCTACTTTAACACCATATTTTTGTGCGTTAACATATTGTGTTTGAAACTATTTTCTCGAAGTATTCAACGCAACTACGCCCGCGAGTTGAACACATCTCCGCCAACTTTTATCATTTTCCTAACTTTTATCATTATCAGCTCAAGTCAAAGTTAGCATTTCCCCTACCAAATGAGCTTTTTCATTAAATTCGTGTAGTAAATAGTATGCGCGAGACATCAGTCTAAATGTGAGCTTGTTTTTCTTTTTTTTTTTTTTGTTGCTTAATTAAAACAGTCACGCACTCCAACTCCAACGTAAAGCTCTCAGCGTCTGTAACTTTTGATCTATTATAAATATAGTAGTTTTTGCCTTTGTATTGGTTAGCATTTCCTGCAGGATGATTCACGGGAATTAAACTGGAAGATATCATAGGTGATTTTAATAGAATTTACCCTTTTACTTTTTTTGTGATTACTATTCACTTACAAACTTCACGGCGGGAGCGGTGAAGAACGAACGTGCTTCAGGACAAACACATACTCGATATTTGAACGTAAGTGTGCTATGGTAATCCATAAAAACAGCAACTCCATAGTCTGGGACAATTATCGCAAAATATATACGGCTGTGTGAACCTACTCCAGCTAATACCGAAAACGCCGTCAGAATTGCGAAATAAATCTCCAAGCACATCGCCATGAAACGAGGATTCAGACAAGGTGATAAGAGCTATTCAATTTTATTTTTTAGTTTCTCTAAAATAGACAAAAAAGTGAAGCGTATGGGTTTGGTAGAGAATGAGGCAGTCGGTGTACTTTCATTTTTACTCCCATGTCATCACCGACAGTCATAACTTTGAGGTCGTTTTCGTCTAACTTGGAAACCTAGACAGCTGGTCAATGTCAATAAAATCCAACGCAGAATCAACGCAGAAAAACTCTTGACAAACAAATATTCAACTCTGCGGAGCAGAAGCGTTGACGATGTCCACACACGAGAGAAAGGCTTGGCGGAAGTTTTATGGAATTGTGTGCTTTGGAAATAGCGAGTACCGCAAACAATGAAACGATGCAAGGTATACGGTGTCATTTATACAGTTCAGCGATAAATATAAAGTGGCTATGCTGACTAAGTCATGTCCGGATGGATGAAAAGACTTAAGTTTTGAAAATATTTGATGCAGTATCCGCCAGCAAAAACAAAGGAAAGATCAAGTGATGAAGTCCGCAGCCCCACTTGTTTTTCGCCATTGACGCAAAAAAAGCAGCATTAATTGAATTTAAATACAAAATTTTCTCCACTATCGCCCTAACTAAGGAAGACTTACAAAAAATGTATACATATATAAATATTAAGTTCCGCTAGCATTCCTCAGCTACAAGCCATAAACGTATTTTTGGCTTTAAATCTAAAAATTGTTATATAACAATTACTGAAATTATTATTTGACTTCTATTAAGATAAGCAATTGCGTGACTAATTTAGTTAGTAAGAATAAATAATTTTTGTGTGACAGGATTTACCTTCAAAAAAAAAAAACAAAAACAAAATTATTATTTTTATGATTGCATTTTTTCAAGGGCGTTAAGAAACATAAAAATTTAACACTGTTAAACACGTTTAGTCATAATATTTTTAACAATTGTTTGGGCAGAACACGCAAAAAAAGCTTTTCATTAACAAAGCAACTTAATTTAAGCACATTTATGTATATAATATTGTTATAGCTTTTGTATAGTTTTAGTTGTTGTGTTTACAAAAAAGCCACGTCAACGAATTTGACAACACTTCATTAACGTTTTTCAGCGAAATATTTGCCGTGTAATGCTTAAGTGATTGCGTGACTCATCACAAAAGCATTGGGAAATAAATGCGACTATGACCACTTAAGCTTTCTTTGTTTATTTTGTGACTTTTGTTATATACATACATACATACAGACATAGTTATATATATTTATTTACAACAATAATGTTTGCATTAAGTGTTTTGGCTAATTTAGGAAAGTGAAAAACTAACAGACCAAAGTATTTGAGCACTCACTCACAGTCCTAACAGTAGACATACACACTTGTACATACAAACATTTATATAGGTATATACGTATTTGTAGATACACATAACCAATAGAAAAGGTGAAAAGAATTGCAAAGGTGTTAAAGTACGATAAGCACGAAGAGGATGATGGTCAACCCTACAGCTGGTACATTTTTAAGTATATAAAGTACAAAAAAATAGCAAAGCAATTAACTTGAAATTAAGTCAACAAGTAGCGTGTCAGGGAGTAAAGTTGAAAAGTCAATTGAAATAATTTCCTTAAATAGTTTTCTTCTTAATAGGCGTAGGCAGCGCTTACGCGGTTATAGACGAGTCAGCAATGGGAGGTCAATCGTTTCCTCTATGCACAGTTCTACATCAAATGAAGGTACCAAGTAAAGCTGCGCCATTTTCTAAATGATATCTTTACCAGAATGGTCATGTCCCTTATTCTCTACTGCAATCAGTGATTACATAAAGGGTTTTCCAGTAAGAGGTGTTATTTTGAACAACCTGCTATGCTGGTTGATGCCACGTTTGAAGCTGTGATTTTTTCAGATTCTATAAGTAAAAACTACGTCAGTAATAAAAATTGAACGATTCACGCATCGACAACGAATTGAAATTATTAAAATTCACATAAAAATGGTGAAAACCTGGCAGAGACGGTTTATAAAACTAAACATTTTTCGGTCATCATGAAGCACTTTTTTGGACCGCATTACAGAAATTGATGGAAAAACTTGATTACAGCGAATGTCAAATTCACCTCACTTTATCTCACTTTATTGTTTAAAAGCACAATTAATCTTAAAAAACAAATAAACCTCTTGAATATGAGCTCTTCGATTTTCATATCTTTTTAGTATTTAATTTTTTTTCAACGTATGTAAGCACCAAAAAGCACCGTCAAGTCCGTCTGGCCATCTGTTGGTCCGTTCGTTTATTTGTAGGCAAACTAGTCGTTGACTGGTCAGTGCTACATTTAAACGATCGTTTATCGGAAATGACTAGATCGGACCATTAAAACACATGACCGATTTTTCTTATGTTGGGTCATAAATCCATCGAAAAAGCTTGCACGAGCGAAAAACTCGGTATTTTAAACAGTTATGATAAAGTTAATATTAGTACTGAAAATTATGGTAATCGGACAACTGAAGGGGTTATATCCACTTGCAAAACAATATAAATACTTTCCTTTGTAAATTTTTTTGAAAGGCGTTTTATTATATAAATTAATAGAAAAAATGTTAATAGGCAGTATTTAATGTTATTTAACAATAAATAAAAAAAGGTGTCTGAAGGTGAGGAAGACATTTTTGCTTCAAATTATCTGAAACCCGGAAAACAATAAAACTTAGTAGGGTAATGCATGAATAAAGGTAATGACCGAAGGAATAGTGACAATTTTATATTTTTCAAAATAGTGGCTTCAAAAAAAAACTAAATCAAATCAAAGTTTTTTAAAATAATCGAAATTATAGTCAAAAATTTTACTTCTTTGATTATTACCTAACAAATTGGCTTAGAAGGTGGTGTGAAAATTTTCAGCTCAGAGAAATTTTCTTCTCTCCGACTTAGAAAACAGCTTTTTGATAAAAACGCATTTAAGGTTTTGCGAAACATTTACACATTTACACAAAAAATATTTTTTCCAACTAACATTGAATCATCTATTTCAGGTGCATAAGAGGAATTCTCTGCTTTCTTGTTTGTCTCTAAAACAGTCAGCTGACTGCGTGAAAGAGCAGATTCAACTGACTAAGACGTCCTTAATAATACGATCAAATCTCCGAGGCTGTTTGTCAAATCTACTTCAGATTTTCGGAACGTATTCTTAAATATATGCGCATTCGAAAAATTTTAAAAAAATATAGAAAATTACTATTGGACATAACCCCTTAAAGAAAGGATTTTTCTAAAACTATCGAACGAATTTTGTTTTTTAATTTTTATGTACTAAAAAATCCGAAGTTTTGGAAAAAAAATAATTTTTTGAAGCCTCTAAAGCAGATTACCTTAAAATTATTATCAAAATCACATACAATAGCCTGAAATTTAATAAAACGATTTGTTTAGGTAAATGATTTGCATCTGAGTACGCAAGGTTTATTTTCCAGACACGCATGTACATATAAAAGTTGACATCATGGAAATCGGTAAAATTTCTCATATAGCCCCCTCCACCGATTTCTCAGATATGATATGATAGTTAATTTAATTCCAAAAAGAAAAAGCATAACTTTGATTTGGTCATGAAAGGTATAATAATTTTGGCATGACCGAGCATATAAATGTTTATTCAAATTTTCAATGAATCATAAATACATACACGTATGTCTTAAAAACAACAATATTAATGCACAAGTAAGTTAACACATTTAAATAATTTAACATGCGCTAAATCTTATTCTCGGTGACATGATATTTTATCCTTTTGCCATTGGCCAAATAAGGGTCAGTAAAATGCCTATGAATTTATGACCGAGCAAAACTTAAAATACCAACAAATAATTTCATACACTCAAAGAGATAAATTACAATGTTTAGCTGGAGTCACATTTCTTTTTCGCTTCGCTGCGCACTCGTCCTGTGGTGTGGTTGAAAAGGCCCTGTTTGTTAAATGACCCTTAAAAGCGCAATTTTTCAATTAGTTGACTTTATGTCGCATTTCAACTTTGCAGAATTGTAAATTACATTTCAAGTGCAATTTTTAACCGCTTGTTTTTTACAAGGTTGGCTTTGTATTAAATAAAATATTACAATTATGCTCTAATATAAATAAAAACAATTATGATAAAAATATTTTTAAAATTCTGGAGTGTAAGATTACTTAAATATGATACAATTAGATAAAATTAGATAAAATTATTTATTTTCCTCATTTGCTTATGTTTTGGTGTGCGATTGACCCCAACGAAAACTTCTTATGATAATTCAGAACCGCTTTACCCTTATTGCGGCCACTCTGGTGGCGCGCAATTGACCATTATTAATGAGGAGTTATGAAAAGCTGCCTATAAAGCTGCTCTGCTCTCTTTAAGGGTGCGGAAGGTGGGGAAGTTGAAGGGACTTATCCTAGTGCGCTTACTACATCAATGTGGCCTCTCTCTTCGCATACAAAGCACAGTCGCTCTGGTTGATCATAATGATTTCCAATCACTTAGAATTGTAATCAGGGAATCAGAGGCTTTTTTCTGTATCGATAGTTTGAAAGAACTATACTGTATAATGGCGTTAAAAAGTACTTCAACCTTCTCTGCCGAAGCGTCCCTTCAGGTACTAATGAAAACGAATCTTTCCGAAAGTCAGGAAACTATAGAAATGAAGTTTCAACCAAAATTACTTGCCAATATAACACACCTAGCCGATCTCATAGTAAGCAAGAGGAAACTTACATATGCCAATAATAGATTTTTACCATATAAGGCAGCTGTCTCTGGTGGATTATACCAATAATGCTACAGAAGGTAAAGGGACTAATGATTCTAAGGCTTAAGAAAATGAAAAATAGTTTTAGTGGGAAAACAACATTTTTAGACCTATAACTCACCTCACTTCCATCACAACTCACATGCTTGTATTGTTAAGAAAGCATAATATTCTATTTCACAGAATTTCATTTCAAGAGTATGACCTAGTCAATAAAAGAAATGCGATCTTGACCTCCCCGAGCGAAAATATTCTGAAAACTAAAATGATTCTCCCAGGACAAAATTCACAATCGGTAAGTGAAGATATATAATGTACAACAGCGTTGCTCAAATCATGATAAGATCTACTTACTGCACACGGTTGTAAAAAATAATAATTCTCTAATTTCCTCAAAATCAGCTTTTCTAATAAGATTGCAATATGTTATTTAAATAATTATTTATTTATAAAAGTAAAATGAGAAAAAAATGTCCCACTGCAGTACACTTCCCAATTTCTCGTTCTAGAAAAGGGACACTTAAATCGGGTCACTTATACTCAGGCTAAGAGAATTTAGCATAGTTCTCGAAAAAGATGTAATGACAGTGAAAAAGGTACAAAAGGCCGCGAAGTAAACTAGTACCACGCACGGCCCTAAACACATCTGGCTTCGATCACATCCAAATAGTTTTTTTGGACGAATAATCAAGTACAACCAACCTCCTGCCCAACCGACCGATGGGCATATCTGAAGGGCAATCGGTGGTAACCGAAAATTAATGTCAGTTCGGACTGCCCTGAACCCGAGACAGATCACAGAAAGTAGCGGTTACATTTGCCTCCTATGCTTAACAGCTACAGTTTTGCTCATGAGCTGCTATAAATTACAAAGCAAAATTAAAAGTAAATTACTTAGAAGGAGGTTTCGATGCAGAAAAACGAGTCAGAGCAATCAATGCTGGCGAAAAGAGTACCAAAACAATTGCACAAACAACTAAAAGAGATACATATTTCAAACACAATGAAAAAGGCCCAAGGTGTCTGGATGATTCTAAAGGGATGGTAAAGTTAAGTTCGCTAAGTAGAAATGGGTTGTTGTTCATAACACCTGTAGCAGATTAATGAGGCGTAAATGACTTTTGCCGAGACGAATGGTAATTGATACAAAAAGCGATCGAAAATTGAGGCTCTCGGTCTCCTCCTCGAAATCTTTTTTAGAACATAATGGCAAACCTTTTTTTTTATAATAAAACTAAATTCATGGTCATAACGCTAAATTGTATCTTCTTTTTTTTCAAATATTCGCCGCAGATAGCAATCCCAAACAATTTTGTATTATTTCTCTGAACTCAAAATAATAAAGTTTTAAAAAGAAATATTTTTGAAATTGGAATGGAAATATTTGTTTATGAGTGAATCTGTAGCGGTTTATTTATTTCGTGCTCCTCAAAGTTTCATGGGAATAAAGCACGGAAATATGTAAGCTATATTAATTATAAACATAATTCACTTGACATCTGAAGTTCACAAGATTAATAGGTGCTGATATTTTCCACTTTCTTCTTTCCACTTTTATTTCGCAAGTGACCCTACCAAACTGCCACACATTAAGCGAATTCCCACCGCAATTATCTGGCTGAATTGTCGCGTTGCAAGCGCTGAGCCACTGAAATTTTGAAAAATTTTATATAATTAGCGCTGCCGTGGACGCCAGAGACAAAAGCTAAAGAAATATAGGGAATATACTGATGATTATACCATGTAATGCAACAAAAACAAAACTCGATATATAAAAGTAAGCCAAATAAAAGCTTGGGCAACAGAGGCACAGAAAACATAAGCGAGTCGCGGCCAAGAGCCAAAGTGGAACGTAATGCGAGGCCCGTAGAAGCAGCAAAAAGCCACTGCCAATGTTGCGTAGATACATGTCATGAAAATTTCCCAAGGGTGCCACACCATGCGGTGCAAATGAGCTACATTTATAATCACGTAGCCGGTTGACTGAAGCGGCGTGGCAGGCCGGCAGTGAGGCTGGCGCGCTGAGTGTAGGGTAGTAATATGAGCTAAAAAAAAAAGAAATATTATATTATGTTTATATATCAGTGTATATGTATATGCAGTGTAGTGTATGTGTAGGTAGTTGTAGGAAAATTAAATGAGAATTTGTGAGAAGTTGAACTGCGGCGTCCCCAACGGTGTAAAAGTGGGCCGCAAGACAAAACGTGAGAAGAGGGCGCATGTAGTGTTAAATTAAAATTGTAAAAAAGAAAAATACAAAGCATTAAAAAAGTAAAAAACCTCAACGAAATAAAGACCACAACAAAGCGAATTCATTTGTAGCGGCCGGAAATGTAAAAAAGATTCGAGAAAAAACACAAAAACGGCAAATGCGCTAAGAAAAAATGTCAAATTAAGCAAACAGAGCGGCAAATGTTCGCGGCAAATGTAAAAAAATTAACCAAAACATTTAGCCAGTGGTGGGGGGTTGAAGAAAATGGGAAAGAGAAAGAGCATAAAAAATGAGTGGGTTTATGAAATAAACGGAAAAATAATTCCCGTGAGTAGACATGACCACAAACATTTGCGGAGACCGTCAGCGCATTGAAGGTGTAAGGTGAAGTGGTGGTCAACGAAGAGGAGAAGCAGTTCGCGTTGCCCTTACTTGCCAGCTCTTGGCGCAGTGATGACACCTAAGCGATGAATTGGCAAGATGGAAAGTGAAGTGGAAAGTTTTGGGATATACCAAACTTATTCAGAATATATGCAGGGTGTTTGAGCTTTCTTTGACACAAGTTTTTTATCAGAAGTTCAATTCAAAATAGTATTAACAGGAAATACATGACTTTAAACTATCTTTTGGTACGGGAATTTATTGCTTACTTTTATATTATTTCTATATTATTTTCTCATACATTCATTCACGGGCAATTTTAGTGATCTCCTTTTGGTTCATAAAGGAAAAAATTATCAAAGATAAAAACCTGTAATTTGGCTAAATATTTGAATAATATATTATTAGTATTCGAGTGTCCTTAGGTTAGCCAGATGGTGTCCTAAAAAATCGCTTTCTATGAAACATCCACCCCTACATATGTCAACATTCTTATAGAATTAAAAATTTTCCTGCACATAAATCTAAATATACAAAATACCATATAGAGGTATTAAGTCTACTTTACTAATGAAACCTTCTTTAACCTATAAGAAGAGCATCTCGCGGAATTTAAGGCACTATCAAAATAATACGATAATTGGAAAATTAACCAAACAAAATGTAGTACATCAATTCGTAACTAAGTATTATATTTACTGTACTTCTCAACCGAATTATGCTTTACCTTATTACATTTGGCCCTTTTTTTGCTGATAAGGCAAACTCACTTTGCAGTTAATTTTGCCAAAGCGATACACCATTAAAATAAAGAACAAAACATAGAAAATAATTTAATTTATTTTCTTAATATCTTTTGATAAGCGAAATGTTGCTAAAGGATTTTTCACAGATCAATTTAGATGCGGTGTGTGGGAGTGTTTAAGAAAGAAAAAGAAAATGAATTATAAATCAAGCTACCAGACCAGATTGTAGCAATATATCATATCATGTATGTTTTGTTTATAAAATTGTGAAAAGTTTGGTCTATTTGTATGTAAATGCCTGAAGATGCTAAAGGTGTTAGTGAAACTTTGGAAAAAAGAGGAAATAGACTTATTTTATTTACACTACAACAGCCAAATCAGATGCGCCTAATAGATATGGTACATAAAACCTGGAATTTAATTGTGTACAAACTAAGGTGTACAATCAGCAGCACAAACATCGAAATAAAAAGTAGTAAATATACATAAAAATAATAATGTTTTGAGTTGTCCCAAATATTATGGGATTCCACACTAGTTTTAAAACTAGCTCATTTTTGGATCAACCTGTCAGCCATATACAAAGGTATGCACATAAATTTTAAAGCTCTCTAAAAATAAGCCAAAGAAGAAGAGATTTCGCAGTGATGATCTAAATAACAGAAATTAATTTTTTTTTAAGTTATAGACTTCCACGCCACAACTCAGCCTATCAAATGAGTCAGTTTTTATTGTGGCGTATCCTAAGCAACTTGGACATATTGCGCATTTAGGAAGGTATGTATATATAAATCTTCAAACTGAAACCATTGTTTATTTAAAAAATTATCATATATTATGTTAGCCGCAACAATTTCTGCACATTTTTTGCTTTTAGTACATCAACCTGACAACCAGTGGTGTATACTCACAAAAAACCTACGTAGGCAATGCAAGGCTTATACGTAATATTTTTATTTAATTATTTTATTTCCACAATAGTCTCCCTTAGATTATCCGTATACTTGTGCTTTATGCATAAATAATATCTTTACAAAATTTCCAACGAAAAATTTAGGCGAATGCGTGCAGCTATAAATATTCCCAGGCCAATAGTCAATTTATACAAACACTAAAAAGAAATTCTACAGAGAACTCATACGCACCCGCCTGTATCAATTTTCACCTCTCAGCATTTCTGAGAACAAATTGACTATTATGTTTCTAGCAGATTTGAAAACATACACACATAAGTATTATTCCAGGAAATAATCTGGTCTTAGTTGACATGGAAATCGCATTATGTATATTTTTTTCCTTAGCAAAAGCAATAATAGTGCACGGTAGTGTATTTAAGTTTTTTTATGTAGAAAAATTTGAAAAGTTGTTTTATGCGTCAAGTCTTTATGATTTATGATTTATGATTTATGATTTATGATTTATGATTTATGATTTATGATTTATGATTTATGATTTATGATTTATGATTTATGATTTATGATTTATGATTTATGATTTATGATTTATGATTTATGATTTATGATTTATGATTTATGATTTATGATTTATGATTTATGATTTATGATTTATGATTTATGATTTATGATTTATGATTTATGATTTATGATTTATGATTTATGATTTATGATTTATGATTTATGATTTATGATTTATGATTTATGATTTATGATTTATGATTTATGATTTATGATTTATGATTTATGATTTATGATTTATGATTTATGATTTATGATTTATGATTTATGATTTATGATTTATGATTTATGATTTATGATTTATGATGTATGATTTATGACTTATGATTTATGACTTATGATTTATGATTTATGATTTATGATTAGTTTAAATGAATTTCTGTGTTCTAATTATGGTTCCAAAAACTTAACAAAAATTACCAAATATTTCACAACAAAAATCAATTTTTCTGCCTGATATTATCTCTCTTTCTCTCTTATATAGGACAATATTTTTATTCAAGCCATTTTCCTAGTGAATATGTAAAATATAACTAAATTATTATTTGCTTGTAAACGATTTGTATTTAACCGCTGTTTACATGTGTACATATAATACTTACTTCCATGCGATTTGACACAATTTCCCTAAGGTACACTTTGCTTAGTGAATTCATACATATGTACATTTGTATGTAAATGTATATTTCTAAACACATATGTATTGACTAGTAGTCTGCCGACCGCAAGGAAGTCAATAATGAATGAATAACAAATGTCAAAGTTTTGTTATGGTGTGGCCGCCAGCAAATCAAAAGCAGATGTAGCGCGTTGAAACGATGTATGTGCGTATTGAAGGTCATGTGGTTAATTTGTGTCATGAAATTTATGATACATTTTTTTCCCCTTAATTTATGCTAAGTATGTCAAGTTTTTCAAATAAGTTTTATTCATAATAGATTGTTTCTCTTTTTTTTGCTCTTCATTCGGACAGCCCAAGTAGTTGAAAGGAATTCTTACTCTGGCTGGGTGTGATTTATATTTGACTTATTCATTCTTCCGTCTAGCCTTTTGTTTATTCGTAAGTTTATTTCATTTAATTTTTGAATTTTTCCCTAAAGATTGTTTTCAGAAGTGTACCAAGTGACCTAATTCTTGCAAAATACTGACGGCCTTTTACCTTTAGTCATACCTACATATTATCTCCCACTCTTCCTTTATGCATCCGCGGAGAACTTTGAACTTGTAAATCACTAAGTGACCTCTTCACCTCCATAGCCAGCTTTTAGGCTATAAGTATGTTTTTCTAAGTTCTTTATGAAGCCGATAGGCATTAAATATTTTAGAATTAACTTTAGGTATCTTCATTTGAAACAAAATCAAAACGCGCGAGCTCCGTCAAAAATACATTCAGCGGTTACAAAGCGACAATTATAAAATATATTGTCTTCAAGAGTTCACTTTCGATTTGTGTTATACAGATAATTGCTTGGCTTTATGCTTTACAGCTCCTGTAACACAGCGAAGGTCTTCACATAATATTAATTTCAGCTCCATCAACTGCTGTGTTATAGGTATACACTGTCCCACTTCTTTCTTTCTTCTTCTATCGAAGAGTCCCAAGACCATGTGTCGACATAACTCATTCTTCCACACCGAAAGATGACTTTACTTTTCAATTGCCTACTTAGTCCTGTGGGCTGCAGTGATTCCACGTCGAATTTCCAGGCTGATATTATTATTGGTATTAATGCTGGTTCCTAGATAAATGAAGTTATGACTATCAAGTGTGACATGGGAGCCAAACCGTGCAAGTGCGCCGACTGCTCAATTGATGCCAGTAGTTTTTTGTCCTGTCCTCGTTTACAACCAGAATCATTATTTTTTTTATCCCGTCTGGAAATGTGTACTTTTCCTACTAGAGCAAAAAAAATATTTTGAACATCTAAGGATCTTCATTGAATTATTTCTGTTCAAATACAAAATGTCCAGGCTTAGAAAGAAATATATTTTCATAAATGTATGCATATACAATCTAATTGAGAAAGCAGGAACTTGTGAAAACTCGTATACATAAAAGCAACGCCTTGCAGTAATTCACAATGTAGAACTAAATTAAAAATAAGCATGAAATGAAATATTTATAAAAAATACAGAATCAACAATACATGAAGAGGATTTTTGCGTAAATATATATGTATATGAATATCAACTTCATACATTATCACGGACAAGTCTTTGACTCTTCAGCTATCATGATGGGAAATTATAATCACTCACTTTTTCGGTAACCATTATTCTTATAAAATTACATCTACATTTAACAGTAAATATGTAAACTTGAGTACAAACACCAACCGTTCATTTAGGATCTTATTTCTTTGTTTGTTTTATTTTCAATTGCCACTGACGTTTTAGTCACTTCTTTATGTTAAGTGAATTCAATAAGTCAAATTCAAATTAAGATAGCTACCAAAACAAAATAAACATTTAAATATCTATTTTCGTCGCAGCCAAAATTAAATATATGGAAAATGTGAGGAATCTTGAGACATAGATAGTCCCACATATTCACGTATCCTCACTGCCACTATAATGTGACTTTTAAACAATAATCGAGTGGCATTTGTCATAAATATTTATTTTGCATACGACCCGATTACAGGAACAAAGCCTATTTGTGTATGTGTGTGTGTGGTGTATGTGTGAAAGTTCTTGCTCTTCATCAGATGTCAGACAAATTTACTTCGTGTACTGTTATTTGACATTGTCACTTGAATTTTGGAGTATGTATGCATAAGGGTTGTTATTGGTTTTACCGTTACTGGCTTATAAAATTTAATTTATTGGCGAGCAAATTGCTATTGCTTTATTAAAATGTAAATTGAATTTTGACAGGCAAAACATGAAAAATTTACTTGTCGCTGGGGTCTTTTTGTCACTTACACATAGTAAGGTAGTAATAAAATAAAATTTGAATTTCACTTATTTGCGTAAAAATTATAATATATTATTATACAAATTTTTAATAATTTAATATTTTCCAAGTGAAAATAATCTAGAGCGTTAAAGAGGAATGCAATAAAAAAAGCAAAGTAAAAATATATCGCTTGACAACCGCACAGCGGGATGAAACTGCTAAAAATTACTACAAAAATGGTGACTCAAACGTGACCATATTTTGGAGAAGATGGTGTACATAATCGTTTAACTTCTAAAGGAAAGGGTAAAATTTTAAAGAAATTTGATGAGACTGAATCGGCTGCAGATATTTTAAGGCCTGTTTTTGTCACGTAAATCACGACCTGTAAATAATTATCATCTGAATTTTTGTAATAAAATGAAATCATCTACTTTTAAGGGCTGCATAAACAAAAGAATGTCTCCAGAAGACTACAATTTGCGTTCGCTTTTCACACTTAAAGTAATGTCTTATTTGCTGCTATTGATAATTTTGCTCGGTTTATAATAACACAAAAATATAAAGTCGGTTTTACACCAGACGCTAGATAACCAAAAATATGGATCTGTCACAAATTGCATGTTTTTGCTATTAAAAAATTTAAAATTTCTAAGGCAAGCATAGTTTGAGTGTATTTCAATCCGTTGTATATTATTATAAAGCGTACTTAGAACATAAGCTAAAATGACCATGAAACCATAAAACTTAAATGTTCGTCAGGTCGTATGAGCAACATTTGGTCTACAACATAAAAAGATTAGGCTTACTCTCATAAAAATCATTAAATTGTGTTCAGTATTTTATAATTTATTATATAATGAGTGTGGTTCCTGAAACATAGACCACTTTTCTTTCTAGAAAGCAAGCCGGATAGCAGATTAGAAAATATCGTATATAATTCGTTGGTTGACATTGAATCAGACCATTCGCCACTTTAGTGCGCATCTTTTATTTAACTTTTTTTATCTTGCAGCAACTAATTTATATTGGTATAATAACTCTTATTTCGGCAAATATAGCAAAGTGTAAAAAAATGAATGGGCGTTTACGCGTACTCCAGGTTTCTGCTGCACCCTCATCACCTTGAAAAAAGTTGCTGTGTGGGAGACCAAATGTTGAAGATCTGAGAGATTAATTTGGAATTTCCATTGTCTGTTCACCTTTGGCAATCTAATGATGTTGATTGTTTTGCGCTGAAGAAGAAATCGAAAAATATTATTTATCATTACACATATCTCTTATAGTTAGGCCTGTTAAGATCATACAAACATTAAATAAATATTTTTACTTCAAGTGCAATACGACTTATTTAACTATGTTGGAAAATTCCGCGCTTTTAGTGCAAGAAACAGTATATGAGACGCGACAACCATACCAGATACAAGTGTACACCACTGCGTATGAGTAACTTCTTGTAATATTATATTTCAAACACCCATTTACATTCAATTTGTTTATCACTCTTGCCACATCATTACATTTACTTACGGGATGAGGTATTTTATTTTGCTTTCGGAGACAGACATTAACAAATTGCATCAACTCGTAAGTTGCACGCTCATTATCTTAATTACTTAAGTGTGTTGCGTCGGCAATTCCTCTAATGCGTTTGGTAATGTCACTGCATTTAAACACCCTCACAAGGATGTAATGAAAATGAAATGAAAGTTTACATGCATAGGAAAACAGCAAGAAGTGATAAAAAAAAACAATTAAGGAAATAAAATTTTATTTCCATTTTTGAATTGTTATGCTATGACGAAATAAGACCAAAGTAATCCTATGTTTTGCCTGGTAACATTCAGCTATAGAGGCTGATCTGTTTTAGTCTGGAACTATTTCTCTGGTCAAGGAATGGAAATATAAACAGTATTTATTGCCCTATGAAAAGGAGAAAGAAGAGCTCGAACTAGTTTTTGTAGCGCCTCGAGGTTGATTATTAGTAGCATAAATCTGGAAAATTATATTATTTGAAATGTAATGGCTATTTACCTCTCCGAAACATTAAGAAATATCAGTAATCACTTGCAGCTTTGGCGATAAGCACCACACAATTCCTAAGCTGGTACATATCTATTTAATCATATTACACAAATATGTATTGCCTTGCCAGCAGAAAATCTGACAGGAAGCGCATTTTATTGCCATCCAAATTGAATCAAGGTAAACAGGCCGCTTGATGAAAGTAATATGGAAATTGTAGGAAGAGAAACGTGACTTCTTCTTACCAGGCAATACCGCTTCACTACTAATACACCCACAACCACTGACTTCAATATATTTCATAAATACATATTGTTCATGCATACATGAAGTTGTAAGAGACTGTTGGTTTAATGCAACATATTTCTATCGTTTTTTTTTTGCCATTGTGGTTCACGGTATTTATGAGTTTTGAAATTTGTAACTTTTATTATATAACTTTTCCCTCCTGACAGCAATTGAGCTAACGGCTTATAACAATAATGGCTGGCTTAATTACTCTGATATAGAAGATAGAAGAAAATTAAAAACATTTTTGTTTTAATAATGAGAGCGATGAGAAGACTAAATTCATAAAATAACATTTGTTTTACATTCTTAAACAGATGTAAGAGTACCTTAAACTAAATACTCGTATATATATATATAATATATATACTCGTACCATACAAAAAATGTAAATAAAGCCGACTCGGTGTCGATTTGGCACGCTACAAAACGTCCCTTTCCCGAAGTTAAGCGAGACAGGCAATTTTTATTACCAAAAAATATTGGAATTTTCCAACAGTCGAACCAATTTCTTTTTTTTTTTTAATTTTTATGAGTGTGTCTTCCATATGAACTAAAAAATGCAAAAGAAGTTTTAAAATTCTAAATTTTTACGAATTAACTTTTATGAAAAAAAACTTCACTTCAAGCTGCAAAAAAGATAGTTTAAATAATACTTTTGTCCAATTTTTTTTAGTTTATCTTTTTTGCTACCACCGTCAACATTTTCTAAAATTTTTAGAAATGAAAAATCGCGAAAATCCACTGCAAAATTCTGCCCGAGCCACTAAAACTGCTTTGGCTTTTAGAACTTTGCCGAACTGTCCACTAAAATTTTGTAGACATAATCTTGGATAGTTTTAAAATAGATTCAAGAAAGAAAATGCATCTTTTGAAGCCTCTAAGATAGACTACCATCATAAGCAATTTTGTAGGTATGTAGATATATATAATAACTGAGCCAACAATAATAAATTATCTACCTGACATAGAAAGATACTGACCAGGAGCTGGAATCGTACTAGTTTGCACTTTTACATTATTT
This sequence comes from Ceratitis rosa, assembly GCA_037013455.1. Taxonomy (NCBI): domain Eukaryota; kingdom Metazoa; phylum Arthropoda; class Insecta; order Diptera; family Tephritidae; genus Ceratitis; species Ceratitis rosa. Next base: position 5,688,364 of record JAWMAG010000002.1, on the reverse strand, counting down.
GTTTATCTTCATTAGTTTTTCAAATCTGGCTAGCCATTTTTTTACAACACCTGGAACCGCTACAAAGTAATAGTCAGTCAACCATGCATCAGGCTTATACCAGTAAAATACTAGTTCGTTATAGCACGTAAAAATTACACTTCTCCAAAATACATGAAAAAATTAAGTTAACTGAATAATTTATATTCCGATATAGGAAAGTAAGTTTTCTACGCATCCTTTTGTTAAGAGAAAAGAACCATAAATTTCAAGTTTAAAAAAATCATCCCTCCGACCAAATATCCAAATAGTGTAACTAAAATTCGGTTTCTACTTTTGCAAGGGTAAGTTTTTCTGATATATTCTGCTGCCTAACCATCTACATTTCGAGGCCTTACAATTTGAAATTTCTCAATATTCAATTCTCAATTATCACTTTTATTTGCTTTTTGGTTTTGTGACCACCATCAGTAATGTCAAATTTATTTGAAGCATCAAAACCCAAACATTTTGTGGCTATGTCCACATCGATGATTGCAACAATAGGCGTATTTGCATTTACAAGTCGTTAGAAATGCTGAGCAACAGCTTGGCTAGCATGCAAACATGCCAAGCACAAGCCATGAAGCAATGTACACACACAAACACACACACACGCACATACGCACAAGTACATATATGCAACCGACAATTGTAACATTTACCATTAACCGAAATAGCGAAGCTCACATAGCAATAGCGCAACACAGCAGCGCCAGGAATGATAGACACGGGCGGACACAATTCCACACCACCAACAAAAACAATTGCAACACGGTGGACAAAATGACAAAAATTGATGTTTCCTCACAGTGATATTTCACAGCACACACCGGTGACACGTCTCACCGCCATAGCCGTGCATTGAAAAGTGCAATTTGCGCAACCAAATCTATTGGGAAATAACAAACACACGGAGGCATGACTTGGTGCAGTTGAATGTGGGTAAGATTTTGGATGAACGCGAATCCATTAGACTGTTGCACGGGTCATACACAGGCACAATGACACTACCGATTGAACCGCATGCTGCAAGCATGTATGAGGCAATGCTTCCGCGTTGCTGCTGCTGGTCGCAATCAATGGTGAGCCATAGGAGCGTCGAAAATTCGATGATTTGCATGCAATTGTCACCACAGTAATAACCATTGGCGTTGGCGTTGGTGATAGTAGTGATGGTATAGACAAAAACATTGAACAATTTGTTGGCATTCATAGTGAGCATGAGCGATGCTCCGCTCGGCACAAGGCTACACGCACTCACACATTGACTGCTCATTCTATTTCCATGCAATCTATCTGTCTATCAGTTCGGAGCAACGGTCGTTTCGGCCACAAATGCTTTGTTGCGGTTGCTATTCCATTTTATGGGTGTGTGTGCTATTTATTGATGTCCGCAACACAAGGCAATGGCGGCAGCAGCAACAGTTAGATATTTCATTAAATGCAGTTTATTGTATGCATCAGTATAGCCAATAAATGTGTAGGTTCCAAGGATAGAAAGATGTTGTGGATTTAATGCTGTCTATAGCAACTGACAGACTCTAATGACTGGAGGGTGTCTGAGAGGCCATCTTTATGGGATTACAGCTGAATCCTTTTTAACATTTGCGACAAATCCAATACTCCACGTTAATATTGAAACCTTGCAGAACATCATCAGATAAAAATACAATATTCGTGACTAAACATTTAGCAATATGTATCGCTGTGGCTATGCTCGGAAAGACTTAAACCATTTCACTCAATCTACACCTCTGACGGAATTTAAGGTTAAGAATTAATTCCTACAGATGGACGGCGATATGAAAAAACTAAAAGCTCAGATGAAAGCTTAAGATAAAATCTAACAATCTTAAAATAAATACCTATAAAAAGCTGTAAGGAAAGTAAAACTGGAATCATGGCAATCCTATTGCTCATCGATGAATGCTGTAACAAATCGACCACCCTAAGTTTGATCTTGTCCAAAGAACAGTTTTATACGAAATAGGACTGTGGTTGAACATTTCCCTGAGTGTCACCAAAGAACTCATGGACGATCTTGAGTAGGAGCAAAAGTATCCTCAATAAATAATTAACAGCTCCTGACCATTTATAGGGACAGGCTTAAGTGAGATTATGCCCATCACACTACAGGGACTGAAGAAACTTATGGTTAAAAAGCTTGAAATGATCCATGAAACTATTGGGTTGCCCCAAAAAAAGCAGTAATTTTTTATTTTATTTTATAATGCACTTTAATTAATTATGGAATTTCCATTTTTTTGGATGACGTTTCGTCATCTTTCCGGTAACATCATTATTCCACGCACATAGAACTCCTGGCCTTTATCTGCAAAAAACTGAACCAAGTGGAGTTTTATAGCCCCGTCCTTTTCGAAAGTTTCGCCATTTAATGAGTTCTGCAAAGGTCAAAACAAATGGTAGACTGACGGTGCAAGGTCAGAGCTATATCGTGTATGTATCAACAGTTCACAGCCAAGATCTCTCAGTTTTTGGCGTGTGACCAAAGATCTGTGCGGTCTAGCATTTTCCTGGTGGAAAATGACCTTACGATTGACCAATTCCGGCCGCTTCTCGTTGATGAATGTATTCAATATATCTAGTTTTTCATAGTATATATCCGAATTAATCGTTTGGTTCCTTGGAAGCACCTCAAAATAAAGCACACCCTTCCAGTACCACCAAACTGAGAGCTTAATCTTCTTTTGGTAAATATCAGCCTTGGTTTATGGTTTGTGGCGCTTCATCATGCTTGGATGGCTTTCGATTGATGTTATTATAAATTATCCATTGTTCATCTCCAGTTATGATTTGCTTCAAAAACTTATCATGTTCATTGCGTTTAAGATGCATATCACAAGCTTTGAAGCAGCTTGTTAAATGAATTTCTTTCATTTCGTGTGGTGCGCAAATATCAAGTTTTTTACCAGTCCAAGACGTCGTATATGATTATTAATGGTTGATTTGGGTATACTTAACTTTTTTCAACCTCACGCTCCGTTACATGACGATCCCATTCGATTAAAGCCTTGATATTCATCTTATATGCCAAATACACACAATATTTTTAAGAACTTCAGATCCTAAAGCTCAACTCCCTCGTGATGCTGGAATCACTAATATACATTCATATTAGATCCCCCTCCAAATAGGAGAAACTTTACATACTGCCTGGCATGCAGTATGCCGATTAACAGGAGGAACCCTACATGGAGTGACAAACAAATTAGAGAAATCATTACAACACACACAGTGAACATTGTAGTTTTCAAGACACATATGAAGCCTTCGCTTTCTTAAAAAATTAAAAACTATCACTGATTCCCTGTCACATGTTTTCATAGGCGACAGGCTTTGTAGATGGATAAAAACTGTGCTTATAGAAAGAGCGATTATAGCAGCTGAACGACACAAAAAATCTGCCGTAGCAGAGAGACTACTCCAGGAAACGTTTTGTCTCGCTTTAATGGTGAGTGGCGCTGAACTCAAACTCAGCGGAGAAGAAGTGAATGTAGTAGCGTATGCTGAAGATATCGTAATGAGAGTAATATACTTCCGCAATCAGAGAGAGAGAGAGAAAGCATTAAACTAATGGACCGTGAACGACACATTAGATGATAATTCATATAAAGCCGAACTGATAGCATTCGCTAAGAAAACTACAATTTCAGATTTCTTTAGTTAGTATAAAAATAGCGGCTAAAAAGTGTCAATTACACGTATGTATATATAGGTATATATATATAATAATTTATCAGCCACTCGGAAAAGACAATCCCGGTTGAAAATCATTTCTACGGTTATCAAGTACCGAAAATTCGAACTTCCATTTAATATTCTCATATTGATGTGAACAGATGCTGCTCAATAGCAGAAGAGCAGTCAAAATTTGGAAGAACCTTTCCGATCTATCCGGTAATATCAGCGAAGAAATCCAGCATTCGCCAACAGCATTCGATGGCGTGAGCATTGGAATAGTTAAGTCCTCTCTCAACGAACAAAAACAAAACAAGCTGTTCATCATTTCCGTCCTAGAGTATAGTTCAGGGCACAAAAGATGACGAATATTATAAGTCGGTATTCTAAACTATGGAGAAAATGTGGTGATATTGACATAATTCAATCAACCAATAGTCAGTGACTACGGTGACAAGGTCATGTTGTCCAGATAAATGAGAGTAATCCAGAATGAAAGTAATTACTAAAGAAGAATATAACATAGCTGTGTAACTGAAACTCTAAAAAATTGTTGCAAAAGGAGAGACACCATTTTTGCTGTTGAAGGAAATTTGATTTAGAAAACCATTCAACTACGACCCACTTCCAAGTCATGCCCACGCACATTGCGTTTGATGAATAAGTCCTTATATCCCAAACCTGCCTAAGGCAAACGATATTCCCACTTAGCGCTGACCAAGTCTTTCGCCCAAAAATATATTATCCATCCTCTCCGACAAGCTTAGGCAATAACTATGCTTCCATGCACTACTTTGGATCTAATGGAAGAAAACATAAATACAAATAAGCAGAGGACTACCAACGGAGCCAACATCTGGCAATCGATTTGCACTTAAATCTAAACAAAGTGTTGCGCTTACAGTCCTAGCAACGCACCATTTCACTTCACTCCTCTGTTCCGAAGGAATTTTACAATACATTTACGGCTTTCAGATACACACACACAATTGGATCTCCGATTTCTCCAACGGAAAAGTGTCCGTCAGTGCGTCAAACTTTTGTCAATCACATTACAGAAAATCCATTTAAGCTGCAGCAAAATATCTTGGCAAATATGCAACGACAATTGCATTGCAAACAAAAATGCGCAAAGATATTTGCCGCACTGATTTTCAACATCCCCCACTCCCCTCTGCGATTTCTCTACTGGTGCATGATGAACCAATTGGCAAATGCGATTAGGGATGGAAGGCCCTCAGTTATACTGTGAAAACGTTAATGGTGTTTGCTGACATATACCATGCGCTTATTTAAGTGGGTGTGTGTATGTGTTTGGCATGAAGGGAGTAAGAAGTTGGTGGCATTTCAGGGCACAATTTCATTTCGTTTGCTGCCAGCAATATTCCAACTGAAATCATTTAATTTACGTTTACAATTAAATTCACACTGAGCAGTCACAGTCACATTTGATTTGGAATTTTTGCTGTCATTGCATCTGTTTGTTTGTTTATATGCTTGAATGTATATATGTATGCGTGTATGCGTGTAGTTGATACATGCCATTGCACTCCATACACTTGGCATGGATTTTGTTATTGCCTTTCAGTCATTGGTGTGGCAGCTGGCTTTGCAAACGTCAGCATAAAATTTGATTACAACATCGATGCATATTTGCTGAGCACTTGACAAGCATGTAATGACAATATTTTTGTGGCATAAATATTGAAAATGGTTGACAAACTAGTACGTATATATGTATTTTCGATAGTGTGTGTCGTGAGTCAAAAAAGGAGCGTAACTATAGAATTAAGGTAAATTCCTCTTTTGTAATAAAAATTTGTTTGTAAATATTTTAATAATCTTTTATATGTGTTTTTATTAATTAAAATAAAAATTTAAGCATATTCTTTATAATTGATAAAAATAAAAATCTATTGCGTATGACAAAAATTAAACAAAAATGAAAAAATAAGAGCTGTCTTCGGCGAAGTCTTTATACCCTTCAAGACCATATCATTTGGTTGGAAGGCGCTATTTGATGAATTTTTTCGATGATGATAGTTTTCGTTTTCAAAGTTCATTTGGAAAAACGTGTGTAGAATACAAAACTGCAGGCACTTAGAAATATTTTTGACGAATTTTTGACCCAAAACCTCATGTCTGAACAAATCAGTTGTATGGGAGCTATACGTTACAGTAGTTCGATTTCGATAGCTTTTGACGTGAATGTGTAATCCATCATTTGTTTACAGAATATCAACTTTCACGCTCTTAGATGCTTGTCTAAAAAATTTATGACCCTAAATCTTAAGTCTAAAAAATTGGGGGCATATATGCTACAGGGGTCATATCTGGCCAGCTCCCACAAATGATCGTTTAAATGTGCCACTGAGGGACTAGCTTGTGTACAAACAGATTGACAGACGCATAGACGAGCATGGCTAAATCAAATCAACTCGTCATTCTGGCCCGATTGGTATAAATTTTAATTCGTTTCCTTTCGGACAAAAGTTATACAAAATTTTTATTGAATTTTAGTTTGGTTTGCAAAAAAATTAAGTGAAACCATCATACGAGTCATCTTCAGTTATCTTTGCTTTGACATTTTCAGTACAAGATTCGTAATTTACGAAGTGGTTAAGTTTGCGCTTGAAGAATATTGGTATAATGAATAATTCAACTAAACCTGCAAGAAAATTTCGCATGAAATTCTGGCGAAATAACTCACTTTCCAAATACTTATCAATTTGTGCCGTAACGTCTTTAAACTGGTTGATAACCCGTCTGCTGTAGGTCGAAATGAATGCTTCTAAAGTCCAATTGGTCGAAGAATTAAAGCTCATGACCATGGTCATGTGCTTTCCATTCGTTGGGCTCTAAATCGTTAGACAGCAGACGAGCATTTTTAACGAAAAATCCTATATTCCGATGGAGCTCATTTTCACCTCTGCTTTAGAGGCTTTAAAAATGCATTTTTTCTTAAATCTATTCCAAAACTATTCGAGAATATGTCTTCAATATTTCAGTTGCCAGTTCGATATATTTTAGAAGTTAGAGCAGTTTTAGTGGCTGAACGTCGAGCAGGTTCGAATACTCGGGCAAAACTTTGAAGCGCGTTTTTTCGAGTCTTCATTTTTACCAGCCTAAGAATTAAAAAAAAATAAAAGTGACCTAACTTCAGTTTTGAATTATCTTCTATTTGAACAAATTTATTATTTAAACTATTTTTTGGCAACTTGAAGTAACTTTTTCCAACCTCGAAAAAAACTTGAATTTTCTAACTTTTTCGATACCTTATTAGGTCATATAGAAGAGACACTTACAAAAATTAAAACAAAAAATTGTTCGACTGTCTTAGCTGCATCACCAGACCTCTATCACAACATCGGAAAAACTCTTTTTAGAAACTTAAATATATTAACTACTGTCTGAAATATTCGTTTAACGTCCCCTTCCCTATCAAAAAAAGTGTAGAAAAAACCCTTTTTTCGGGTTCTAAAAAAAGACTTCTGTCTTATCAAGCGAAGCTGCTGCAAACTTACACATGAATTTGCAACATTTTCTTTGAAAATAAGGGGCTAGCCGGTATTATCGTAATTTTTGATAGTTATCGTGCCATGCATGACGTGTGGTTTCAACAGGATGACGCTACGTACCACATAGCCAACTTACAATCGATCTTTAAGTAAATGCGTTAAAAAATTCCCGAGGCAGTCATATATCATGTTTATAATTAAGGAGGAATTTCATTAAAACAATTGTTTTAAATATTGTATATTATTAATATATAAAATTTTATTTTTATTCTCATGAAACTTTCTATATACCTATATATTCAGGACAAATATTCTTTTCACACTGGTAATTAGACCAACGCAGTCAGTGCTCTGAAAAATCGTATTTGTAGTTATTTTGGCCTGAACATTTTCTTTTTCAAAAAGTGAACGGATTTGTTGGAAATAAATATAATCATAGCTCGCTTTAGTTAAATTTCAGGAATATATGACTGAGTTGATTAATTTTATTTTCCAGAAAAATACCTGAGACCAGGAACCAAGTTCGATTTGCTTGAAATATGAATAATACGTTATTTACGGGAAAATATCACCGATAAATTAGCTAAAATTACTTTAACCGTACCTAAGTACATATGTTCTTTGCAAAATGTTATTATTTTGGGACTCCGGTTGCAAGCTGTTCCTATTGTATATGCTTAACTTTATTGTGAACAAGCACAGGTCCGAATGGAGCATTTTGCTTACTTTGAGGCATTCATATTAACAATAAAGTGAAATACCTTGAGCAGGAAATGAGTAACCCACGCATATAATCAAGTAGCTAGATGTATGATATACTCGTAGTAAAAAAATATTTTGACTTAGATAATGCCTAATACTAATTATAAAAAATTAACTCTTTGGTAGGTGCTTTAGAATTTCGTTGTCTCAAGTCAAATCTTCTTAGATATTACTATGTCCTTAACATAAGATTATTCAAAAAGCTTGCCTCATATTGGATATTGGATTAAATTCTTTTAAAAGATTTACACCTTGCTGCTTTCATATGTACATACATATTTTTTTTTCAATGTTTCTTCTCAAATTGAATTATTTTTTTTCAAGCTAAAATTTTATTAAATTTTAATGACCAACCATTTTAATAAAAAATTTCCTTCTTTTAAATCCTATAATATAATTAAACTAATTTTAAAAATAACAACAAATAATTTTTTAAATCATAAGTAATTTCATAGAAATTCAATATTTGTATATGCAGGTCAATAATTACGTTTAGAAATTTAATAATTAATTTTAATGAGAAGTCAGTTTTAATTAAAAAATAAATTTTGAAGATAAATTTAATTAAATAATTTGAACATTGCCGATAAATAATAGTTTTAGGTAATTTGATACGAAAAATTTTGTTGTTATTTATGCAATTACGAGTACATATGTATTAGAATACAATTTCAAACAAATTGAATTAATTTTCATCAAGTTTTCATAGGAAAAGTCAAAAACCAAAACGCGTGGCTACTTAATCAAATAAATTAAAAATTTAAAAACAACAAAATTTCGCATAAAATTTTATATGTCAAAATCACATGGCCAACGATAAGCGGGTGACACACACTCATACACATATGTAGATCCAAGTGCGAACAGAACTGAATGGGCCATGCAATAATAACTTGATAATTAAATATTTACATTTTTTGGGGTATAAAAAAATACCAGACCGTTAAATTTGTCATCTGAAAGGTAATTTTTTTCGAATGACTGGTGTTTCAACATCATGAGAGACTGGTATTTAACTGGTATTAAGTTGGAAAATGATTAGGCAATTAACATACGCCACTGTTACCTGAAAATTTTACAGAAGCTGAATCTAGTTAAAGGGAGAAAGCCAACTATTAGCAGTCTAAGCTGTAGCTAGTTAGTTTTCCCCACAGGGCTTGTCAGTATTGCATTGGAACATCCAATAGATTTGGTCAACTACATGAACATTTTGTTTATCATGCAATTGAAATATATGACAACTGCAGCATGTTATTGCTCGACTTGATTACAAAAAATACTTGTTTCTCGTGGATACACATGTACATTGGTGTGAAAGTTTTAATAATAATTAAAACAACAGCTGAACAAAATCATATAAAATGGCGAATGAAATAATAATTGCAATGAAAATGGCTTGGTGTTTGTTTATTAATTTGTTCAAAATAAAAAATAAAATAAAAAAAATTAAATGAAAATAAACAAACACACGAGTCACGTCAGCGAACATTTGATATTATTGCCAGCTTAATTGATAATTTAATATACAGTTGCACCGCCACCTGCAACAGCAATCATCGTCATGAGTTGCAAAGCACTGACGTTCGCTTAAAATCAACGTTTCGCTGTCCCGGCTCCGTGATGCTGCTAATGAAGTGTAATTTATTATTGTTATTACGAAGTAGACATTTATTGTCAAAGTCATACATTTTTAATTGTTGCAATGTTTGCAAAATAAATAGTATTGGCAAGAGAAAAGTCGGTTATTTACAGCAACAATAAAATAAAATAAATCTATAAAATATTCACATTTTAAAATGACACATTTTTGAAATAAAAAAAAATATTATATATATATATTTTAGCTAATTTTTGTGATTCAGGTCTAGAGAGCATTACAATATTTTTGAAACACAGGTTGCTGTTGTAGGACTAAGTTAGAATTTATCTAGACAGCCAATTGACTACTATGTCTTTGAGCTCGCTCTTGGTGGGTTCGAAAAGTTATAGAGATAAACAATGCTTATCATCATTGTTTGAGGCACCAACTCATTTCATATTTAAAATCAAATGGATACCGGAAACTGCTGGAAACTGCAAGGTTTATGAAATTTCACGTAAATTTACCATCAAGTAGACCTAAAGTGACCAGCCACGGATTAATGGTTCAAATCAGAATGAAAATCTTTACCAAGCTTCATCTTCTGAGAGTTTAAAGCGGCCTCGAGAGAACCTTACATTTCAATATTTATAAAGAGCGAAACTGAATGAATTGGACTAAAACATTTCATACCAATGCGAGCGTACAAATCCTCGTAGTGGCGGAGGGCCGAAAGGCAACAAAAGAAAAGTGAAACATCCCAGATCCTCATGAAACTTGACGAAAGCCGCTGATGTCCTACCCCCAAAAAGGATTATAAGTTCATGCTCTCCGCATAAAACAAGACTAAAAAAACTAATAACCATTGCTAGGGTATGGAGCTCGAGCGAGAGTTGTGTAGAACTAGAAAAACATACATTCACACCAAATAGTCTTTTTTTCGGAGAATGTAACATTCAGTGGCAATAATCAATAAGATCATAAAAAACAGTTCACATCATTCGCATCCATTTAGGAAAAAAACAGCCAAAGACGCCGAATTTAAGAAAGCTCCGTAAGGCACTTGAGCGAATGAGACAAGGCACTTAAAGTAAACGAAACTGACTAATGCGACATTAATTCTAGCTTCCAATTTTTAGATGAGAAGGTACAAACGAAGACAACTTAGGCGCTAGACAAGAGAAGAATAAGCAACTCATTTATTTTCAGCAAACGCCCCAACCTAATGAAAACAGAATAATTGATACCACAATACCAGCGATTCACATCGGTGATCCCACACAGAAATCGGCCAGAGATAGCAGTAGTAGCTTAAAGTCTTCGAAGACGTCATTAGCTATGTCACAGGTCGGGGAGTGCTATTTTTCTAGAAGACATGTTAACCCTAAAAGACACTCAAACCTTCCACTCCAAGCACGTGACGTAGCAGAGAGTAGATATTCTTATAATAATACCAGGCTCTTTCTCCCAAATAAAAAGTACTCTAAGAAGACGAGAAAAGTGCATACACCAAAAGCAAGCAAGAGCAGAGTTCGAAACTGCGACAAACAAGATCTCAGCATAACTACAACACCAGAAGCAACAACAGCCATATCGGTCTTGGAAAGTCGGTGAACTGAAGTTGGCTACTGAAACGCTTGCACGGAATGTTGGCGAGCACCCACCCATGCCAAACATTGGTAAAGACTTATTTACGGAGTAGAGATGCCAAGAATTGTGTTACAGCACAGAAATCTATATGCTGATAATAAAGCCTTAACGTGGGAATTTTGGTATTTTCGTGCCCAATTCGAGGTTGCTAAGGAACACAGTAGCGAATTGTCAGATATTTTTGACTGCTTCGATCACAAAGTCATTGCAATGAGCCACAGGATCGAGCGCACTTAATTATTTCCAAGAACTGCAAAAGTATATGTTTCTAAAGTGACAGTGTATGATAGCATAGCGTTGGCAGTTAGGTCTTAGGAAGAGCTGCAGGGTGTAGAAGAAGAAATATGTACGAGAGCAAGTTTTGAGTAGTTACTTCATAGTCACCAACTTATTAAATTTTACGTTGATAAGCTAAAGCACCTACTTGGAGCCACTTGATGATGACATAATAGCATGTGTCGCTACTCATTATCACCGAGCAGCAAACTAGCACGCATAAAAATGGGTCATCTTACTCCGATAACGATTCTGATGGCTCCAACAGTAACTAACCAAACTCTGCTCTAATTAATTATTTACTAATGAGAACAGAAAGAAAAATAAAAATAAAAAAGTTAGCATTATAATAATAATTAAGATTTTACAGCTCAACTATTCCACAATTTTTTAAATTCTTATGAATATAAAAAAGTCATAACGGAGCGCCCGGCGCAGTTTACATTTGTCCACCGAAATTTTTAATGAAAGCCGGTAAGCACCTGCTGCTGCTACTGTCATTTTGAATTAACGTGTAGACAGAAAGAGAACTATCTGAAATGAAATGAGTTTAATCCACTGCAGTCTACGAATGCTGACCGGATTAAGCAAAAACTACTGTGAAATGCACACAAGTTTCCCAGTGACAAAAAAAAATTATCCTTTTAGTTTCACATCTCATTCAATATGTTCGATTGTCGCATAGCGCACTTGAGAGACACACGTGCGAAAGGAGTACGTTGCTCTCACGTGAGATAAAGACTTTCACAAAAGTCTCACCTATTGTCCGATATTGACAATAAACCTCATTAAAGAGCCTTCTTCATTGCTATGCAGTTAATTAATAATTCAGTCTTAATGCAAACAGAATGAAGTTCAATTGAATACAAACCGCGTAATTGGATTGCGCTGCAGTGATGCGTAGTACGTGCTGCAGCAGTGGCTGGCGTAAAAATGAAGAACAACAAAATTCAATGCAAATCGTACTGGAACTACTGCACAACCGTAGACATACACAAACACTCATTGCCACTTCAAATATGTTAAAAATTTAAATTGATTTCACTACGTGCGAGTCAAACTGATTTATTTATTTTAAATTTTATTTTAATTTTTTTATGTATAAAAAGGGCCATTTTTTAGATATGTGGACATTTACTACTTTTATTTCTAAAATTTTTTCAAATAGGTCACACTCTTTAAGCATAAACTTATTGGCACAACTGATAGGAATATTGTTTGACTTCCTGAACCAAATGTGAATCAAAAAACTGTTTAATAATCGCTCACTGATATATTTTACCAAGATCTCTAAAAGCCTGAATCCTATATTAACTGATCTCTACATGAGCATTCGTCATTGGGAATTTGACGTTATTTCGTTTACTAAAACTTGCCTAGAATTGCACATTTTCGATTGTGAGATTTTGTGAAGTGAGTATCAAATTTATAGACGCGATCACTTGTACAAAATGGACTGTTTATTCCTCTTTATCCTCAGAAGAAATATGCATATCTTTAGTAGACTCCATTGATATTAAATGCATCCGTATTTATACCGAAAAGAACTTTATTTACATAACATTATCTAAATACCTCTACAGTTGGATTTATCTATATACATACGTATATAGCTTCTGCATAATAAAACATTTAAAATTCTCATTTAAATGATGGGAGGTTCCGTATTGGGGAATTCACAATGTGGAAAAGTGTTCTTCATTTTAATAGTACAATTTAAAAATTATTAAAAAATGTTTACCAAAAGATACTGGTGCTTTAACAAAATGTAAAATTTTATGATTCTCGAATGAATTATATAGGTATGTATTTCCCTTGATACGGAAAATATACCTTATAGTTTCTTTGCATTTGAATGATAGTAGATTCTTGAAAAATTTTTTTCTTCAAAAATTCACTAAATAACGCAAGTATGTAAGGGAAATAACGGTATCTTAAGATCAATGAGTTACTTTGGATGTCTAGCAACTAAGTTGTACATACAAACAGATACATTCAAATACATAACACGTCAACACTGCGGTTTGTTACTCACAAACAATTGATTTTAATTTAGATTTAGATTGCGAAAAGTAAGTGAAACAGGATTCATGGAAGACAGTTGGATACAGAAATATGTAATTCGCTTAAACGGCAACGGAAGTTCGTTCGGCGGTTAATTCAGCGAAGCAATTCGTTTCTAAATGCCACCGAGACTGATAGAGGGGCGAAAAAACAACAAACAGCAAATTGAGCGACTAGGATATTTCCAAGTATCCTCAATGGTTTCTTTGCACATGAATTTGTGTTGTCTGTTTGTATTTGAGATATTTTGGTATACACTCTACACTTAAGCGATTAATCACCCAATGTTGTGGTGTAGCATTGCCAATGGCATTCTGTGGTGTTGAAGTTGGTTGAAGGTGGCTTTGGTTGAATTTTCTGGTCGCTTTGCTGCGAATGGCAGTGGCAAGGCGTTTGCGGTTGCGTTGGCACACACACGTGTTCTTCCAGGAATTTTCGCAGCAAACGCTTACGCTTACGCGATTTCCAATTACTTACTTAGACCACACCACACATCCACTCAATGGCAAATATTATGCCTACTCACGGACAGACGGACGTACATGGCATGCCTATGCACAACTGCTTGCGGCATTAAAGCGCATTGAGGTTGCTGGAAAATTATTTTCATTTCACCTGCCGCTCCTCTGCTGATTACTACGCGGTGCTAAAATCGCGTCGCACTTGTAAATTCCAACAAACATTCATCATTTCATTCCATTCGGACAACAGGTCGTCTCCTCCCTGCGTTGTGGCAACACAAGCTAAATGCAACACAATTGATTTCAATTTTATGCCTCACTTCGGCTTCCTTTTATGCCAGCCGAAAGAGGGCGCGTGCGGTTAGCTTTACTTTGCAAAGCGAAGTCTTCTTTAGCGGTTTCCGCTTTTCAGTGTTCTCTTTTCAATTTACAATTGAAACGGAAATGAATGAAATGGGTTATTACAAAGTTGTTAGTTGAATCGTTCGTAATATACGGAAATCAGTCTAATAGGTTCAATTAATATTTAGTAGCTGAAATTTGCTTAATAAATATTAATATCTCTGTTTTTTGGTGCAACTGGAATAAAGTAATCCAATACACGTGCAAATAAATCATCTTTAAAGAATCGAAATTGGTAAATATTTTACAGAATAACCTACAAATAACAGGCACATGTTTCTTAAATATAATTCTCTGACAAACAAAATAGAGAAGTCTCTGTCTACTCTTTATTCATTCACTAAGAGAACATTTAACAACGTGGCTTTCATTTTCATATGTTTCTCTAACGAATTTTTTTTGAACAGAAATTGCTCTAATTTTTTGTTCTTAATTCTGGGAAATAGAAATACGTCTTGCATACCCGAACTAGTATTTAACTAGTATGAAGCTGATGCAAACTTGGTCAATCCACATCGACATGTTAGAAATGCTTATTGCGAACATAAGAATGAAAAAATAAAAGAATATAGAGAGTTAAATTAAAATTTCTGTATCTGTTTCAATTTCAAGTAGCTTGTAGTAAGAGAAGCATTCAAGATGGACACTCGATGGTGAAATAGAGCTGTTACAGAAGTGGGAGGTGGTATTTCCCAGGAAAAGGGGACCAGATATACTGCAGAAGTGGTTCACTGAAAGGTGCAGAAAATTACTAAAAAAAATAGGAGAGCCGGCTTCTCAAGCTCTTCATACTTATGCAGCTCGGCCTCTTCCTTTTTTTACTAAAAATGCATCTTGCTTCCCTCTACAGCTCTCGGTATCCATCCCATTCTGCACGCGTTGTGGTCGATCGCAACGTTGCGAGGTAGGCAGTCTGTTTTCGCTCCATTGCGACCTGGCAGTTCTCATCGTATCTGCTGTTTTTACGACCTTTCCGAAATCTAATAACTTCGCTTGCAAGTGGAAGTAGGGAGTTTGAAATTTCACCCCACAGTTCCCTTATATCGAGTTGTTGATGAGTGCTGTAAGAGAACAAGAGTGCGAGTCGAGTGGAAAGCCGCTCGGCAGTCTAGTGATTTCAGCTTTTCAATGTCGAACCTTCCTTGTTCTTGTTGACGGGCGTTCTTCGATACACATAGGTGCATGTGTATCTTCGCTGCAACAATATAGTGATCCAAATTGATATTAAGACCTCGGGACGTACGCACTACAATAAATGTATTCCGTCTTTCACTACATGATCGATATGGTTGTGGGTTTTTCCTTCGGGAGACAGCCAAGTAGCTTGGTGAATTTTCTTATGATGGAATTTAGTACTACAGATAACCAAATTTCGGGCTACGGCGAAGTCGATCAGTTTCAACCTATTTGGGGATATTTCGTCGCGAAGGCTGAATTTTCTGATCTTTTTTGCCCATCCCGGCGTTGAAATCGCCAAGCACAGTTTTGACATCGCGGCGGGAGCGCGCTAGATGCTAGAGGCGCTCATAAAAGGCATCATTTATCACAGCGTCCTTCTCTTTCTTCGGGGCGTGGGTGCAAATCATTGATATGTTAAAAAATTTTGCGTTGAACAACATCGAAGTTAATCCACCGAAGCGAATGCCAAGAATTGATGGCAAATCATACACAAAACTTGCACTCCTTCATATGGCGCCTGTAGTATGTACCACAAAGACGTACATGTTTCTGTGTCATACTTAAGAGTAGAGCCTACTATTCTATTACAAATTGAGAGTTCTCAGATGTACTGCTTTCTAACTGGCGCCTTCCAGTCCCCAAATTCGCTACGCAGGGAAGTGAAAATTTAAAACACTTTAAAAAAAAGCTCTGATTGATGTCTTAGATCGAATAGGACGGATTGACTTTGTAACCGGTGAAGCGATTTTCGGCCGAGCTCCCCCTCCAGCTTGTGGTTTTGTGTCTTGATGTTTTTCCAACAAATGTTTATACTTAGACTCCTCCAAACGGCTGATGGTTTTTTATAAGGAGCTTTTGATTATCATGACAGAAATACACTCGGAGGCATTGACATTTCCTACCGAGGGGTGACCGCAATTAGAAAATGTAACTTAATTTTTTATTTAAATTAATTTTCTATAACTTCTAGGCTTCCGAATGACAATACGCAATACTAACCACGCAGCTATCTTCAATATTTACTGTTGAGAGTAAAATATTTTGTTCAAAGTTGAGTAGAATATGTTTTCCGCACATATTTGATGTTTATCTGAACTGTTTTGCTTGTTAACCGCACTACTACACTCTTGTCGGCGGCCGCGTTTACACTGAGACGTAAATATATTTTCGAAAGTCATCGAGATAATTATGTCAAAGTAATAATGATTTTGGTCGCAATGGTGCACTTAACAGGACAGGTAATTCATTATTTAGTAAATAGGGTTGTCAATACATAGGTACAACATCAGCATGCCAGCACTGTGACGTTGACATTTAATTAGATTTCTTCTTCATTAAATAAACATTAATTAGAATACACCACATTAATGAGTGAGCGAATTTCGGGGCTGCTGCGTGAAAGGTAAGTATTTATATAACTTGATTAGATGTTATGCTAAAGAAAGTACAACACAACTTTTGTAGTTATTCTTTTTTGGTATATAATAAGAAATTAAATAAAAATATGGTATATGTGAATATTAGTGTAAACCACAATATCTAAAAATAGGTTACTCATACGCACTGGTATTTTTAGTCTCATATAATTATTTAGTATTTCTATTTTCTGATTAAACTTCTACGTTCCATGCACTTCAGCGCATTTATTGTCATGCCTGAGTTAATTTGTTAATGCATGTGATTATGTTTATTGTTTTTGTTTTTGCACCTAAACTAATATTTTACCTTCGAGATATTTGAATGCACACGAGCGAAATAGAATGTACACACTGCACACAAACAACATCAAAAAACAACATTCGACGTAACGCAATCAATTTCAAGTTGTATTCAAACTAAAAAAAATAACAACAACACCAATTTCATTTACTGCGAAAGTCAATAACTTTCTTACACAAAAGACTTAATGGTAATTGCATACACGAGCATTTATTGTAAAATTGTGGCAAGCAAACTATTTGGTGTGTGTAGTGTGTGTGTGTGTATGTGTGTGTGTGTATGTGCGTTTTTGGTGTTGGTGGTGTGCATCAATTGTAAGTGTAAAGTCAATATGTATGCACTTTGCTTGATTAATTTTCAGTGTTCGGTTGAGTTGGTTGAATTTTCGCCAATGGCTACAACATTCAAACTCAACTGTATTTACATATAGGTATAAGTTTACCCATTTCGTGGTTTGAAAATTAAAGACATGTATTTTGACATTTGTTAGTAAGATTTAAAAGAAATTTGAAAAGACTGGATCAGATATTGTCCAAAATGGGCGAAAAAGTGATCGAAAACTATCTCCAGTGGATCGAAGTTTGCGAAAATTCGCGAGCCGATCATTTGTCTGATATGGTGTTATTAAGGTTCAAACCCTATATTAAAAAGTAAATTTCATAGAAATATATAATTTGAAGTGTATTTAATTTGCGTTTATTGCGTTCGAAACCACAAAAGGGATGACGCTGTGCATATACAGAAATACTAAATTTAATGTCTGTCAACCAGCGAATTCGTTGAACGATAAGGAATATCTGGTGCAGGTGGAAATATGTCACACACCACAACAGACTGACAGATAGAATGCTTATCGAATTGATGTGAAAGCATAGTGAGTATGGAGGTGCTCTGGAGGTAGATTTCGACATAAATCACCGAGGGGTAGTGTGAGCAAAGTATAAAGATAAATTTTTTATTATACATTAATTAATATATTTATTTTATTATATAAATATTTGGTTAATCACTTTTAATTAATATATTTTGTCAACATCTATAAAAAAAAATCCATCCATACATAATTCTGTACAAAAACCTTAACTTTTTATAAAAGTTAAAAAAAAGCTATATCCGAAAAAAACACGTTTCCTTTGTAGTCTAACAACTCTTGAATGAAGTTCAATTTGGTTCAAGTTCAACGCATGGTTTAACTTCACACTAAGTTTGGCAAAAATGGATTTAAAATATTGGATGAGTGCATAAGTTCGTGCCCGATTCCGCTGGATGCCGTACGAATCGTTTGAGAGTGGCGCTCGTGAAAGAAATATATACATATTATATATCCTTGGAAAGGTGACAGTCCGAACTGTAAATCAAGCATAAAATAACTTCATTTTGGTTTGAGTTGCTTAGTGAAAAGACGTATGGAAGATGAACAACGAAAAAGATCATATGCATCATATTATGTTATACGAATTCCGCAAAGGAAAAACAGTGGGCGCTGCAACTAAAGATATTCGCGAAGTTTATTTGGACCGTGCTCCAGCACTCCGCACAGTAAATAAATGGTTCGCGAAATTTCGTTCTGGAGATTTTAACCTCGAAGATCAACCTCGCAGTGGACGGCCTTCTGAGCTTGATGACGATGTTCTAAGGACTTTAGTTGCGAATAACTCACGTATTTTGACGGAAGAGGTTGCCAATGAATTGAACGTCAACAAATCAACTGCGTTTCGTCGTTTAAAAAAGGTTGGGTACACTTTGAAGCTCGATACATGGGTGCCACATCAGTTGAGTGAAAAGAACAAAGTGGACCGTATGTCAACAGCAATTTCTTTGCTTCGATGGATCAAAAACGAACCTTTTTTGGATCGGCTCGTGACTGGTGATGAAAAATGGGTCCTGTACAACAATGTTCAACGCAAAAGAACATGGAAACAGGCACACGAAGGGGCGGAACCAATGTCGAGAGGTGGATTGCATCCGATGAAGGTACTGCTGTGCATTTGGTGGGATATCCGAGGCGTGATCTATTTTGAGCTCTTGCCAGCTGGGGAAACGATCACTGCCAACAAGTATTGTCAGCAATTGGTCGAATTGAAGAAAGCAATTGATGAAAAACGTCCGATTTTGGCCAATCGCAAAGGAGTTCTTTTCCATCATGACAACGCCAGGCCACATGTTGCAAAACCGACCCTGGCCAAACTGAAGGAGATGAATTGGGAAATCATGCCGCAACCCCCATATTCACCCGACATTGCACCTTCTGATTATCATTTGTTTCGATCGCTGCAGAACAATTTGAATGGAAAAAAAATTTAAAAATGTGGAAGACGTCAAAAACCACCTTGACACCTTTTTCAACGAGAAACCGCGCGATTTCTATGAATCAGGCATCCGTAAATTGGTTGAACGTTGGGAGTGGATTGCCGAACATGATGGTGAATACATAATTGATTAATAAAAGCGCTTTCTTCAAAAAATTTCAATTTTAGTTTGCGGGCACGAACTTATGCACTCATCCAATATGTCAGTCCGAGTTGCTGCGAACGGCGCCGAATCGACTCTCCACGGTCTTCGTGTACACTCTCAGCTACGGCCGCTATATTTTCTTCACTGCGTGCTGGACGTGGTTGCTGGACGTGGTCGATTGAATATTGTTCAATAATGAATGCTGGGTCTCAGGATGGTTGATGGTGCTGCGAATAGTTCGCTCAGTATGCCGATTATATTGATCATAAGTTGACCGAAGCGCGCAAAGCTCATTCATTACAGTGAATTTTCGTAGTAAAGTTGAACGATTTGTAAGCGTTGTTCAGGCGTAAGTCTTTTCATGATGAAGTACCAAAAAATAGTGATCAAAAATTACATGTGAACTTGGTACGACTCACACGTGATCTCTCAGAAAGGATATTGAAAAAAATACCTCTGCCATCGAACGTAATTCCGAGCCTCTAGTCTAATTCCAGGAAGCAAAAGTATTTCATTAAGGCATATTATCCGAAACATTAAAAAAAAAAACAAGCCACGAATATGTGTATTTTTTCAAAGAGATTTATTTACTTCCTGTCAAACAAATATTCAAGTTCTGTGTACTGAATTTCAAGCAAGTAGATTTTTTCAAATAGGTTAGTCCTTGATCCACTTCCCAGAGAGAGAAATAGTTTTCCTGCTAATCTAAGAAAAAAGCCATTTTTAAACCCAATTCCGATTAAATCGAACAATACAATATGATTTTTTCCAAAAGTCAGTTCTTAATCCAAATTTTATGGGGCAGGTCCATTGGTTATGCATACTCAACAAATGACACGGTCGTTAATGTCGAAGTTAGTCTGTATGTAGGTTTCCTAGAACTATTTAAGAATGATTTTGATTTGTCTGAACAAAATGTCTTGAAAAGGCTCCCGACTTGGTCAACACATTGCAAATGACCGGGAAACTAAATTAGAGAGATAGTAAGTTGATCTGTCAGCGAACTTTAGACTTCTTCACAACTGTTTACGATCCAATAATTTAATATTCAGCTATGCTGCTTGACTATCTGAGTATATAGCTGCTTTCTGCATCCTTTCTTTGTAATTTGTTGTACGTCACCGGTTCTTTTTTATGTTGCTAGGAAGACGCTAGCTGAGCTTGGTGGACGCAAAGATCCTTAGAATATATACTATCCTTTAATTTTTACTCCGGGAAAGTAAACTCTAGACAGAAGAATTGTACCATTTTGTAACTCAGATATTTCTTTGTCATAAAATAAATATTTTTTTATTCTCACACAAAATAAAATAGGTACAAGCTAACTAACAATATTATTATTGGAATTATGCACAAATTCTTGCGTTTTTGTTTTCTTGTAGCATCAAATAATTTATGACCAACTGAAAATTGTGCTCTGTCAAGACACACATGTCCACACCTGGCGGTCATTAAGCAGACAATAATGTGCAATAAATTCTATTTTATTGTTAGATTTACTGTTTTTGTTCTTGTTGTGGCCTTGCGCTATAAAATTTATTATAAAGACATAAAAAAGTGTAAGATGGTGTAAAAATACTACACGCCCTTTAAACTATTTAAATATTTTTATTATTTCCCATTTGCTTACTGGCGAATTGCGAATTTGATATTTATTTCTTTTAAGAAGCAAGAATAAATGCTTTTCTGCATATGCTTTTCAAACGAACTCCTCCTCTTGTTTGTGGTATGCGTCTTGATGTTTCTCTAACAAATGGGTGCCCCGCTTTCACCGCTTTCAATCTCAGCTTAAAGTACAATAGGAAATCAGTCGCATGGAACTTTTAACAGAATAATATATACAATTTTATAAAATACTCGATATCTAGACAACTTCCTAGAAAACAAAAGAATTTCAATTCGAACGCTTGTCCACCAAATCATCACCGTATCGAAAAAATCAACTTCAAGTAATCTAAAGCATAATTGTAACTTTTGCGAAAAGATCGGTTCGTGGTCTACTTTCCAGACAAAAATTTTGTAAATTATATATATATATGAAAAAATTCTAGTTAAATACTATTGTTTTGAATATGAAATAATACCAGTTGTTTATTTTTTGTTTGGCACGCCATTATATATACAATTACCTAGTGGTTAGAGGTCATCATTGTGGTGCGTGAGGTTCACGGTTCGTAGATGTAGGCTGAACTAGTTGGTGTAAAAATGTAAATTAGTTGGACTCTAGTTAAAAATTACTATTTTGCCTTGCAGTAGAGTTCAATTACAAGCACAGATATAAGAAATTTTTATATTTATATAAGGATACTCGAAACATAATTATTTTGTAAGAAAAAATTATATAAAAATTATCGAAAAAGTTGAGCGATCAGTTCAATTTTCTCAATGCGTACTCGTTCAGAGAGCACAGTTGTAAAAGGTGCGGTTGCGTACTTTGGTATGTTTTCTTTAAATAATAATTATAACTTATTATATTGTAGCACCCACACTTGCTGCCATTATTATACCACCTCAGGCCTAAAGTGGACAATATATACAAACATTCACAGTTTGGTTTTTGTACACATGAAGTGCAAGTGTTTATCGATCGATAGTTTAGAAGTTTCAAAATTGCCTAAAGGATGGTGTTTTTTTTTTTTGGTAGTACATTCTGTCTGATTGCATTTGGTAACAAATTTTTAAATAAGCTTCCCATAACCTAATGAATTTTAAGCATGGAAAAAAAACTTCCAGCACTCATGTAATGTTTTCAAGAAAAGAAATATCTTCACGAAGTGAAAATTTTAATATTTGAAGGTTGTCAAGACAATATCCAATTATATTATGCAAAATTAATTTCACGAAGTAAATTCCTGCCTTTTAAAAATTAAATAACGATTTTGTGCTCCTTTATTGTCCGGCATTTTGACTTACCCCACAGTTATAAATTTAACATGCTACTACCGCTTAGAGCATTAAATTCCAATACAGATTCTAATATGCTCTAAGAAAATCCCATCTCATATGAAAAAGCATCAACTTTTTTATATTAGAAGCCACTCACTATGTGACAGGATTAAATGAAGAAACACTAGTCAGAAATAAAAGCAAAAATATAAAAAAATATAAACACTCAAATGTAGTGGCTCCGCAATGGCATTTGCCAAAATGTCAACTGTTGCTTGTCATGCTCACCACGAAGCTATGTCGAGCGTTGCCTCAAGTTACTGCGCTACTTAGTTTCAAAAACAGATGTTGATCGTAGATTATAGTCAGGGAGATATACCTATATACATATAAATATACACATATTAAATTCACGTAGCAGAGGGTAAGTTGCCACTAGCTTCATTTATTATTTGATTTTTTCTTAGTATTTTATGGCAAATGTACATACCTACATACATAAAAATAAGTACAATACTGCACAGAGGAAATGAAATATGCAATATTGCACCAGTTTGCTATATACAGCAACAACTAAATCCCATTTCACTGTACTTTGTGACTTCGTTAAAATGTTTAAAAAGTTGGCAAAGCTTTTGGAAATAAAAATGAGTATATAAGAGGGATATATTTATCCTAGAGGCTAGGCTGAAAGGATATCATATATTATTCGCACAAGTACCTCTGTTTCGGAAAATAGTTTTTACAGGTAAATAAAATTTATATTATAACTAAGTGTACTTTTAAAATAAATATAATTTTTTGTGCTTTTATATTTATGTGGCTATTAAGATCTTCGATTCTTCTTCTATGCCTCTTATTTCGAGAACAGCTTTTTCCTCTGGGAGGTAGACCAGAGTCCAACCTATTGGACAAAATCGTATTCATAATTCTTTCTATTCGAAATTATTTTTTTCCAGAAATTGCAACGAATGATTTGAAAATATTTATTGTATAGCTTTCTGATTCACTTTGGATAAATTTATAATTAATATTGAATATAGCAACCATAATAATATAAGAGCAGAAATTATTAAAGCGGTTTATAAGGCAGTCAGAATTCAATTTTATAACAAAAAAATAATGTTTTCGGTATCTAAAAAAAAAAAATTCAAACAAACAAATAAATCGTTCTTATCGATTAACTACAGAAAAGGAACCCAGATTTAGCACAGCTAAACATTGTCAAAACTTTAAATTTTTTAGCTTTTTGATCAAATAAAATTTTGTAAACTTTATTATTGAAAAAATCTACATTCCAAGATCCCGGTTTTATGGTCTAACCCACTATTATCAGTTTGATCATCATCCAAAGTTTCACCAATCATACAGTTCTAGGTCAGAACATTATATATTTTACTGGCTTCATAAAAAGCAATAAAGGCTGCATACACAAGGAAGCCCGATGTGTGGGTGGCACATGAGTTAACGAGAAAAAACGTCATGGACTGAATTTCCATCTGCCAATCACTGATAAAATAATTTGTACAAAATTAAAATATAATAAATAATATTATCTAAATAAGTAATTTATGACAAAATTTTTAAGGATTAATAACTCTAGGCATACATTTTTATAAATTATTTTTTAACTTTTAAAATTTTTTTTTAAAGCTTATCCCTTAATATATTAAATTTTATACATAAAATAATAAATAATAAATAATTAAAAAAATTTAATTTTAATTTATTTCTAAAAAAACTAGATACATTTACCTAAAAACGTATAACATTTCATTTCGACCCATTTAAGAAGCGAATAGTGACTGGTGATAAAAAGCGGTGTACTAACAGCAAGTCAGTTAAACGAAAGTAATCGTGGTCAAAGAGCGGTGAGCTGGGAAGAACGGTTTCCAAGCCACAACTGACGCGGAATAAATTTTTTTGATTAGCAAGGAATCAACCACTATGAGGTCCGTCCAAACTTTCAATTTGGACCTGTACCGTCAATAATTCGACCGCCTGATGAAAAAATCGCCCCGAGGCTCCCGGCTTTGTTCAACAGTCATGAGGTCAACTCCAGACAACACACATCGATAGTGACTAGGCGGAAGCTCTAAAAGTTTTGGGTGAGTGGTTCTTATGCATCTACCTTAAAGTCCGGAGCTTCCGCCAAATGATTTTTTCTGTTATCGTCTATGACGAATCACTTGGCTGTAGAAAAATTGGCCTGGGAAATAGGTTGTTCCAATTTTTTTCCAATAGGGACAAGGAAGGGTTTGTATTAGATAAATCTAACTATGGCGGCCGCAATAACCGATTGGTTAGCATAGCGTACTGCCCAACTCTCAAAACAGCCGGCTACCCTCTTCACCAGCTGGACGAAGGAGTACAGGCTAGAACTCGATGTGAAAGTTGATGACCAAAAAATTCCGACTGTAAACAACCCTAAGATATTAGGGGTTACATTCGATAGCCTGCTTTCCTTCACTCCGCACACGGTTGCTACCGCAGGGAGCACCCCAGCAAGCACCATATAAAAGCCGAACCTCCACCTAGGCACATCAGGAAGGGAGTACTCCACTTAAAGAGTACCATCCAGCAACACGTGACACAACCGCTGGACAGGACGGCGTACCGGCAAGCCCTGAACGCCATTCACCAGGAATCAGTTAGCACCTTCAAAGACTCCCTTCCCGTGAATGGCGTACTCGGAGTTAAACCACCTCATATAGCAGACAAAGAGCTCGAGCTGCCGCGAGAGAACCGTGTGACCCTTTCACAACTTAGATCTGGATACTGTAGTAAACTAAACTCCTAATTATCCAGACTCGACCCCAGCATACCCAACGTATGTCCTGCATGTGGAGAGTCTCCGCACGACACTAACCACCTCTTCACATGCCCCCTTAAACTGACTCACCTAACCCCCCTCTTCTTTTGGTCCAATCCCGTCGAAACAGCACGTTTTCTGGATCTCGCTTTAGAAGACCTCGGCGACTTAGATTAACAAAACCTGCCCTATGCGGGGTTTGCCAGCCGCTACTACAACAAAAACAACATAGCGTACTGCTAGTCTTTATTCGACCAACAGCAAACATTTTTATAAAATACACTTTTCTAATTACGGTTGCCTCTCGGCAGGGAATGTCAACCCCTGACATTCAATAAAATTTTAGAATAAACTGTAGGTCTATCAATTTGTTTGAAAAACATCAAAACGCATACCACAAATTGAAGACCTTAGCCAAACTGCCCTTGAGAGGTTACACAGCGAGAATTATGAGCATATGTATATAACTATGGTTAAGTCATAAATGCAAACATAATGAATTTCTTTTTACTAGATCACTGTAGTTTTTTGGTTCGATAAAAAGTTGGAAAAGCTAAGACAATTCTTTCCTAAATTGCGTAAATTTGTTTTTAGAAAGAGGTAAGACTGAAAACCGTACTTTTAATTTTCTGTCATATTTGCTAAAGTCTTAACTGATCATACTGCTAGTCTAACACGCTTTATTATATGTGGCATCTCCGCCACTCTATAAAACCATCGGTAATTTCCCAATTACTTAACTGGAAGATAATACAGTTGATTAATTTTTCAGTATCTCATTAGAATATTTTTGCTGGAATCGCTCTGTAGCCTTATTTTGATTTTCCTCTGTCCATACTCATATACACTTTATTCTAAAAAAAAATACAAGAATTTTCAAATTTGAATGCGAAAAGCGAGACTTTTTAAGAGTATAAACGACTCCCCATTAATGTGAAGGGAGTGGAGAGCACGAGCTGGCCATTAGTAAGCACAAAATTAAAAATTACTCCACAAGAGTATAATTTATTAAATATTACAGTAAATTTAAATAAATAATTGATTTACAGTTTCCCATGATTTCTTTGTGCCTTAAAAAGGATAATATTTCCTTTGATATTATTCCTTACTTTGTATTGCTCCATTGGGCGCAATTTGTTTAGGCATATTTGATAAGCTGTTAATAAAGAGAAATGTCGGTGAGCGTTGCTTTTAGTCGAAAAAAGTAAATGCGAGCGATTTAATAAATACAAACATACCTAAATGCATTGCAAACATACATCCTGTGCTGCCATCTTTGTCCAACCTAAAAATTGTAGTCTCGTAAAAAAAGTTCCGCAAAGAGAAAATTTCGCGGCTTTTTTGATACTTCATAGCCTTGTGTACACCGTTTTGTATGCCACAATGTTTGAAGTTGTTGCATTGTGGCGTTTGTTGCTTTTTATGAGTTTCATTAAGGTTGAAAATAAAAGCTCATTAATTTGTTGCCACATCTTAAAATATGCAAAATAAATGAGAAAATCCACTTTAGTTGCGGTCTCGGTTGACTCAACCTACGCTCTGGTTGTTGCTGCTGTTGCTGTTGCGGCGCACCTAAAGTCTCATCAGAATTTCACTGTAGTTCTTTGTGCTAAGGTCGACAAAGGTAAATTCACGCAGTAACATAATAAAGCTTAAAAATTAGGTGATAAAAAGAGCGAACAAAGATTGCTTCATTGCACTGGATCTGATCTTAGTTCGTTGTACCTCATTAAAAGTTTGTTAAAAATTATTTAACAGATTTTTGTTTCAAGCCTCGTTCTTGTGGTTTTCACGAGAGTGAGTTTGTGTTGATGGTTCACTGCTGAGGTTGATATTTAAGAGGGGAGAGTTCGGACGTTAATTGGGCATATTTAAGTATTATGTATTTGTATATGTATTTAATGTAGATACCAGAAGATCAATAGTTTCTTCACCATGGAAGTACTGAAGATCACCTACTATACAAACCAGCTTTTTTTTAAAGATGATTGTAGTTTCCAAACCTATTACATAAATAGTAATATTTTTTATTACTTTTTTTATTTTATAAATTAAAAATAATCTTAACTGGTTTTTCATATATTTGAATTCGTATTTTTTTTTTTTAAATAATATGAGTTTAATAGCAGTTCTGTGCAGCAACTGTTAAGAACTGGCTTTTTAGTTATTTACGCGAGGAGTGTAAGTCCTTACATAATTTTAGGCGATCGTTAATTGCTTCCAGCTATTTTTGCTTTCTGCAGTTCTCAAATGATCAGCAAAGTGGGACGGCTAAAATGCTTATTGTTTTCAATGAAACTTACCATCCTTGCTTGCTTGAGCAGTGAGCGATTGGCGTCTGCGTATCGTCAAATGCCTCTTATGGAATTGGGTAAGGACCGTTTTTAGCAGCGAATCTAGTGCTCAATTTGAATGCATGCGACATACATGCGCAGACATAGTATTTAGTGAAGTTGTTTTCCCAATTGTCATATGGAGAAATTAAAAAAAAAATGTATTTAATAAAAATTATGGCCGACAGAGACTTTATGGGGATGTTTTCAAAATGATGGTCACCACCTTCTTCGTAGTCAGAAATTTTAATCAAATTATGGACAATGCGTTGGAAATTTATGCAAAGATTGGAGCTAGGAGTACTCTAATGAAGTATTTCCCGCAATCTCACCTCGATCTTTTTCCCAATGATACGCCGAACAAGGAGTGCGGCTTCACCAAGATCTATTGAACATCAAAAGGCAATTCAAAGATTTCAATATGAGGGCATTATGAATGACTTTCGTTGGACTCTAATAAGAGAAGCAGTTTCCAATCTCTCTTAATTTTCGAAAAAATTTTTTAATTTTAATTAAAAAAGTGGCAAAAACCATGAAAAATTAAGACTAACTATAACAAAAACTAATATCAACTAAAAAGCAAAAACGGAGTGAAGATTCGGATTTATCGTCAAAAATTATCATAGAAACATTTTCGGCTGGTTGCTTAGATACAAAAATGTGTATAAAAAGTATATTAAGCAAAAAATATTAATAATTGCTCTAGCTGAAAAAAAAATTATGCCGCTTTTTAATAAAAAAATGTGAAAATATACCACTGGGAAAAGAGAAACTTTCGACACTACTCTTTCAACAATGTCCTGGTGGATGTCTAAGGCTACTCAGACTACTGAAAATAAAAAAACTATGCAGTTGAATAAATAAATCCAAAAATAGATACATTTAGAAAAGATTATTGCTTCTAAAACTGTGACAGACAAATCAGCTATCTCAGTTACCGATACTGACTTGGGGCTGTTAAGGGTCTAGAGACACTATTTGAAATCTAACACACAGTGTACTGTTGCCACAAAAGACTTTTAAAAATCTTAACAAAACTGATGGGTTTGGGGTGATGTTTTTGTCATTGATTATGAATCCATAATTTAGGTCAAATATGCACGCTTTTGCTAAATAATTTTTTGCCATTTTAAAGGTAATGTCAATATGCCTCTCTAATAAAAACCCTTGTACCTATTTGCAAACAAATTAGGACAACCGATTTTTCAAGCTTCTCGTGAGCTCTTTTCTGCACCAGCCAAATCATTCGCCTTGTACAGGAACAGATGGTAATCACTTGATAGAAAGTCCGGAATATAAGGTAGACGCATAAGAACATTCCAACCGCCCTCCTGGAGATCCTGGCGAGTCACTCTCGATTCCATTTAATTTTCATTCCAGTAGTCTCCACATGCGAATGAATATATAATATTTTAGTTTAGATCATTTCTCTATTTTGAAGTCATCTGGAACTCTCTTAAATTTTACTACTATCAATTTTATTAAGCAATTGCCTTTGGTAGAATATCTCAAATACGTTGGATTTTAATTATTAAGAGATTACGAATCAAACTGAAGATCGTATATTAATTATTTTACAATCGCCTGAGCTGATATTTACTAACGAGGCCCATTATTCCTATTTTTTAAACTCTTACAATATAGAAACAAAAATATATATCCAAAACTATTTATTTCTTTTGCCCATGACTCAACTAATATCACAAAAAGTGGGGAAGAATATTAATTTAACTTAAACAAACATTTTCGTATGCTAATGAATCATTTCGACTGTTGAAATCTATAAATATTTACATCATTATCAACTGAACAATGAATCCTTTTGTGATTTATTAAATCCCTGTGCTTATTCGTTCTTTACTTCCTGAACATTTCTACTAACATAAAAACATACACACATAACTACATTCATCATTTGTTTGCCATTTGAGTGCGATAAAAGCAAGGATGTTTACTACAAATGCATTTGCAAGGACCATATCCGTAGTCACATTACTTTTGAATCATACATATGTATGTATGCTTGGATGCATTGCTTAATAAATATATGCTGATATACATATGCATGTAATTGTGAGGATGATCAATGAGTTCATAATGCATTCAAAAGCATATTTACAAACAAATATCTAACTAAAGGATGCATTCGGTATAAATATCGCTATATTGTATGACAAAATGTACAATGAAAGCATAAAACATGCATACTAACCTCGTTACACACGTTTACAAATATGCTTGACAAACATATGTACAATATAAACCACCAAGTGGCAACGAAAAGTCATCATCTTCAATCAATGTCCTTAACGCTGTTGTTCTCTATTGTGTTTTATGTTCACTACCATAAGTCATTCCACATCCTTGCATGTTGGTACGTTACTCAGACTCATACTGAGTGCGATTGTCTGTCGCATACCTACCTTTTTCGCTTCCGATCTATTGTTTGCTTGTTTTGATGCACCGTTTAAACAGTTTGAGCACTTGGGTGGATTGCATATAAATTAGTTCAATTGGGTGTATAGGTTAATGAAAACACCCAAGTGTTTAGCAGGATTATTGTTGGCATTATCTGCCATCCACATTATCAAAAGATTTGTTGTTATTCTCCCACATTTACGCTTTGCAATCGCTTTTTTGTTCTCTTTTTTGTCAAATTCATTACTCAGATTTATTTAAAAATTCTGCGATTGTCTCTGGATTTTTTACCATTTAGTTTTATATGAATGGGCTTGGTAGTGGACGAGGATGAGACAAAAATATCGTGTCATCAAACAAACCGTCATCGCATTCGAGACTCGGCTACAATGTCACTGTTGACAGTTAAAACTTCGAGGACGTAGATAATTTCGTCTATGTAAGGATCAACAAAACACCAATCCTTCGCAGAATTACTCTTTCCAGCAGGTGCTACTTTGAATTGAGTAGGCAATTGAAAAGTTAAATTCTCTCTAGATGAACCCAAAATAAACTCTGCTGGTCAGTCATCTTCCGCGTCCTACTGTATGGTGCAGAGGCACCATATGATAAGGCGACCCTGGGAATCTTCGAGAGAAAAGTTTTGCGAACGATTTATGGTCCTTTCCACATTGCCTACAGCGAATACCGCAGACGAGGGAAAGACGAACTACACGAATTGTGCGATGACATTGATATAGTTCAGTGAATGAAGGCTACGCTGGCTAGGCTATGTCGTCAGAATGGATGAAAGCGCTCAAGAATTAAAAGTATTCGATACAATACCTGCCGGTGAAAACAGAGAAAGAAAAACACCTACATTCTGTTGGAAGGTTCGGGTGAAAAGCGACCTGGTTGCCCTTGGTATTTCAAACTGCCGACAAATTTTTCTATGTTACACATACTCGGAACGTATGTCGAACGCAATTTTGTGTTGTTTATTGTCACCTAAAACTGTTGCCTAAGCGGGTGGGGGAAAATATAGAATAAATTCAAGTGAGCACTAAGCTCGTATCAAAAATTGAGCGTAACCTATTGATTTTATTCCAATGTTCATGAGGCATCTGAAGTAACTGTCAATAATATGCATGAATATGAAATACATACATAAATACATACGAGTATATGACAGAATGCAGAAACTCAAATGGCAGAAAGCAATTGGACAGCGGCTCGGATTTACGCTCCTCCCGTGAACAATAGTCATCCAGGCCAAAAAATGGAATTAAATCGCGAAAATTTTCATGTGATTATTTTTTACAATTTTCGAGGTGGAATAATTACAAACATTGCTTCCTCCGAAGTCAATGTTTATCGGCAGTTTGGGGAATTCAATTGAACTCGTAGATCATTCTAAGACAAATTTCGTGAAGGTCGTTCAAAATTAGTTGTTCTTCCGGAAACTATTGATGATGTGCGTAAACTGATATTACAGGATCGTCAAGTGTCGATAGGTGTTAACTCTAAAGGAGCCGAATCTCACAAAACTTGATTTTATTTTTAGAAAAATTTAGGCATATTACAACCTACCACTAGTACACACAGAAGAGTATATTCTGAGTGATACACAACCTTTTGTTTGTCATTTGCCTTTCAAGAAATCAGAAAAACCAACCACCGAAGGCAGAACAATCTTCACCACCCAATGCGAGCTCTCACATATCGACTGAAACAATCACATTTTTGAAAATGTAAAATATCGATCAAATTAGTGATCCAGCCCATTGTCATAACTAGGCATGAAATGACTTCTTTTTGAGGGATTAACGTTTCTTGACACCTGATGTTGATGCTTTCAGAACACAATCAGAGTGACAAAAGTGCTTTGCCAATTGGTTCAAACGCAAGCAAAAATTTATAGACTTTACTGAAAAGTTTTTAAAAAATAAAGAAGTGACTTTCGATGATTTTCCTATCCTGAGATATAATAGGAAACCCTCCTATAACATGATATTACTTTAACTGCTTTACTTCCCCCATTTACTGCGTAATTTTTGTCTGAATTTTTTGTTTTTTAATTTCAAATATGAAAGCAAATATTATTTAGCAATTAACGCTCAACAATTTACATTGCCTAACACCTAAATAAGAGCCAAAGTTGACCGGTGAGAATAAAAAGGCACATCAACAGTTTAATAAACGAGTTGTCAACATAAACAAATGCATTCCTAGTACAGCACCCAAGAAGTCTCAAGAGTGCAAATGCAAATAAAAACTGTAGTGTTTGCCACACGCAAATAATACTCGAGCTGAAAGCAGTCAGAAAACAAACGCAGAGACAAATATTGTAAAAAAAATGTAAATGTGAACAGCTTGTTTGAAGCCTACGAACATTCTACAACACAATTTCAATCTTATGCAAACGATTTGCATATACAACAGTTGGGCGGAGTGCAAAAGAGTACATTTTATATTTTTCTTTGTAGATGAATTTCTTGGTCTGTTAGTTAAAAATACGGATAGTATCATCTATTGCTTTTTTTTAAGTCACATATATCACAATTTCTATAAAATTCAATAGCTTCGAAGCTAAAATGCTCCCATCCATTCGGACGAAGAAGAACGTAAAAGCTGGGATTTAGAAAGAGAAGCTGATGCATCCACCGTGCCAGTTCTTATACCATATTTTAATAGCTAATTCAGCAACCCATTGGCCAACTGCCGATCAAGCCTTAGACTTGCAGGATTTAAAAATCTTATTGATTGAAAAGAAAGCCCTTACTATTTTGATTTCGTACAATTTTACAACAATTTTACAACTGTTACATTACTGATGACAATTTCTTTTTATTAAGAATTCTTATTTCCACTTAATTAACAAAACATACCTTTAATTATCATACAAATTAGTATTATTTAGTACTGAGAAAGCTTAATTCATTCACATATGAACTCAAACGTATTTAAACAAAGCTTACCTTTGTTCAGTAATAAATTTTAATTAACATTTTTATTTGGTAAGAGATAATATAATATAAATTTTGTACTCTGCTTGACAGTATTGCATTTGAGATAAGTACATTATTTAAGTTAATTTCAGAAGAAAATTATATTATAGCCTAAAGGCAGCTTAATATATAAATATGTGTATGTACGTTTATGCTAAGGAATTAATATGCACTCACATGAATATTGCATTACATATTTTTTTGTAGATATACATATGTGAGATGAGGACATGTATGTATGTAAGCAAATATTCCATTGAAATATATTAATTAAAGCGTATAGGTATTTCCACATTTTTTTAAATAAAGTAACTTGTTGTTGTCAGGAGCAAATTGGAGAGATCGGCGTCTATACTGATAATGGGAGCATTGATATCAACTTCCTCGAAAACACTGCTAACTCTTCTCAACTTCCTTCCCCTGGACCTATAAAGGAAACTACAAGTGGGTTGCAACGCAATAAAAATAAATGCAACTCAACCTAGGAAAATTTGCAGTATAGGTCATACAAAAATATTATTAAAAATATATTAAGAGATAATATTTTTGTACGCCGAAGGAGCTGGATAATTGAGTGGGAGGAGCTTTCTTAACAAACTCTCAACGAAGTACAGTACTGCCGTTGTCTGGGCACGAACTAGTAAGGGAAGACACCCTTCTATCTTCGATAAAACATGCCCACGATGCTGGTTTACCTCTTGTTCACGACAAAGTACATGCTTAAACTGGCCTTTTCCAGGAAAGCTGATTCAAGATTATTAAACGGAATCACGTGCAATATGACCAGGCAGCTATGGCCAAAGTTGGAAGCGAAAAAATCAAAACATCTTATCCTTCTAGACCGGTTCTCTATTAACATAACGATTGGCATAATAATTGTTTAATGAGGCTTCACGAGAAAAAATGGGCTATTACTCTAACGATTTCTGCCGCAGCTGTAGGGACGAAGAAGAGGAAGAGACTGTCGAGCACTACCTCTGCCACTGTCCAGCCTTGACATCTACTTGACACAAGTTCCTTGGAAAACAATTCTTCGACTGTCTCGGTGAGTTGGCCTTGGAAATCTTGTTGCCTTTATAAGACATGCAAAATGGTTCGATCATTTGAGGAGGTGAAGGCAGGAGCCTCAGATACATACTAATTTTCTAAATCCTTATGTACAAGGTTCTTAGATTTTCAAGATAATTGTTGATTTTGAACGATGGGCATATGCGAAGAGTGTAGCGACTGCCTACTTTATTAAAATCTGATATAACTCTTTCTGCCGGTGGATTTTAACGACTGGTTTCTTACATCCTTCAATAATAATGGTTTACTTCGATAACAGGGATCGTATTTATACTCAACTATACTTTGTAGGGAGAGCATATTAAGCATTTAACGGCATAATATATAATACATTGTAAGGTCCTGCTGCGATTTGAGCTGTGAATCTAGATTTCAGAAAATGGAAGGACCTTCAGCTTACACTCAGCAGTCTTCGAACGTCCGAAGAAGGTGCTTTTCACGTCCGAAATACACTCGGACGATCCCTGCAGAGGGACGACGCATTTAGAAAATTTAATTTTCTATAATTCTGTATGTTGATAGGACTAGGACTCGAATTATGACCTACGAATGGTAGTAAGCACCATAGTGCCACTTGACTTTAGAAGCATAGTATAATAGATGAAAACCGAATCAGGTACAAGCCTAATAGTAATTTTGAAAACTGCAAAAATAGCGATAATTTAGTCACTAATATTGCAATTAAAATTATATTTAAATAGAAAAATGTGTGGACTGGGAAAAAAGCCATTAAGGCCTTTGTCCCAAATGAAAGCCTTGTTCTTTTCCATCTCCCACTTGACTCAAAAACAAATAATTGAGGACAGCAACAGCAGAATGGTTAGCATTGCGTACTGCCATTCTGAAGGTTCGAGTTCTGGTTCTGGTCCCCAGAGGATACTTGGTCTGAAGTCGAGAACAGCTTGAACAATATGAAAAGGAATCCCTTCCTAGGCGAATGGTAGTCAAAAAATATCACGCGTATGCCTTTTTGATGGATTTATGATCCTAAATCTCAAATCTGAAAAATCAGTTGTATATATGTTGGTCATAGTAGTTCGATCTTGCTGGTTCCGGTAAATGATGGTTTCAATATGGCAGTGGAACTGTGTACCAAGTTTGGTGGATATATCACAAAACAGAGGAACTAGTGCGTGGCTAAATCAACTAAACTCGTCTTTCTGACCCAATGTGCAATAATTTTAATGGGTCAATCCGTTCTCCCATTCATTGTACATGTTATATATATGTACGTACATAGTTTTTTCTATTCATTCGAGGCTCAAAAAACTCACAAACTTTAACAATTCGAAATTATTTGAAATTATTTTCAAAAAAAATTCAAAAAAAAAAACTTTTAGTAACTCAAATGGAAATTCGTTCTGTAATTTTACCACATAAAATTCTAATATTTATGTATCTACAATTTGTAATATAAAAGTTTCTAAACAACCCGTTCTTTTCCATCTGCTGAGTGCATATTTCGCATTCTAAATTCTTACAAGCTGCTGCAGATGTCCAAACTAATCGCAAAAACCCAACCAAAGCAGCTATCAAGTAACAGAAGACGCAAAGGGTGAACTATTTTTTCGCGTAATGCAAAATCACAAAGTTCGGATTGGCACCGCTACGTGCCTACTTGTCTACTTTAGTATCTGCGAAAGAAGCATTGATTGCCTGGAGTGAAATATGTGGCCAAGTGCATATAGCTAAGTTCATAGAGCAAGACAGAGGTGCGCGAGTAAATGACACTGCACCGCAGCTCACGACAGTCCAACAGCTATCAACTTTGGCGGCACGTACGCCACTCACAGCACCAGATGGAAAAAGTTTTTCTCGTTTGCGTATAAATTACGGAACTAATTACCAGTTAGTGGATACATGTACTTGTGAGTAGTTCTAAGAAACCGGCATTTACCTGAAAATTTTTCTCTTTTTCCGATTTTTTTTTCCGGCTGGAATTCGTGATGGAAAACAGGCACTTAGAAGTGGAAATAAATTTAAACTTTCGTGATAAATATATGTATCGATGATAACAGATAATATTGGGAAAAGAAGGACAAAATAATACAATAATCTCCGTTTCCGAATTTACAACGCTGCGCCAATTGGAAATACCATGTACCACCAGGTCCTTCTCTAACTAGTCCTTCGAGCAAAGGAGTTCTTTCCCTTCTTCTGCTTCCACCGGCGGGTACTACATCGAAAACTTTCAAAGCAGGAGTATTCTTATCCATCCGGTATCTCACAGAGGACTATAAATCTTACGTAAAACCTTTTTCTCGAAAACTCCTAATACCGACTCATCAGATCATGTCATCGTTAATGCCTCCATACCATACAGCAAGACGGCAATGATAAACGACTTGTAAACTCACGGCGCGATTGTTGAGACCAATAATGTCAATATCATCGCTCTTATTATTATCTCCAGCAATAAACTAAAGAAGTCACACGATTAGGAATCACACTGTAGTAAACCTCAGAGATAATTATTAAAATAATTAATAAATAAATGGAAATAATTTACGGTCTTAAAAGTTACGATCTCAAATATGCTTTAAATTAATTATTAATAAATGTAATAATCCAAAATATAACATAATTGATATCTTTGCACGTACTTCCAGAGAAAAGGAATTGTATTAAAATTAAGAATAGTTCTATAGATTAAGCTTAAACAAATCACTTCCTCTTAATTTTCTAAAAATAATTTAATTTTTTAAAATCTTGCTAAAATTTCAAACTGCAGGGTTTTTTATTAAGTATAATGCATCATCCCAGTTTCACATTTTCTCCTCTTAAAGCTCAATAATAACAAATCAAATTGACAGAAATGTAAGTTCAAGCACTATATGTATGAATATGTATATGTTATGATAAGTTTATCTCATATCCAAAGTAATTTATACTATAGAAGTTAATTAATATGCAATTAAAATAATAAACATAATGTCAGGACACAAGTGTTTACGGTAATGTTAATATGCTAATTATACTAAACAACATGATTGAAGGGTCATTTATTTATATATGCACAATCAATAAATAAGAAGGCTTCAGCAAATAAATAATTGCTTACAACTACATATATATACTGGCTTTACCTTGTAATGCTTTGCTCTGGCATATACTCATTGAATGTATGAAAATTCAGCGTTGAATATGTTTTCATCATAAGTTTATTAACTCAATACCTGTGGGTACACAAATACATCGGGCAAGCAAATATAGACGTGATTGCCAATTCTGGAACATGCAAATTTCAATTGTACATAAGCAAAGTAATGCGTATCTAGAGGTAGACCACAGAATTCCATACACTGATCCTGAATTTAGTTGAGAGTCATTGCAAACGCTAATCGAATGAATTGTAAGAGAGTATCGAACGGAATATCAGGGATTTGAGTAATGAGGCTGCGTTCACCTTTGAAAGCTACTGTCGGTGCTTCTAATATATCCGTCGTTAAATTTTTGACTGCAAGTTGTGTGCGGTTGTAGAGTTTCGGCTAATTAAAATTACGTAGCATTATATATATGGTATATAGGTGTTATGTCAAGTAAACAGTTCGTTCGGATTTTTATTGATTTTTCAATATTTGATAATATTGTGTACATTTGTCCGACTTAAGTCAAACATGCGCCGTTTTTTTCGTAAATTTGTTGCAACCGAGATTCCAACTTCATTATACCCCTCCCATAGAAGGCTATGTCCCTATTGGCAAAAAACTCGGGGAGCCAAATTTTTCTTGAGACGTTCGCCATGGACAGGAAAAGATGGTAATCACTTGGTGCCAGGTTTAAAGGGTGGGTGCATTAAGACCTCCCATCGGAGCTCTTGGAGCTTCGGGCGCGTCACCAAAGACGTGTGTGGCCTGGCGTTGTCCTGATGGAACACAATTCGGCTTCTTCTGGATGAGTGCTGCCTTCAAGCGGTCCAGTTGTTGGCAGTAGAGGGCCGAATTGAGCGTTTGGCCATAAGGGAGCAGCTCATAGTAGATGATTCCTTGCCAATACCACCAAACACACAGCAAAACCTTCCTGTCCGTCAATCCTGGCTTGGCCACCGTTTCCGCCGGCTCACCGCGTTTCACCTACGACCGATTTCACTTGACGTTATCGTAAGTGATCCACTTTTCATCGCCATCCAGGTGGAAATTCGGTCCATTATGTTTTTTTGCGTTAGTTCGTGTGGCACCCAAACATCGAGCTTCTTTTTGAATCCAAGGTTATGCAAATGGTTCCAAACGGTTTTCTGGCTTATCTTTAGCTCCTCAGCAATTAAATAAGTACTCACGTGAGGGTAAGTTTCCACTATTTCCATGATTTTATCGCAATTTTCAACGACAGGCCTCCCGACGCGTGGTGCACCTTTGACATCGAAATTACCGGAACGGAACCTAGCAAACCACTTTTGTGCTACACGTTCGTTTACAGTTTCGTGCCAGTACACTAAATTAATTTTTTCAGCCGCTTTGGCTGCTTTTTCGCCTTCATCGAAGAAGAATTGTAAAATTTAGCGAATTTTCTCTTTGCTGGTGTCCATCTTTGACGAGCGCTCACAACGTACTGAGTCAATCAATCGAAAAACTGTCAAAGACAAACTTTTAGCGAATAAATACGTTTAAACCCGTTACGTTTAAAACCCGAACGAACCTTTTACTTGACCTAATATATATTATATGACTAATTGGCAGACTAAATTTTTCTACATCGGTGTCTATAAATTTATAAGTGGCGCATTAGCTTTCTATGTTAGACTTGGTAGTGTGGGTGAGATCGCTCACTCAGCCACCCATGATCTTGATGTTTTGACAACAAATGGAGGGACTTACAGTTTATACTAAGCCGCCTCCGTTTGGCTGATAGTTTTTTATGAGGAGCCTATATTTCATGTCAGAAATACACTCGGAGAGGTTGACATTCCCTTCCGGGGGGTGACCGAAATTAGAAAATTTCGCTTAATTTATTAATTTAAATTAATTTTCTATAACTTTTTGGATGTTAGTATGACACCAGGATTTAAACTCGAATGGCAGTACACAATGCTACCGCTGCCGCCATGCTCCCAAAAGTCAATTAACACAACAACAACAAGCCCACAATTATACATACTTTAAAGGAGAATAAACACAAATACGAAGACTTAAAACAGTATTTTCTATTTGATTCCAATCTTGCGTTAGTTTTGGGACACCCAATAGAAAGTCAATCGTTTTAAAAGTTTAAAAATCACAATTGGCTCATTGTTCTGGCAATAATTCAAATGTATTTTTCATGTATTTTCCTAAATTTTATGCATAAAAATATATTTGTGTGTACGCATTGTGTAAACATACACGTATGAATAATTGGCTTCCGCATTAAAGTATAATGGTGATAGCTGTGGTTATCAAACCAGCGCATTTATATATGTTCTGACCATCGTTATCCTTCAATGCATGACAATAGCGTTACAATGCGTTTGCATTGTGGTCTGTGGTTATTTCTGCGCTAAACTCTAGTAATTTCCCCATTCCATTCTCTTTCTTTTGACTTGATTTATGTAATACATTTGTTGCTTTAATTTGTTTTTTTTTTTTTCTTCTTAATAATAGTTTGAGCTTTATAATAATTTCAAAATTTTCAGCCTTTTTAACGGTTCACACTACCAATTGTTGTGCGCTTGCCCAAATTTATTTGTCTCATTTTACGGTTAGTGCCACTGAATTTTGAAATTAATTTACATTTTAAGTATCTACATATTTAGGTACATTATTTTTGATTTTAGCGTCATTTTGCGTGCAGCTGACATGCAATGCCGCGAAATTAAATATTGAGCATTCATAAATAATCAAAAATATACATAAAATACACAACGATACATACATACCATACATACATTATGACCAGAAAGTTTCCGGAAATTGATTTTTTTTTCGATATTCGCAGTTCATCATGAATCCATTCCAACAGGACAGACGGTCAATAAGGAGTATTATTTAAGCGTTTTGAGGCGAAAACATCCCTCGTAAACAGTCGGAATTGTGTGCCTTTCACGACGATAATACGCCATCGCACCGAGCTGTAGTTATGAACGATTTTAAACCAAAAACTCGTTCAATACCATCGATCAACCACCGTATTCACCTGAATTGGCCCCATGCGACTTTTTTTTGTTTCCAAAACTCAAGTTACAACTCCGTGGAACCCGTTTTGACTCGATTGAGGTCGTGAAAGAAAATTCACAGTGGGAGCTGAGGTCGACTGATTTCAAAAGCAGCTGGCAGTTTAAATGACAATTTTCGGAAACTTTCTGCTCTTAATGTACCATATATGTATACCTTTACCATATATTATATATTACAATTAGCTGCCGCCATTGTGGACGTGCTTCCGTACTTCTTGATTAGTAAATTATGCTTTCAAAAATTATTAAACTTAAATAATTTGTGACACATACATACCTATGTATATCTGTATTGCGCATGAAATGTAATTTTGTATATATGTATAAACAAATAAAACTGGTTGGGATCCTATGGTAGTTGGTCTTATGTATATTAGTATGCTCTTCTGAAGTTAAAAATGACGATTGATTAAAGCTTAAAATTCTTCACGTTTCTAACTCGAACATCACAGATAATAATGATTAATCCAATATTATGCCGTTTTTGGCCTTAGCGTATCTCGCATTATTTAAGTTCGATTGGATGAAACACTACTGATTTAAGTGATCAAAACTTCTCCCGTTATCATCTTTAGTACAAAATATCACCTATTAATCTAATCGCACTTAAGCAACGCGAGATAAAGATCGTCACTGAAGATATCTAGTGCAAGAATTATAATATTTTCCATGATCTTATGCTTTTACCCGGTAGGTACCTAATTCATTTATGGGGGATTCTTCTCTGTCACTGCCTATGAATCAATAAAACTTAGGTAAATTTTGAGCTTGAAACAAAAGACTACTGAAACAACCGATTCTGCCCGATCCGTTTGATATAATAAGACTTTTCTTAGACAACATCATTTTGACTCAAAATGCCGAACGAATTTTCAATACACCGACTTGCTCTACTCAAACAAAAATTTAAATTATTTTCTTGACTGATTTCATTGAGACCGGAAGTCATTCGCTACCTCCAAAAGCGTGTGCTTTGTAGGCTCTGATAGTCACTAGTTCGAGGAACCTACTTTTAGTCTTTGATTGTAGAAACTCCTCTCTTCTTCTCTTGAATAAAAAATAATGTAATCCATATGTGTTTTAATAAATTTAAGCGAAAAAAGTAGCAAATTTGCAAACCACTCATTTCAAAGAAGTTTTGTTTTGTTTGTTTACTTTTTTCAAACTCTTCTTGTTCTTTTGTTTAACATTTGCGATACAATATCAAACGTCAAAATTATTTGCCTGGATTATTTTCTTGAAAGCTTGAACTAAGTTCAACATTGATTTCAACTTATGTACATATTTATTTCATATTTATTATAATATACGTTTTTTTTACTTTTAGAAAGCAAAAACAATTTTTGATGAATGAAATGAAAATGAATTTGAATGAAACTACTTGGTTTTTGTTTCATGATTGCGGTTTTTATTCAGTTACTTCTTAGACTTTAATATGAATTGATTTTTAGCAAAAAAGTGAAAAATATTCTCGATATTCCAAAAGAATTATCAAAACATTAAATCAAGAGAGTGATAAACCTCGAACCAGCAAACAAAAACCAAAATTAAATGTGAATTAAATAAGCTTCTCTATTAAAGTATTTATTTCAATGTATCAGTTGAGAAAACTAATTTCCTCTCATAAAATAAATAAATTTAATAGCTAAAGAAAATAAATTGAACTTTTATGAAATTGAAAATTTTGAAATTAAAAAATCTATCATTTATGCAAGCTCTTAAGAAATGAGTTCTTAAATTCATATACATATACAATTGGAAATATGCATAAGCATTTATATGATAACAATTACACTTATATACACATTCATACATACTCTTGTAAGCCGATTTATTGCCATGGTAAGAGACTTATGCGCCATAATTGGTGGCTCTCCTTTATGTTGCAGCACAAAAGATTTGCATCAAATCAGAATGGAAAAGCTTTTATATTATAATGAAAAAATGAAATTTATACATTTTTCGATCAAACAAATTGAAATTATCAATAATACTTTTGACTTGCTTGGAAGTGAATTTAAAAAGAAGTTAATAAGTCGGCGCGTGCAAACATTTGACTTTAATCACTTCATTGGAATTTGTAATGAACTGAAGGCAGCAGTCAAGTAATTCATCAGAATATAATCCATACGTATTCTCAGATTAAATAAATAAAATAAACTTTTTCATACTCAAACGAGAAATGTATAAATATTATATTTTAAAATGTGCGTATACTTAAATAAAAAAAGTTTATGCAAATAAAGTTTAAGAAAAATTCGTTAATCACCATGACAGGTACAGCGGCTTTGATGGAAAATGTAAATGTATTCCTCTCCCTTTTAAAACAAACAACAGTTTGAGAGTAACTACTACGGATGGTGAATATGCTTACTGCTTTCACCGTTAAATTATACAACTAACAGGTGATATCCGCAAACGTGTTGGCTCTGACAAGAACTTCACTTTATTATATGTGAACTTACATACAGGATATAATGTAGAACTATCCCATATAATTAAGGAATATTATCAATTTCCTACAAAGGTGGGTATCTCCGTCAACGTGAAAGGAATAGTGAAGCAATTGAACAAGGGCTTTTATTTCATTTTGGCAATGTCATAACAGAATTGAACACAACATAGAGACGGTCCCCCAATTACTAGGACTCCAGTTAACAATCAGTTTACCAATTTAATTTAAACTAAAGTAAAATAAAATAAAATAAAATAAAAAAAAAACAAAAAAAATAAATAAAATAAAATAAAATTAGTTAATATAAAGTAAAATAAAATAAAATAAAATGAAATAAAAAAAAAATTAAAAAATAAAATAAAATAAAATAAAATAAAATTAAAAAAAATAAAATAAAATAAAATAAAATAAAATAAAATTAAATTAAATTAAATAAACAAAATAAAATAAAATAAAATAAAATAAAATAAAATAAAATAATAAAAAAAATAAAAGAAAATAAAATAAAATAAAATAAAATAAAATAAAATAAAGTAAAATAAAAACAAATAAAATAAATTAAAGTAAAATAAAATAAATAAAAATGTTTTAAATGGAAAATAGCCAAATTTTAATAATTTCGTTAAATTAAAAAAAATGGTTTTAATGCAAAGTATGCCTTTTTCGAATGAGACTTGTTTAATTTCAACAAAAAAAATTACACTGCACTCAACCCGGCGTTCACTTGCTCGTGGGAATAAATATAGGAATAAAGAAAAGCATGATAATAATAATTAAAAATCGAATTACAAACAAAGCGAAAAACATGTGATTTTCATTTCCAATATCATAAATAATTATCAGTGTTGCTTTAAAATGAAAGTATGTAATATGTAGTTTGCAAATAATGAAAACAATAACAATCAAAACAGCGGGAGGACTGTATGATGAAGAGCGACAAGTATTTGTACTCTCCTGCAATGTACGTACCAACTCTTTTCACGCGAGACAAAATGACCGCTAAAATGACCCGACCTCTGCGATGAACGTATGAAGCGCTGCCATTGAATAGGAGTCAATTTGCAACAGTTGCATGATTTTTACTGTTATGTTGCAGTAACTTCATCATTGAATTATTTTTGTTTTTATTACAATTTTTATTGCTGCAAACCCTGCTATATTTGTTACTTATGTACAGTCGTTTATAATTAATTTATTTAATTACGTATTGCCATTAATATTTAATTGGTTCAAAATGGTGTGCAATCATCGTTCCAGCATGCGTGTA
Organism: Ceratitis rosa; assembly: GCA_037013455.1. Classification (NCBI taxonomy): domain Eukaryota; kingdom Metazoa; phylum Arthropoda; class Insecta; order Diptera; family Tephritidae; genus Ceratitis; species Ceratitis rosa. The sequence continues at coordinate 5,644,206 of JAWMAG010000002.1, read as the reverse complement.
TTTGTTTCAAAGGCATGATAATAAAAACTGATTAATAAATTTTAAATAAGTAAGTAAACTCATTTAAACATTCAACATTGAGCCAATTAATTTATTTGTTTTTCTTATATGTAGTTCTGTGTGATTGTGTTACTTGTTTATTCGTATGTCAATGACACTGTGTCAGCAATAAAAAATTAATAAATTTTTATTAATAATCTATTTGGTTTAAGCTTATAACATAGTATTGTTGGTAATTAATAAAAATTTCTCTAAAATTTTATAATACCACATGTCGTAAATCTGAAACTGGATTTTTCTTGCTTATTAATATTAACAAACAAAGTAGAATTAAATTTTTTTATAACTTGATTATTCGATAAAGTTAGATATTTTATTGAGATATTTCCAATTTTTATTTCAATTTAAAAATATGCCATTTTTACATTTCAGACATTTTGTTTTTAGATTCACTAATTTTTTTTCTTTTTAATTCCTTTCCAACATTAATCACTTTCATCAAAAATCAATATTTATACTTTTATTTTATTTTGTTGTATGTTGTAATAAAAGCAATGAATAAAATTGCAACTAAATTTACGCTTATGAAGAGTAAGATAAATAAAAGAACTGAAAACAATCGCATGCGTATGTATGTGTTTTTTTTTTATTTCATTCAATCAATATAAAATGTAAAATACCTACGCACTGTTGAATGGATTGTAGTGCTTTATTGTTGAAAAAATTCCCATCGCAAGCTGATAACAATATGGCTTTCATTAAATGCAGTTTCTTGTTTTAAATACAATAGTCTGTTTGTATGAATTTAAACAATGAATGTTTAATGAAATAAAAATATTTTTATTATTTTAATTTATTTATTTGTTCGAAACATAATTGTAAATTAAGTTTTAACTTTTTCGCTCATTATTTATGATAGTAAGCAGCTTTCAAGCCACATATAACTCGGCAGGTGAAAGCTTCCAACCAAAGTTTTTTCGATGAATCTTCTTAAGTCACACGCGCTTCAGGTCGTTAGCAATTATATGTTTGGTGTTTAATGGCTTCGAGTGGCGTTCTATTGAAAATATATGAGAGCTATGGGAACTAGCAGGGAAAGTAAAAAGAACTGATACATATAAATCACCTGTCAAACCAAAGCCACGTTTCGCGCTTTAACAATTTTTAACAAATTTGAAAAGTCTGGATCAGTCGTTTCACACCAAATATCGCTACTATATGGGAAAGTGTAGCCGAAGTCACAAATATTTTTTTTTATCGAAGATCTTAAGAGCCGGGTCTTCCTTAAGATACTTTATGGGCGCGGCACATTTCTCACTCGAGGGAGTTTGCCGCTGTCAATTCAAATCGTTATAGTTATATAATAACCGACTTTTTTTGGTCTGCAATTAGAGATCACGACTGAGGCAATATGCCACATAATCCGTGAGAAATTTCCCGGCCCCGTAATCTCTCGTCTTAACGTTGTCACTTGACCACAAGATTGTGGGATTTGAGACCATTTAATATTGTGTGGGGCTACGCAAAGCGATGTGTTTATGCAAATATTGGGAATACAAATTAGTTCGGCTCATTTTTTGTGTTCAAAAAGATATTTTTATTTTTGGAAAAAATTAAAAATAACACCTAATTCAATTGTCCTACCCAAACACGACCATCCAAAACGTTTTGCTTCCGCCGAAAAAGCCGGTTGTTGGAATAAGCGAGGTCTGGAAAATACGACGGTTTTTCTTTGTAGCTTTTGACCATTACAGCCACGTGGGGCCGAACGTTATTATGTAGCAAAATCACCTTGTCATGTCCTTCGGTGGTTTTTGGTCATTTTTCAGACTAATGCACGGGTTTTAAACAAATCGTAGTACATCACAATTGTCTAGTCCCGCGATATACACATCATAAACTTTTAACACGATTTTTTTTGGCATCGATGTAGACGATGATCGAATGGGCTCACCAGGCTTAGCAGAGCATTTTTCTTCTTGAGGATATCGTAAAATAACCATTTTACATCTCCAGTCATGATCTGGTTCAAATATCTGTTCCTTTGATACCTCTCTAGAAGCAGATTCAAGGTAAAAATGTATCGTTTAACATCTCTCGGCTTCAACTCGTACCAAAAATTATTGTTTTTGAATACAACCAAATGACTTTAACAGAACGAAAATTGTTTGTTGAGTCACACTCAATGCTCAACTCAACTTATTAATTTAAGAAGATATTTCAAAATATAATTAGATGCATAAAAGTTCTTCGATACAGACACCTGTTTTTATTCGTTTAAAGGAAGAAAAATTAAGTTATTTTTACATAATTGTTGCCGTTTAATGCTTTCCTACATTTTCTTCACTTAACTTTTTCAAACGTTTTGCTCCTCACTTTATGATTTTTCAAACTAACAGTGTAAAACTCGTTTTAAATTCAAATGTAGTCATTAGAGACTAATGAGATGGACACTGACGGTGATATCAAATAATTATGCTCAACATAAACTGAGTCAACGAGAATGAATTCAAAGCTCGAAAAGAATAGCTGTGGTGGGCGTCCTAACGTTGAGCGCTGATAATCAAAGTCGACGTTTTGACTGCAGGCTAAACTAATTCTTAGCATAGAACAACAATTCATTAAATATATATAAAGACAATTTAAAAGAACTTCCTTAAAGGGAATTATTATGGAATATGGAAATTTAATTTGGCGTAGGTTGATATTAGTGGGAAGTGAAAATATTTATTATAAGTATTCATCTGTACATTGTAAGTTCAGTAAAAATTTCTAACGTTACTGTCTAATTTTCCTTCAACTTATTTTCATATTTAAAAACTTCATTACCTGTGAGAATTCAAATTAGAATTTGTAATGGCAGTAATCGCAATTAAAATAACACTTTTGCGCCAACATTAGTAAATTCATAATGAAACCACTTTCAAAACTCCCGCTTCCGCTAAAACTGCATAATTAGAGTTTTGTTGCTTGACTGTTGTTTAAAACAACTTTCGGATTGTTGTGTGTGTTTGGCTCAGGGGAGTCATAATAATAACCATTTCGGTCATAATACTTATAATTATTATGTTAATTTTCGGTTTTAAACTTTTATTATTTTCCAACACATTATTAGTATTTAAGTTTTGTGTTGGCTTTTAATTATTTAATTAATTCACAAGGGATTTTCTTTGTTTTGCTTATCTTCGCACTTTAAGTCAATGAGATGTGATAGATTTAGCGGTTATCTTAAAGAAAAAGTACCTAGAGAGATTTATGTGCAAAATGAGTCACAAAAAATAGAGTTCTAATGCAATACCGCATAGCTAGTGTAACAGATCGTACAGAGCACATTCTGTGGACGTCATCATCTTGACAACTCCCAGCGTCATCTCATCATATGTTGACATGTTGAGTGACTCGTACAGTTTGGTGGTAATTCGTTGTGAGAAGATTTTACTTTTCAATAGTCTACTCATACAATAAAGGAACCGTTCTACAACTTGAAGTTTATGACTGTTAATAGTGACGTGGGAGGCTAGCAGATACTTCGTCCTCGTTCACTAAAAGATCCATATGCTTTGCTTCCTTATCAGGTATGTAGAAAGCAGTCATATCAATACCATCGACGTGAGACAACAGTTGTACACTTTTATAGAAGAATTTAACTTTCTATTCATCTCTGCAGCTCGTATAATTTTCTCCAGCCTTAAGTCATCTTGTATGAAACCTCGTTTGATGTTAAGCCGCTCGATGAGGTCCTTCTTCATCGTGGCAGATCTCTTGATGTTTCTTGACGTCAGTTTAAATAGTCGTTCAAGTTTTGCAGGAATAGCAAATTCAGACATAGTGGCGTTGAGGCAGCTCCTTTTCGTGCTGTTGAATGTTACATTACAATAAACGAAGAGGTGTCAACCCTCACTTCACGTGGCTTTTCTAAGATTGTGCACATGATGATTATATGGTCAATAGTTATAGCTCTATACCCACACTGATAAGGTCCAGTCAGTTTTTTGACGGTGGGCTTTAGCCTTTCACACAATACGCGGGATTGGATTTTATATGCCATTTGAAGCAGACTGTGGGGTCCAACTTTTTATGAACTGAGCACAGCATCCACGCTCTGTTGCTTTTCAAGCGACAAACTGCTATTCAAACGTTTTTGTACTTGAGGTAATGGAAAATTTTTTAAATCGACTTTTCAATTAGGGAATCAGTCTCACCATCTCTGGGTATACCATTTTCATATATTTTATGTACTGTAGGCATTACTCCTTAGCACTACTATTGTAGGTTAGCTGCTCAAGTTTTTCATGCTGATTCATCTCCGCCTCTTTCTTTTTTTGTGTGCACATACATCTTGCTTTTCTGATCAACTTGTGGTATACATATATCCTACCCCGCACGTATAGTGGTTGATCGCAACATTGCGAGTTCAAAATGTGTTTAAACTCTTTTTATCTCTTCCCAGGCGATCTGAAGCCCGCCCTTTAATCGAAGCGAAATTGCATCGGATAAGCACAAGGCTTCAGTTTTTTGACTCCATTAGACATAGGTATAAACCATCACACTGAGGACTTTATGCAGAGTCCTTCGCAAAGAACTGCGCGATATATTTAACTTTTGTGAATTGTGTCGGGTTGGTGTTGATGACTCTTTCGTTTTGGCGATACCAATGGCGATTTTACGGAGTTGAATTTTTTTTGTCGGAAATTACCTCAGGCGGTCAATTGAATGATGCAGCGTTTCACATATTACATAATTCTAAGATTGAAACTTTAATTTAAAAAAGAAATTTTGGTAAAAAAAACTCATTTTAAATACACTTATTTAACGTTTATATTCAAAACCGGAAATTTTTGTCAGTGGTTCAATATACTTGAATAAACAAATTTTTTACAAGTAAGACTTAAAGTCAGCCAGTAAAAAAAGCGAATTATAGAAAGCGTGCTTGTAAAACTCTGGCCCAAACTAAGTTATTTATCTGCATTAATTTATGTATTTTTAAATTTAGGTACGCTCAGTTTTCTGTTCTTTTTAAATTAATGGACGTCAAACAATATCATATTTTCAAGTAAATATGTACGAGTGCATGTACTTGCCAACGTCATACCAACCAATGCTCAAAATTGATACAAAGAAAGTAGAAACATAATCGTTTATAATTGGAGAATACAGAAAATTGGAGACAAATTTGTTTAATTAGCAGTTTACACATTCACCTCAACACATTTGCTTACTTCACCTACTCAGACATGCGCACCAACTTTTGTGGAATCTTGAAGCGAAATTTAACTCAATTAAAAATGTAAATTGAAGAAATAACTAGGATCTAACCTTGCAATTAAACAAACTAAATAAAAATAAAGTAAAAGCATAAGAAAAAAAAATGAAAAGTAGTAGATTGGTTTCGTACTCTATTCTTAAAAGACTATACTCGTACATCCTCAATGCAAAAACATAAAATTTGATAATAAATATATATGTGGGTTCTAACTAACCGCTCAAAATCACCGAAAACCTAGTTGTTAGTGTAATTCACATACCCTGTTCATTATATACTCGTACTATAATTGGCGCTTCGTGAAGGCTGAAGGGATTTTCCGCCGAGCTCCACTTCTGGTTTTGCGTTTTGATGTTTTTCCTACAAATACGGAGACCTACTGTTTATACTAAACCGCATTCGAACGGCTGATGGTATTTTTTATTAGGAGCTTTATTTCATGTCAAAAATACACTCGGAGGGGTGGTCATTCCCTACCAAGGGGCGCAATTAGAAAAATTAAATTTATTTTATTTTAAAATTAAATTAATTTCTATAGTTTTTTTAAACCCTGGACTTCCAAATAGCAGTATGCAATAATAACCACTTGGCTAATGTAGCCGAAAAGAAAAAGGAACTACCAAAAGAAAAAAAACTTGAAAAAAATGCTGTCTTCGGTCCTTGAAAGATTGTGTGGAGAAAACTAAATGTTACGCTGCTGGGTGCTCTTGTGACAGATTTATATTCCAAAAGCTCATACCTGAGCAAATCACTTATAAATAAATACATAACTTTTGATCTCACCACGAGTTAACTACCGATTAATGCGTAAAAGAAGAATTATTAACAGCATAATTTCTGAAAACTTCCAGCGATAAGATTTTTTTCTCCAGGTTAGCTTGACTCCTCGTCAAAAATTGATGCAGCGGTAGACTGTAAAACCAAGTCCTGCAAGGAAAGGCCTTTGTGTTGCAATACTATATGCTCTAAATACAGGAAATTTTGTGCAAGAACTGACTCGAGGCAATCCTATGAAGACTTCTTAAAAACTTAAAAATAGGTACTCAGACAAGCTGCCCGCAAGCCAGATGGCGAGTAAGCCACATCCAGTGTATGCCTATTATGTATAAATATTTGGATGATTTTCAATACCAATCAATCAATCTCACGCTTTTGGATAATTTTTTAACGGATTTTTGACACAAAATCTCACATGTGAACAAATCGGTTGTATGCCTGCTATATGATATAGTCATCCGATTTTTATAATTTTCAGTAGCAAGACCTAATTCATTATAACTGAACGATAATATCAATATACATTTTGACGGAGCTTTGTTTTCTCCTTTCCAGACCGTAGTTAATACAGAATATAAGAGATATTTCATGTTCCCAAAAGGTTTAAATAACAAAAGTAAAAAAAAAGATTTAAGTGAGCTTAAAATATAAAATAATCGTTCACCAAAAACAACTTAGCTAAACATCCACATTTAAGCACGAAAAAATGTTAACGTTTCAATTCAAAATGATTTTATTGAATATTTTGGCATACATATAGGTACAACCTCAGACATTTCCATAATATTAACTCAAACCTCAATGTATTAATTTCCTTATGTTCCTCATTAAATTTTGAGAAATCTAAATACGCATTCAACATGTTTCGGATGAAATAGCAGCCAACTGAAACTGTCTGAAATTCTAACAGCTTGTCTCATTAATTTCAGTATGCTTACCCAGTAGTACATGCATACATACTTACATAAATTAGACATTAATTTTAGTGCAACCACATTAATACATTGATGATTATAACATATACATATGTACATACGTGTACATAGCTCTTAGAACGTGAAAGTTACACATTGATCTTTACATACGTGTATATCTATTTACATATAGGTACATATATTATATAGTATTAGTGTCTTGTTTGCAACTGAGTACATTTTATATAATATCTAGTATGCGCCTTCACAAGTAATCAGCTTAAGCAAAGTATAGGGCTACTCATTTCATAGTTTCAAAAGCACAGAGCTGTAATTTGACATTTATCAAACTTAACTGTAAAACCAAACATGTTTTGCGGAAAAACCTTAAACTCTTGAGCTCTTGAACACCAAATTTCATCAAGTTATGGCTGAGTAACGCATACGTGTATATGTGCCAAAAAGTACTCAAAGAATACATCAAATGGATTAATCGAACTTAGCCAAAATTCGCGATGCAGCCATTTGAGTGATGGTGTTTTACATATCAAGATTCATAAATGTTAAATGAAGAAAATTATTTTAGATCCCTAATTTACTAACGTTATTTTCGAAACAACCAAACCGACAACCGTTTTCAGGCAACACTAAACCTCCATGAGACTTCGTATTACATTTCTGTTAAAATTATACCAAACTTTTCAAATAGGAAAATAAACTGCTTGCGTATCATATCATAAACAATAGCTGATTCTGTATAGCTTACTATTTGGCATGTACATGAGAAATCTTCAAAGTAATTAAGCATGTTCAGCGAAATTCCAGTGCATGCAATGAAATAAACTGGAATAAAATGAAATAAAATAAAATAAAATGAATTAAAGTAAAGTAAAATGAAATAAATTGAAATAAAAAAATTTTCTAAAATTAAAAAATAAAGTAAAATAAAATAATATAAAGTAAAATAAAAATAAAATGAAACAATATAAAATAAAATTAACTAAAGTACAATAAAATAAAATAAAATAAAATAAAATAAAATGAAATTAAAAAAAAAAATAAATATAATAAAATGAAATGAATACCTACATAAAATAAAATAAAATAAAATAAAATAAAATAAAATAAAATAAAATAAAATAAAATAAAATAAATTAAAATAAAATAAAATAAAATAAAACAAAATAAAATAAAATAAAATAAAATGAAATTAAAAAAAAATAAATATAATAAAATGAAATGAATACCTACATAAAATAAAATAAAAAAAAATAAAATAAAATAAAATAAAATAAAAAAAAAATAAAATATAATAAAATAAAATAAAATAAAATAAAATAAAATAAAATAAAATAAAATAAAATAAAATAAAATAAAATAAAATAAAATAAAATAAAATAAAATAAAATAAAATAAAATAAAATAAAATAAAATAAAATAAAATAAAATAAAATAAAATAAAATAAAATAAAATAAAATAAAATAAAATAAAATAAAATAAAATAAAATAAAATAAGATAAAATAAAATAAAATAAAATAAAATAAAATAAAATAAAATAAAATAAAATAAAATAAAATAAAATAAAATGAAAAAAATAAAATAAAATAAAATAAAATAAAATAAAATGAAATTTTATATTAAAAAAAAAAAACAAAATAACGTAAGATAATACCATATAAATTAAAATTTAAAAAGCAAAATTTATTTATATTCTATAAATAAAACAGCAAAATCGAAAATAAAATGAAATACGAAAATATGAATTTAAATAGCTCAGGACTCATTTAGTATCAGTATTTTTTAAATTTAGAGTTGTATATATATTCAACGCATTTACAACGTTGGCTTTATACAACTCCAACATCGCTTTGTGTTGTTTATGTAAAATGTTGCGTCATTAAACGGGAAATAAAATCATATTTAAAATTGTTTGTTGACAAAAAAACAGCTTTTATGTGATGTAGGAAAAAATGGTAATGAATTCGTATAAACAAATATCGTAGAATTGCGTGTAATATTTATTTATTTCCACGAATATTTTTTATGGAATAACCGTACGTCTGCTGATATATTGGCATCATGCCAGTTAATTTATTTTCTTCAAACAATTTGCATATAATAAAGGTGTGTAAATATACAAGTCGAATATAAATATATATGTGCAGTATTTTATAACTTTTTTATAAATATATTGTGTTTTGTAGGCAATTGCGCTTGTGCTTATTACATAACGTATGTAGTTTATTTTCTGAAAAACCATGGTTATAAATGTATATATATTGAATTAGTTAGTAATGTTTTTTAAAGGGACGTATGCATTTTTTAAACTAACAAAATAAACAAATAATAAAAAGAGTTGTGTAAGAATAGAATTTCAATCCAATATTAATTTTTTAAAGCATTTATTTATTTATAGACATTTTTTTTCAATCCATTAGAATTAATGCCTCTCACTACATTTTGAGCTGATTTAAAAGGTAATACCCCTGGGCTCTTACTTGGTATGCGTTTAAGTGTGAGTGTGTACTGATTAATTTCGCTGTTTGTTTACCAACTACACACTAAGACAAATAAAAACAACTACAAAACCGTGAATTTGTATTTTATGAAGGTGTTCATTGCCGCAAGTTGCAAAGCTGAAAAACTTTTTCGCAAATCTCTGCAAAATTAGCTGTAAATGGTACGAGCGAAAGATAAGAATGTTCAAAGTAGCAATGCATACATATAAAAACTCCATTAACAAGTAATATATATATGTGTGTAGGAGGGTACTCTACTTAGCGCAGCCGCGCATATAATCTTCTTAAAAAAGCAGATGTTCAACCGACTCGCCTAGATAGTTAAGTATATATGTATGTGCGTAGCCTAATCTCTAAAAGCGCTAATAAACTTTGTTGCTTCTCTATGTACTTAGCATTTATCGCTTACTTATACACGCATAGATTGTATGGAAACTTCTGACCCAACCACTACTCAAGGAAATTTTTCACAAACTTGTAGAAGTGTTGTATTTGTATTTTTAACTTTTTATCTACCTACTATTCTTCCCCGCTGTACTTTGCGAATTCTAATTAGAACGAGTTCATTCGAGAGATTAGATTGAATGAGAAACTTTTTCATTTTTATACATTTTAAAGTACTGATTACATACAAATCCGATCATTATTTTCTTTCTAACTTATTGCCTGGTTAGAGTACAAAGCTGCTCTGATTTCGTGGTAAAAACTAAGTGTTGTGTTCCATTGTTTTTTTATAAGTGTAGAAGAGCGAACAAATCTGTAAAAGAACTGATAGCTGAAGAATTATAAGACCTTCTAAGTTGCTGGATTTGAAGACTTCGATGAATGCAGTAAACTCTGCTTTAAAAATATTCCTATAGACAGGTTACCTTATTCGACTGAGAGTTTGAGTAAGTGAATACTATAGCCTAGTCTATTATTCATATTTGGCCAATTGGTGAATACCGAAGGGTATCACATTCGTTACTCTCAGAAATTATCATGGAGAAACTCAGTATTAAAAAATGTACATAATATTTTGGTAGATGGGCGTCAGAGAGTAAAAGCTCTGAAAAAATTTATGGAATATATGTTCTATTGGAGCTTATACTTCATACTTTGACGTATAGAAAATGTATAAAAAACTAAAATTCAATAACCTGTTTTTCCGTTGATGAGCTCTGCTGGTATAGCGAAGACGTGCTAAGGCTGGTATTTGCCAATCCAAACATAATCCATAAATATTATAAAACAGAGTCCACTTTATTATCTGTCTGTCTGTCTAATCGCTGTAAGCCCAAAAGCTACTAAACAGATTTTCACAAAATTTTCACCAGTACATAGAATGACCTTTTAGAAAGGTTTTTGTAAATAACTTTTTAAATAAATTTAATCTTACCATGGAAATGTGCTCCTATCTTAAGTGTTCATATTGTCTTAACTCAGGAAATATTTAACCTGTTCTTATGAATCAAATTTCAACACAAAATTAATTTTAATTCCAATTTCTTTGCTTAGCGATTACAAATCATAGAGAGTTACTTATTATTTTCTAATCGTGCCTCAAATTTAGACCAAACTAAATATATTCTAGTCTACTAATGCTTTTTTCTGCTGTAAAGAAAATAGTATTATGTTTTTCAACCTTCTAAAATAATTAGCTACAATAATTGCTGGAAAGATTTGTTTTCCATCAGCAAAAAATCCACCTAAATACCATGCTCCATATTTAAATTCGTCGAGTACCATAGCTAGTCAATTTCATTAACTAACCAAAAAAGAAAAAAACTTATGCTTTTACTAACAATTTTAGTAAATAATTAATGCAAATTATGCAAAATATGCATTTTTATATAATATAATATTTATGTAAGCATAGTATGCTTGCTCACCAGTGCGTATACTTAACTTTTTTGTTCTACTAGTAATAGATACGCTTGACTGCATAAAATGGCGAGAATCTCTGCTTAGGTCGAACAGTTCAGGCAGTATTAACATAATATCCAAGAGCTTTCTTTTATTTTTTTTTTCTGCAACTATAGTAGTAGGCTTGATAGACAAGTTGCTGGAAGTTACGGAAATTTTGTATGTTATTTTTAGCCGGAATTAGCTCTATAAAATCTGTAATATCTTATAAAGGCTGGTTAAATTGTAAGGGCCGATGTTGAATGTGAACCACACCTAAACGCCAAGTTTTTTTCCGAATTTAATTTGACATTTCTCTATTTCAGACTTACTCAATTTGAACCATAGAGAGATACACAATCCAACAACGTGTTAAAGTTATCCAGACTTATTATGAAAATTTTCGAAGAAAATCATCTTCAGTGATGAGGCACATTTTCACCTCAGTGGATTCGTCAATAAACAGAATTGCCGCATTTGGGCGAATGAGAATCCAAGAGTGATTGTCGAAAAACCAATGCACCCACAAAGAGTGACTGTTTGGTGCGGTTTATGGGCTGGCGGCATCATCGGGCCGTATTTTTTCCAAAATGAGGCCGGTCAGGCAGTTACTGTGAATGGTGTTCGCTATCGTGAGATGATAACGAATTTTTTATGGCCACAATTGGAAGATATGGATGTGGACGATATGTGGTTTCAGCAGGACGGTGCCACTTGCCACACAGCTAACGAAACAATGGCTCTTTTGCGCAACAAATTCAATGGCCGTGTTATCTCACGTAATGGCGATGTCAATTGGCCCCCAAGATCATGTGATTTGACACCGTTGGACTTTTTTCTCTGGGGTTATTTGAAAGAAAAGGTGTACGTCAATAAGCCAGCAACAATTCAAGAGCTAAAGGATGAGATAATTCGGCACATTAACGGCATAGAAACTCCATTATGCCTCAGCGTCATCGAAAATTTGGACCATCGTATGGAGGTGTGCCGCCGAGGTCGCGGCGCTCATTTGGCCGATATTTTGTTACATACATATCATAATAAAATAAAATTTCAATAATTTCCTAAATAGTTTGTGTTTTATTCAAAATCAACATCGGCCCTTGAAAATTTAACCACCCTTTACCTATTTTATTCTCTTAGCAAACTCTTGCTGGTTTAGAGCATCCTTTTGAGACAGTTTTACGTACTGTCGATCTTTAGAGAGTACAAAATGATTTGTATTTATAATCATATTTTCTTTCAAAAGTTTTTTTTTATAATTAAATAATAAAATTTGCTAATAATTTGAAAATACAGTTGAAGTTTTTTATATTTAAAATATAACGTAAAATATTCCCATATATATCTGCTGGTGTACTTATTGGTAAATTTCACATGAAAGTGATTTTTTGTTTTTCTGTAATTACCGCAAATTGTGGAAACCTTTTATTTCTGCATATTTAAATGGAAAATGAAAATAAAATCCTCGTTGCGGTTCGCGTAATTTGCATTAAAAGTGCAGCAGAGCATTAAAGAGCTTAAACTCCAATTAAGGTACTTTAAATACGTGTATGTGAAAGCTTTCATGTATTGTATAAGCGAACATACATATATCTATATGAGCTTGCTTGAAAGCTTTGTTATTAACCAAAATAATAAAGTCGAAATAAAGTAAGGAAAGTATTCTTAAATTAAGTCCTACTTCACAGATGAGTACGATTGAAAAGGACTCTTAGAACATACGTTTCCACCGCAAGTTGCGATACTACAAATGAGCAACTTCATGCTTTGTTGAACAGGTCGTATGATATTAACACTCTTCATTTTTAGCGGCATTACGGAAAAACACCATGCGCTGAGATCACCAGAATCTCAAAGCAAATAAATTTCAGTCACATCAAACTGGTGCAGCTTTGCTCCTATTTTTTTTGAATTTCTCAATTAAAAAGGTTTTTTGTTGTTTTTATTCGAAATGAGATATAAAAATCTTTTATCATATCAGAACAAAAATTTTTTTTTTTAAGTTTCAAGTACTTCTTTGGCCTGAAAAAGTTTCAAAAACGTTTACATCAAAATAGGAATTTAAGGCCAATAAGTTGCCTTCAGGGCTTCAGACTGATATAACTTTTATGCTTCGGGCTAAAAGCATTAGAGAGAATTTTCCATTGATAAGAGGTTGCTCTCAAACAATCAGCATGCCTACTGGAAGATAAAATCAGCAGAAACTACGCTACAGTGATTGGTCTTCTTCATTGTAAAGCCTACCTACAATAGGAAATTCTGTCTCGTTTCCTTCCTAGATATGGAGAGTCCTTGAAGAATTTCGTACCAATTGTAGTCATAGCTGCTATAGTCAGCTAAGTGGATTTATCAACCATTGCTATTAAGAAAATGTATAATGGGGAGCTTAGAACGGTCTCAAGTATCCAGAAACTTAAGGAGAGGCAGTCATCAGGATGAAGTTGTTTCCCCATTACTCTTAAACTTTACAGTAATCTCATTATAAAAGCGAAAATAATGGGGCGGAGGCAAAATAATTCCTTACGTCAATGATATCGTCATAGCATACTGAGGCAATGGCAAGTAAACTCTTTGTAATTTTATGTATTCCCTACCATTAGAATTGTATCGTTTTGGTTTACTAGTGCTATTCACTAGGATATACAAGATCACTGCTATAAACATACTGACAGTACGCGGTATTCAGCCTGGACATGAAGGACAAATTTATAGAAGTTATTTTAGACAAGATAATAAACTGGAGTGATAACAGAAGGCTGTAATTGCTCCCTATAAACATGCAAAAAGACCATTGGCAAATAATGAGTTCCAGGATTCTACTTTTCTGTGCTAAGGATCACTCTCCTTTATGGAGCGATTGTGGGCTATAAATAAAGCTTCAAGTTCTAATTTTATAAGTAAAATCAAACATGGGCATTAATATGTATCAGTGGTGCACTAAGGGGCCCCCAAATTAGGCTCAGTACCTCAACATCTTGTCATTAGATTTGGTATTCAGTCGGCTGCAATAGTCACCCTAAATTTAAGAGAACCAATCAATAGAGCACTCAGCTATTGAGACACTCAATAATATTGCATATCAACCTACACAGATCGATGCGGTCCAAGTTCTTTAACTGAAAGTTACTTCAGTACACGAATCCACAGAAAGTAAAAATGTAATTATAATAATCACACGGCGCAGGTAGCCTTGAAGGGGGACTCGAAGGTGGCTTGTTCTCAAGAACCCTCCAACAGAACCCATTGAATATGATAGAATGAGAACACGAAAAATATATTCCTTAAAAGGAGGGGACATGTCCAAGGCAATGGTAGTTCTGGCATATCAGCATCTGATAGAACGCCGTGTAGAGGGATCAAAAGCTGCTTATATAAAATGCCAAAGAAATTAGAAACTACAATTTATTATTAATATATTACGGTAGTTTTAGTAATAGCGCTCAGGCAATAAATCAATTATGAGATCCTGAAAATACTCGTTAATAATTTTCACCTCAAAAGCAGAATAATAAGATCCCTTTTCTATCAATTCAAGTTCAAATGCCTGTCATACATCAGCATTTAGCATTTAAGTTAGAAACTCTGCCTATCCTTTAAACAACTATTGAATATTGAAGAATAAGGTGGTCTCAAAATCTACCGCTCCCTCGATTTAAAATTTTAATATTAATTTTAATCTATTGTTATATCCGAATCGGTACACAACGAAGAGATTTTCTCTTTACAATGTCCTTTCCTTTTGCCCGCTTCCTTTAAAAATTCTAATACTAAATTTTTATATACATATGTATGTATGTACAACTATATATTAAGTGGCAAGGAATCGACTCATTCGAACTTTATTACGAAGAGGCGCATGCAATTTCAGTTTATCGTGATAGCGAAAATACTGCCAAAGGGTATTTGCGCTATTCAACTATTGTTCAGCCCGACATAATCATTTGATATTTTTACTATTTTTATTGCAGACATTGCAATAGCTGACCATTTACATATAATACTTTTTTGTTCGAGTGGTGATTACAATGAAATGTGAAATGGCCGCTGCAGTGACAATGGGAAAACAATGCGGAACGATAAAGAAGCGACTGCCAACAAATAAAGCACATATCGTCCTTTAGGGGACATTTGCATGTGAACAATTGTGCTCGGAGCTATAGTCATGCAGATCTTCTTCTAAACCACATACTGACGTGCGACACAATACTCTCAAATATGTAATAAATTTGTTTTCATGTAAGTATATAGAGTGATACTCATACATGTTGGCTTACCAAATACTTTTGGCCTTACCCTTAAAAAGTACCAATTTTCAAATTTTTTGGCTATCAAATAACTAAAATATAACAAAAAATAAAATTAAATTAAACTAAATTAAAGTAAAATAAAAAAAAACATAAAATTATATAAAATAAAATAAAATAAAATAAAATAAAATAAAAAAATAGAAAAAAAATTAAATAAAATAAAATAAAATAAAATAAAATAAAATAAAATAAACAAAATAAAATAAAATAAAATAAAATAAAATAAAATAAATTAAACTAAAATAAAATAAAATAAAATAAAATAAAATAAAATAAAATAAAATAAAATAAAATAAAATAAAATAAAATAAAATAAAATAAAATAAAATAAAATAAAATAAAATAAAATAAAATAAAATAAAATAAAATAAAATAAAATAAAATAAAATAAAATAAAATAAAATAAAATAAAATAAAATAAAATAAAATAAAATAAAATAAAATAAAATAAAATAAAATAAAATAAAATAAAATAAAATAAAATAAAGTAAAATAAAATAAAATAAAAGAAAATAAAATAAAATAATATAAAAAAAATTAAATAAATTAAAATGAGAGAAAATAGCAGAAACATAAAAAATAAAGGAAAATAAAATTATTTATGAAATATGAAGTTATAATATGAGTATGCTGAAGCTAAGAAGTTAAGAAATCAAATAGCACAACAAACTTTTTAAAGTAAATTGGACTAATGTTAGCTTAAGATATATTAAGTTGCTGAAAAAAAAATAATTTCCAATTCTCTAAGTAATTTAAATAAATACATTGATATGACAATAAAAATATCTACTATTCGCTTGCGCTTATAAATCACATGGTAAAATTTTGTACGTTATGAGCTCAGTGACTCATAAATCCGCGGCTTTATATATTTAGTAAAATAAATCCCTTATAAATATATTCTAACGCTGTGTTTGTTCATGCGAGCATTTCATATAGTCAGATCATAAAAATTTCAGCGTTGTATGCATTGCGTAATTGCCTGTAAAATTGTGAAAACATTTTATTTTTATTTAGTTTTGTATGTGAACAATTTTCAAATGTTGATCTTTCGCGCATCAAAGAGTCGTTCACAAATGAACTAAACCGCGTGTGCCAACCATCCATCGGTCTTATATATATAGTAAACGGTTATGGACATTTGCAAAATACTCATATCTGCTTATATAGTTGCGTAGATATAAATATAGATATGCATGTTTGTGTGATATATATTTTTTCAAACAACTAAAAATGTATAAGTTTTTGTGAATGTATCACTCATTGCTTTTACTTTTATCAAATATATTAAAATATAATATATGGTGACAAGTTCAGGACTTGTAAGAATCTTCAGTTCTGTAATTCTAATAAAATGATAAACATATCTAATTTAGGGATAAACATTACTAATGTTGTTCACACAACTTAATCCTTTAGAAGACAAGGGAAAGGAGCATGACTGGAGAATGATGGGATGGCGATATCGCATTGGAAAGAAAATTATGCGATATTGTTTTTTTATTTTCCAAAAATAATATGTTTCTTTTTATTTTAATTTTCTATTCTCTATTAAAATAACTCTAAAACAATGTCCTTTATTAGTAATTTCGAATTAGAGTTTGAAATATGGTTGTCACGCTTTTTGAGCATCACGAAACCTGATCCAATAATGTGACAAAAGGTACATGTACCACAAACAAGTACTTCAGCATACTTACATATAGACAAACTAACTGAATACTTATATTTTACAAAAATTCATCATGTTCCAGTGGCATTTTCAAATTTGTACCCCCATGAATTGGCTACCAGCTGTCGCCACTGGCGGTTTCTGATGACAACTAAAAACCTTTGCTACAAATAGATATGCGTGTGTGGGTGTGTACTTGTATATGGGGGCGTCTGCACGTCATTGCTGGCTGGCATCTGATATATTTTGTTGCTTGATTGCACGTTGACTCTATCGATTTTATTTATTGATGGACAATATTTCTTTTCTTGAGTATAATGCAAAATTGAATTTTGACAGGCAGCTGTCTCAATTGTATTTACCACAGAAGCGTAAAATATATTGTTGAGTATCATTTACTACTGAAATGAGTTTTAAATCAATAAAACCGATTTGAAGTCTGAACTACATGAAATGAAAAATGTTTCTAAGAGAAATATATATAAAATGTCCACTTATGCATATAAATATTGTTATTAATATATTTTTAGTAAATTCAATATGTATTACCATGCGTATGTGCACTACGAGTATTTTCATACTCATACCAGATACCTCTAGGTTGGTCAAATGAATAAAGAATGTTTAATGTTTCGGTAAACTTGGTATTTTGGTTATCATTGCCTGTTACTCCTAACAAAGATATCATCATACTATAATTTCAACAGCGCATAGAAAAAAGGTAAGCACGTTATATGATTGAGTTGGAAAGTCAGTTCCTTGCTTGACCCAGTTATAGCTGTTACTTCCGGTTTCCGTGCGCTGTTGGAGTACAACCTTTCACACGAAGATGGTAAGATTATTTTCTTTTAATATAGCAAATATTTTATCACTGTTTCAGTTGTTTCACAGAAATATTACGTTTCTATTGAATACACGCAAGAAATGCAAAACAAACTAATCGAGAAAAAAATTACTTTTGGTCTCAAAACACAAAAATTATAACTTTTTTGCCCATTTTTCACCGTTTTTGGCTAATACCTCAGATAGTCCACAAATATTGATGGTATGAAGAAAATACGGACGGACGAGATATGCCTGATCCAGATGATGTTCTTGATGTTGCTGATGATGAAGATAAACCACCCTTGCGGAGAATGAAGCTTTCTTAAATATAGGTATAAAACGAATTAAAAATCACTTTTTTGATTCAAAATAAAAAAAAAAAAAACAAAAAAAAAAAAAGGAAAAACCGGAGATTTATAGATGAAAATTGGTCAATAAAATGGTAAGGTAGGTAGATATGGAAATTTCATACCTTTTTTGAGGAAAAAATTCTTGTTGTAACCTAGTCTATCCTCAATTTTTCAATGGCTATCATATTCCCCAGTAGCCGAGTGGTTAGCATTGCGTACTCCCATTCGGAAGGCTCGGATTCAAATTCTGGTGCGATCAACATCCAAATTTATAAAAAATTAATTAAAATAAAAAATTAAGTTAAAATTTTGTAATTGCGGTAGTCCCTCTGCAGGGAATGTCATCCCCTCCGAGTATACTTCTGACATGAAATAAAGCTCCTCATAAAAAAACCATCAGGCGTTCGGAGGCGGCTTAGTACAATATAAACTGTTGATCCTTCCATTTGTTTGTACTGAAGTGGAATTTGATATAGTAGTTAAGAAATCACTGCCTGGAAAACATTTTGATGAAAAAATCGGAAGAAAAATTTTGATTGTGATATGAAGAGGAGTAAATGTTACCAGTAATATTTCAAAGATTTGCTTTAAAAGCAAAATTTTATTGAAAAATGAGGATAAATACGACTATCCTTCCTATAAAGGCAAATATTAAACCCTGATCCGACGGATTACTGTTTGCTTCTTGTGGCAAAAATGACGCCGCCGTGCCTTTATTTTGGTTAAATGCAACCATTTTAATGGCTGGAATCATTTTTAGACCTATTCAGGCTTTAATACCATAAGCCTCTACGGCTTCACCCACATTGAGTTCCACCTCCACACTGTCTGTTTAATATGTCCAGAGGGCGTCGTTATAAGATATCCGCCAGTTAGAATCACTGGTATCACTTTCGGCCGTCTTCTGGCCTGCGAATCAGCTGTGAATAGGGTGATGCGAATGTTAACACAGACAATATTAGTTTGTCCCGCTTACAAATGCTACTCCGCCGCCAACTATCACCAATGTGCGGTGACCTAACCAACGGGTAACAGCAGCAACAACCAAGTATCACTCTCTCCCCTTCGTATGACGAACGCTCTCCTGAGAAGAAAAAAACTCCAACAGTTCAACAATGTAAAGCAAGGCAATCCAGGGCAGAATCCATGAGATAGTCGACTTCGTAAACCTGCCAAAAACTGTGGTAAAAGAAATCAACCCAAGTGGCCACTCTGGGCGCTCACAACGTACTTAGCCAATTAAGTGAAGAACTGTAAAAGACAAACTTTTAGCGCGAATAAACACGTTTCCAGCACCGTATAGTGTAACATCATGCGACACTTAACACTAGTACTATGGACAATGACGCCATCTCTTAAATAAAAACCGAACGAAATTTTTTCTTTTACCTAATATATTCGATTAAACTGCTAACTATCCAGACTTGATCTCGAGATGCCCTACGTTTGTTCTGGACGCAATGAGATTTTACGCAATACTAACCACTTTTTTATGGCCTCTGAAACCAACTCATCTATCTCTCCCGGTTCCTTCTTGTCCGAACCCGTTGCAACGGCTTCCTTTCTGGTCCTGCCTCAGGCCTCGAACATATGCCTGTATAGCGCATTGATACCGATCCAGCTGCAACCGAGGGTATACAAAGAATTAATTTTTTTTACAATCCAATCTTTCCGTTTGTCCTTTTTTGTTTTGATTACCACCAAAAAGTAAACTTTGTTTTAACGCTTGTAATTTTCGTGAATTTTTGGCTTACCTACATAGACTCCTCGAGTGGTTATTGTTGATGTTACTCTGACCAGAACCTTCTTTACATTCATTCAATGTACAATAACTTGTTTTGTTTCTTTGTTATATGTTTTTATGTAGGTATGTTTTCGCAGCCAATTTCAAAACAAATTGTGGAAGCCGAAGTTTATCCTACAGCGGAAGCCACTACTACTGCCGAAAGAAGGTGGGTAGACCTCTACCGTTGACTAGCCATAGCCACCACATAACAAATATGTATTTCGGTAGTTGGTATGTATGTAGTCAAATATGTAGGCTGTATTTTGAGTAAATACAGATTTTGGTTGCCACTTGCGCCGCTTCACTGTTTTTATGGCATTTAACTAGTCTGGTGGTCAGTAACAGGGGCCACAGCCAGCTGTAATAATCGGAGAGTGCATTTTGCGGAGACGCCACTGTATTAAGGCGAGTCTGTTGAAGTAAGTGACGAAGTATAGAATGAAGCGAGTTCAATCAGTAATGCGAGGAACTGTAGCTTATTCCTGATGTTTCAGAAAATGAAGTAACATACAGTTTATTAAAAGTTGTCCCCGAACGGCTGAAGGATTTTTAAGAGGAGCTATTATGTCATGTTTGTTTGAGCGAGCAGCATCTTATGCTCAGTGCCCCTCAATCTTTTAGGCATTGGGTTTTGCTTACTACCATTTGATGTACTTATGCATAGGTATACATACCTACATGTGTGTAAGTGCAATTCTCAGCTGGACAGTACAGCAATAATTTGGAAGGGTATAACATATGCCTAACTCCGCGTGCTTAGTAAGATGCTCAAAAGCTTGCATGTTTGCAAGCCTAGACGCTTGCCATGGCTGTAACACGCTATTTTCTCAGTAGTGAAAGCTTGATTTATAAAACCACTTGGATTACTCTCTCACTGCACAAATTTTGAAGAGCCACAGCGCTCTATCAATTCTCGACGCAACAACGGTCATTTCATACCAACTTCGCATTTTCATTTGGACTGCTTTAAGGGGCAAAGGGTTTAATGAATACATTCAAAGGTATGATTTAACATCATCTTTCTGCATTCCTAATTATCCTCTCCCTCGTTTCTCTCAAGCTTAAACAATGCTTGACATTCTCTGCCATTGAACGATCGTAATTAGTATTTGTTTATATAATTTGTTTGTAGATATGATCAAGATTCGAACACATGAAATTTACTGCAAATTGGGTAATAGAAAAAGTTTTTTTATAAATTCCGAAATTTTTTTGTAAAAATTTATTGACTTCCATTCTAAATCTCATTCAGACTACTCATTTTTGAAGCCGAAGAAAGTATCAAGCTATATATTAATATTTTTAACTCCCACCATCAAGGAAGGTTTGTATTATCCAGCACAACTGGTAGTCTAATGGTGAAAGGTCTTGACTATAAAGCGAGTAGGTAACGACCTCTTGTGTGATATAAGACCGGAACCGTTTTTTTCGAAAAAATCAATGAAATAATTTTTCTTACACTTAGAATCAGCACTTATAGATCGATTAATGCAGCAACCCTCTTCATAAGCCAAACATAGCGACAGGTGACTATCCACTACATTTCTCTACAAATGAAATCAAATTTTCACAAAAAAGTGAAAAGTGAGACGAGATCAAATATATGATAACACCTTAAAACTTATGAAAATTTCTTCTCAAAAATTTAAACATTTTTATGTTATTATTTTTTAAATAAATGTGTTCTCATAAAGTCATAAGATATGATATATGATGATATGAAAGTTTGGCTGGAGCTGCATTATGGCTACATTACTCTCTCCAACTAGTGTCAATAACGGACGAAGCAAAGGCGTTATTGAAAATTAAAAAACTATATCAAAAGAGCAATAAAAATATGTTTTCACCAAGTGAAATGTAATAAAAATAAATTATGTACAACAGAGAAAAATGAAGAAAAAATCATTTCAAAAAGAACACGAGAGTCATCCGATTACCTGCGCAGTCAACTCAAAGTTGTGCAAGCAAATTAAATTGAAATAAAATGTTAAAGTATACATATATATATGTAAGTATAAGTGAAATGGCAACAAAATGAAACTGGCAAAAGTTTTAAAATTAATTTTGAGGCCTTTTAATGCAATACGTTCTCTGTTGGTTCTCCTTACTGCTTACGCCATTCCTACCGCTAAATAAGCCAACCAATTGTGTACACATGATGATACGCTCAACCAGCTGGAAGCCAAGAGCAGTGAGCGTAAAAACGTTGTTGATTTTGATGTTGATTTTGGTGTTGATACTCTCATCGCTGACTCACCGTCGGCCAAAGTGTAACGCTGAACTCCAATTTCATTTGGCTCGTCTTTCATAATAAGCGTTGTTACAACGTTTCTGTTGCGGTAAAGTCAAAAGTTAAAGCGATAAAAAAACAAATAAGTACAAATTTTGTAAAGTTCTTGAAAGGACTGCCGTTGGGGTAGTGGCGAGAATTTTCGCGGTGACGTGTAGGCAGCACGATTTTAATGCCAAATTGACAATGCCTCGGAAGTCAGCAATGAAAGGCTATACAATAACGGTTAAGATGGCAAACTTTTGTAATTTCGCTTAAAATATACAAATACTTGATGATTGTTGAAATATGCTGAAAAGTTAAGTTTAATATTCAGTTATTTGCTTGGCGCTCAAAGTAGCGCCATTTACAGCCTCAATCATCTTTGTATATAAAGTAAAGTGCCTTTGTGAGTGAGTGGTTGCTGATCATACGACAGAACTGTATTCGTATTCGAAAAAAAAAAATTTTTTTGGAAATTTTGTGTGCAAGGTTTTTCGATGAATGGACTAAATTTTTTCTGCTTCAAAAATTAAAAAATTAAAATAAAACAGATCACAGAGAGGAGCTAAAAAATCCAACAGAAAAAAAATATCAGAAGAGTTGCCACCTGTTTGAAACCTTTATATAAAAACTATAGTTGCCTCCAATTTGTGGTGTGCGTCTTGACTTTTTCTAAAAAAATGGAAGGACCTAGAGCTTATTTTAAGCTGCCTCCAAACGACCTATGGATTTTTATTAGAAACTTTCATGTCATAAATAGACTCGGTGGGTTTTAATGCAATTAGAAAAATTAACTTTGGACTCGACTCGAACACAATACTAACTCCTCAGCTAAGGCGACCGCAAATTAAGAGTCTTTAAAATAACCAAATGTTTTTAGAGAAAGCTACATATACCACTCATTTAAATTTTTTGTATTAAAATATATACAATAAATGATATAATACTATACACTTAGGGGCGATGAAGAGTTAATGATGTTTATGAGGTAAATAAGCATTTCCAAGATGACCGTGAGGACTTTGAAGATAATAGCCCAGCAAGTCAAAAACCATGGTAAATGTGAAAAATAGTTTAGAACTTTCGCAGTATCACAGGTAGAGAAGTCTCTGATCATGTCACGACTCTTTTTCCACATCTTTTGTGTATGAAAAAACTGACAAACAATTTTTTTCTAAAAACGTATATTTTCTCTATAAGTTTTGAGCCAAGACTTCAACCCTGGTTTTCCGAATGGCGGCACGAAATTCCAATCACTCGAAAAAAAGTATATCATACGGCGTTGTTTTGAGTTTGATGGATGTGTACAAAAATTATCGCAAATTTTTCTTTATTTCTTATTATTTGAATTTATTTATTCATGAATATCTATTTTCCCACCATCAAAGTAGTCGCCTGGCATTTTTGCTTATCTTAAAAGTACTTCAAAAAAAATTTCTTTCTGTTCTTGTCAGCTTCTGCTTCGATGCAGGGTTTACGTAAATTTCCTTAATCATAGCGCAACGTTCTCCTTACATTGGTCTCTTTAGTTTTGTGAACAAAATAGTCACAGAAGACCAACTCTGTAGTGTGGCACTATTACCTCAACGGCTTGATCAGATGCCAGAGCCAATTTCTGTTCTTCCATAAAGCCGAAGGTTTCTGGCAAATTGCGAATAAATTGCAAGAACTCATTGTACACGATGCGCCTGCAATCGAAGAAGTAAGTATTTATATCTTACACGTATGTCGATACTATGTGATATTTGTAATTTGTTGTTACGGCGATGCGTTGATATGATGTGATGTGATGTTGATGCGATGAGGTGATCATATGATGTGATATACTGATACGATGTAATGAATTTTTGTCAATATTGTAGGGCTATAAGTGTGTCAATATTAATCCCAGTTTAATAAAAATAAAATATCTGAAATATCTGAAGCTTATGCGAGGCATAAAGTTATACCTTCAAGTGGTAAGTGTCACTTTTCTTCTTTTTTTTGTGTAAGGAAATTTATTTATTGAATATGTTCAATTAAAGCCTGACAATAACTTAAGGAATCTAAATAATTAATGGAAGTGAACGAAAAGTCTTTGAAGACGTGCAAGACAGACTGAGCAGGATAAAATGATTTGTTAGGGGCCCTGGATGATTTTACAGTTTTGACAGACATTTTTTCCTGGTATCAAGATCTCTGCCTACGGGGATATTCACATATTTAGTTGGCAATATGATAATCATAAAATCCTGTCAGAATTGCGTTATTAGTGATTTAATTACTATGGTTTTTTTTTCAAAATTGTCATATATATTAATTTTTTTATAACGTTTGAACCTTGGCACTATACCATATATGAAATTCTACATGTATCATTCAAAAGACCATCTCGCCATTTTTGCGGACCTCGATCCGCCAGAAGTAATTTCCGACCTCTTTTCGGTATATTTGGTTTTCAACTGCTCACGAGCCATAGGTTTAGCTTCCCAAAAAATTCCAACGGTGCCAAGTCGTACGAACTCGATTGCCAATTGACATCACCCAGAAGAGAGGTTACAGGGCCGGGAAATTTCTCTCGTAATAATGCCATATTGGCTCATGTTTTCCGACATGTGGCACCATCTTTTAGAAACCTTATTTGTCCACGTCGTACTTTTCAGGTGCTCGCCAAAAAAGTCGGTTATCATACGACCATAACGCTCTGAATGGACAGTGGCAGTCTCGCTGTTGTCGTTTTCAAAAAAAATAAGATGTACTCACACCTCAGGACCAAAGAGCGCAATAGATAATAGGTTTTTTTTTTTGGTGTAAAATGCTCTCTGAAATCATTTGAGGATTCTCGAAACTCGAGTGAAAAAATGAACCTCGTCGCTGAAGAAAAGTTTGTTCGAAAAATCGCCGTTCACTGCTTATTGTTCATGTACCCAATCGATGTATTTGTATTGCGTTGTGAATGATCAGCTGGCTTCAGTTCGACGAAGATATATGTGCCAAAATAATTTTAGACGTTTTGCGGTTATCAAGCGAACCATTTTCAAAATGCCTCACTTTAAACTAAAACAAAACATAATTGTTTTTGCGGCCATGATATTAATTTTTGTTATAAGAGTTTTAGTGAGCGAAAAGCCTGGTTTGTTTGTATGAATTCAATATTTTTTTTTTTGTTATACAACAAAGAAAAATGATAGAAGTAACAGCTGTTTCGGAGATCACCCCATCTCCTCATCAGACTTCTTATGGCAGGGATCTAACCGACGGATACCACTGCGCCAACATCAGCCATGTAATCTGTTGTTGTATTATTCAATTCATTATTAACCAACAACTATTAAGTGCGCTAATTTAGCCGCTATTTCCTTAATAGCTTGATTAGTGTGTTGCTTTGAAATCTTCTATACTTTCAGGAGTTAATTGACTGAAAGTGTACAAGCGGGATTAAGTTTCGGGCTCCACCTATAAATTCATAATTGTTTTTGCGGCCATGATACTAATTTGTGTTATAAGTTTTTTTGGTGAGTTTTACAGATGTTAAAATGCAGGCCTGTACTTTTGAAACTACGAAATGAATAACCCTATATAATATAAAAAAATGCTATACTAAGTAGTGCCGAGTGTTTAACGCATAAGATTGTGTATAAACTGTCATATCAATTCATAAATGCGTAAAAATAAATAAATTATATACTGTGTGTAATAACACAACGAAATAACAAACAATATACATATACAATATTCCCCATCAGCATGCAGGCCAACAATTTCTCAGCGCTGCCAAAATAGAAAATTAAATTGTAAATTTCCTTGCTGCTATTTTTCTTTTAGTAATCGAAAAATTGACATGCCAAATGGGTATAAATACCAAATATATGAGTACAACAGCCGCTCTCAACTGCGAAACATGCCTTGGCAAAAAAAAAGACAAAATCAAATAATAAAAAATCTACACTTCTTTTGGAGTGCACTATAATACCCACAAATATGTGCATACATATTTATGAGTAAACACTCGATGGTGTTATAAAGTAGATACAATTGCATAAATAAACATACATGCATATACATATGTATGTAGTATATACAATACATAAATACATATTTATATGAAAACTCGGAAAACACTGAATAAATGCATGAAGTACTTCATCTTCCACTGGCGCGGTTGGCTGGTTGCGAGCACTGCATAACTGTTATTGTCACCAAACGCGCCGAAACTGTAGGCTCATACCAACACTTTGTTATTTGCGTTTTTTTACGAATTTTTTTTTTTAACGATTTCAGTTTCTTCCCCCCTACATGAATTTAATTTTTTCCAGTGACTGTCCATTTGAACTTTTGCGCTGTGATGCCAACCACTGCCAAAACACTTTACTTACGGAATTACAGCATATATGTATACAACATATACCTATGCGAGATATATGTACATGTACATAAATCCTTTATTTCTAAATTTATTTGCCGCATCATAGCCATAAAATTTGGTATTGCCCTGTGACATTTGTAATGTTAACAAGATTTCCTAACAATAAGTGTACTTATGTGTATGTGTGTACTCATATGTATGTCGGACATATTTCTTGCTGTTGGCATTTTTGGCAACACTACTTGGAATATTTAGTTCCACACTTGAGGTTTATAACCACATATATACCTATTATATAATCGTATTTAGACTAATACATTATATAGACATAGTGCATCGTAGTAGATATTTTCGCTTTCGCTTGCTCCACAGGGGTTGATGGTGTGAACATTCTTCATATTCGAAAGTAATAAAACGCCAAATCCATTTTGAAAATCTGCCAATTTTGAATGCATATTTTGATTAGAACTTTAAGTAAACATATTATTTTTTTCGCAAAAGACAATATACGTATTAAATTCAAGTAAATCAATAAGCAGTTTTTAATGGAGCAAATAACTGTAGGAATGGCAAAATGTTTCTTAATAAAATCTGAATATATTTTCAGATTAGTGCATTTTATACCAAAGGCGTGTAGACGACTCGTAATTTTACCCTTAAAAATAACAAAATAAATTAAATAAATAATTTTTTTTTGAAAAATTTTTTTTTGGAAAAAAACCATTTAAATAAATGAAAAAGTATCATCCCTTGCATGTTAAGCGCATACAAGACCATCAACGAAATATCAGACCGCTGTTTGAGGTCAATTTTCACAATATTTTCAAGTAACGGACAGCGCCTGCTGTGAAAATTGAATAAAAATGACGAAAAATCGAATGAAAATCAATATTTGATTGGTGATGTAATGAAACGCAAACGCGCAAACGTTGAAGTGATTTCTTCTTTTTTTTTAAATTTTTTCGTGCTGTTTGCACCAGTAGATGGATGAAATGGTTAAACTACTGAAACCTGCAAAGGGATGGAGGTAAAAGCATGGGTATGGGAAAAACAAAAACAAAAACAAAAACAAATATTACACCAACAAACTCGTCTTTTTTCACTGAAACCAGTTAATGAGTGATGGAAAAAGGTTGCGTAAATTTCTGAAAACGTTAAGGGAGCTCAGTGAATTATTTAAGGAAAATATTTTAAATTAATTTTAAAAAGTATGCACAGATGTGCATCAATATATTAATATATCGCACACCCAATACTGAAATAATGCAGTAAAAAAAATTATGATTGCTCAGGAGAGAGAACAAATTTTGGCTCATAGCCAGTATTCACAGAACTCTTTCCAATACCTTAATAAAGAAGCTAAAAATAGCCAAAAAAAATTCTGAAAATAGCTAAAACAAAAAACCTATGCAGGACATTAACACTAGCACTATCTCCTGTGCCTCAATATATTTCTAACAGAGACCAAAACAGCACAAAAAACGTTGAGTTTTCCACCAATTTATATATTTTATCAGGCATATAGTGCCAAAGGATTGTTCCCATCTTCATCAATGTTGAATCATTGAAATGAACTGAGGTTTTCTGTTGAAATTATTTAAGATTTGTCGTACTTCGTCCAAACGAAAGTAATTTCGAGCATCTCTACTCGATGATTTATCATTTCAAAGTGATTTCGTGACATTGTATACTGAATTGCTTAGAAAGCATCTTCAGCCCAGTATCGTCGGACTTTGGGACGCCGAATAGTTGATATACAAAACGGAATGCCAGTATATTTCATATAAATATATACATATATAGATTAATTCTCTGTAATATAGGGTCGATGATGTGGCTCAAACAGTACTTAATCGACTTCAAAAGATTGTCAAGGATTCTGATAGCATCCCCTATTTTCTTTATGTCTTCTTGTCTTTCCAAACTGATAAAAAAAAATTCCGATCTCGGAAGCAAACCTTCAAAATTCAGTTTATTATCAATGGGGTTGTTACTTGAGGTTATTATCGGTCCATTGGCAATTAACTCACCTGTATTATTTGTGACATTGTCTTCATATTAGCTGACATCTTTTTTGGCAGGATCGAGAAATAGATGTAGTTGATGTAAAAGGTGCTAATTCATGTGCGAGTGATGAAAGACTTCTATTTGCATTAAATCACAGACAGATTACATCACATAACAGACATATCTACTGCTCTTTTTATTACCTCGTCAATTTCCGCGATGAAGAAGCATCGTCACCTGCTCGAAAATATATTCATCTTCAAAGTATTCTAAAGCTTCCTCTACTTCGATACATTAATCAAATTTCATCAACTCCTAAAATATATCAGAATCTTCATCATTAAGTGATGATTTTCCGAACATTAGTCGTTGCATCCTTTCTTCGAACGAAAACTTTATGCTTTAATGCCTTTTAAGCTTACCGAGTAATGTTATTTGCTCAGAGTAAACCCAAGACCGCCCTTAGATGGTTCATTTTCAAAAACATTCTTACTCACAAAATAAAGAAACATTGAATACGCCGGCAAAAATATGTCTTTCATATGGGTCACACACAATACCCCAGACTGGATGTGGTGCGAAGCGTTTGGGTTTGGTCGTGACTCAGCTGCCATGTAACTGTTGAAAGTCATAACTTTGAAGTCGCAGATGACTTCGTCTAACTTGGAACCTATATTAACACCAACAACAATGTCAATATCAATGCTTCGATGCAGTACCCGGCGGTGGAAACAGGGGAAGAAGTTAGTAAGATCAGGCGAAGAAGGACTTGGCTTTTATTGGTATTTTCAGTTGGCGCCAAACAACGAAAAAATGGATGAATAGCGCACTGTTGTTCACTCCGCCTTGTAAGCGATGTTTACGTCAGTAAAGAAGAAGAAGATATGTGCCGTTAAAAAGGAAAAGTGAGGCCTGGCTTAACTAGATGCTTTTTAAACCACAAAAAATGAACGACCTTCGTGCTGTCATGGACTCAGTTCAACTATTATCTAACGGTGTGAGCGGTGCCTAGACCACTAAAGAAGAATAAGACTTATTGTGTTCTTAAATTTGAAAAAAAAGAGCATTAAAAGTGACTTAAAAGCATTTAAACACACACAATAGCCTACAACCCCCTGGAAGTGCCTTTAGAGAAAACTTGCTCATTAAAAGTTTGCAGTTGAAGGAGCAACAACATAGCTCAATGACTTAGCTAGTTAACAAAAAAAAAATGAAAAATAAAAAAACTAAGCACACAAATGAGAAGCGTGGAGTGAATGCTTTCAGAGTTCTACTGTTCAGAGGCAATAATTAACACCTTTTCAACAGCTTCCTTATGCACTGTGGCATCATTGCCATTTTCGTTCACAGCACGTTCAAGATGCTTTGAAAAATGTCGGAATAAAAATGAATTACGACCTGTTTACACATACAAATATATATACATACATACATACATACATAACTTAACGAAATGCAACCAAGCAAAAATTTGTGCGGAGATCAAATTAAGGCCCACAAGCATTACAATCGCAAGGCTAAGTAAAAATGGTGTCGAAAAGAAATTTGCAAGCATAATAAGTATTTAGTAGGAATATATATTGTATATATCCTCGTATGTACATAAACTTTATCATATTGTTGTTGTCACTTCGTGCTCGGCTCTTCCTTCACTCAACTCGTTAGTCAACTTAGGCAGGAAATACATATTGTAGATACATACCTACTGTACATAAGATGAATGTTTGTATGTCAACTTGTCTGACTTTCGGTCATGTTGCCATGTAAATTAAGTGCCTTCATTAGGGCAACAACGGAAATACGCTCTGATTGGCAGTAATCACGCAAATCACGTACGCTTAACTGCTCGGCTCATCGTAGCTGTCCGAGCCTGATTTGCACCCCATTTCACTTGTATTCAAAATGCATAAGAGACCTTACTTACAGTTTAATTGGACTTCATTGAGAATATTCAGCAAAAATTATATTCTCCGAATCTCCAATGCTTTCATGCAGGTTTGGTTGTTTTGGGGTAGGTGGTGGCTTGATATG
Source organism: Ceratitis rosa (assembly GCA_037013455.1). Classification (NCBI taxonomy): domain Eukaryota; kingdom Metazoa; phylum Arthropoda; class Insecta; order Diptera; family Tephritidae; genus Ceratitis; species Ceratitis rosa. Next base: position 5,613,249 of record JAWMAG010000002.1, on the reverse strand, counting down.
TAGGCTGTCCTTCTTTGCATATTTTTTTTTTACATAGAGTTTAGGTGTGTTGCAAAGCTAAGGTGTGATTATGGATTTAAGCAGCAAAGGTGGCTTCAAGTTTATTGCAAGTGCTACTAACTTCTCTTCACTCTATTGAGTGTCTTGGCGTCGAACAAACAAACATGTCAATCGGTTACCACTACCATCCGCTTATATATTTTATTTTCCACAAATACAACAATACAAACTAGTGTTTTTAATTCACAGCTTTTGTTCATGCTGCTGTCATTTGAAAAAGATATTTGTCAATTCCAATAGCATTTCATTTTTTTAATTTAAAATTGGGCTAAAAGTTTTTGTTCAGTACGAGTTATTAAATAATTATTTTAAAGCTGAAGTTTGATGTTTTTCTACGAATTTACAAACACAAATAATAAATATATTTCTAGACCAAAATGCAATTAAAAATTATTGATTATGAAAAAACTGAAGCAAACGCAGATTTTAATACATACATACATACATACATTTATATGCCGAATTTTCCAATTTATTTAATTCTCATATACGAGTATTAGAAAAGAAGTGAATTGAAGCACAGATTTTTAGCATGCAAAAAAATACCCCAAAAATTAATTATATTTAATAATTGACGCTTTGTAACCGCTGAAGTGATTTTCGATCGAGCTTCTCCTCCAATTTGCTTTTTGATGTTTTTCCAACAAATAGAGGGACCTACAATTTACATAGGCTGCCAAGGGGCGACTGCAATTAGAAACCCTGGCAGTATGGCAGTACTTGAATCCGTTTAGAATTTCAGAATAACGTTCTGATATCATAATGAATTTAATTAAGGAATTTTGAGTTATTGGAAATTTTCATGAAAAAAATCTTGTTTACAAACTTTTATTTTATGAAGCTAAAGACTCTCAGAATGGTGGATATAATGAAGTATTTCCTAAATTAAAGTGAATTTTTGGGTAAAAAGGATATTAGTTGATGTAGCGCAATGTGTAACGTTGCTAAAATTTATAGAAAATCTTCTTCTTTTGAGCTCTAGTAACATCCTTCTCGTGGGAACCTCAGTGTGCGTGCCAGTTGAAAAAAACTGGATGTTAAAAGTGTTCGTCGATTATCATCAATTTTATACTAGTTAAACACTAGTTTGTTTAGTCATGTTGTATTCCTAGTTCAATAAAAATAAAAACGAATTTGCCTGGTCGGCGACCACTGGATGGCTGTGGCGCTGAAGTAATTTACTTAAATTAGAAAAGTTAAACTAGGCTGTATTCTATGGCGCCTCTGATAACATTATTATTATTATTTTTTTTTTTTTTTTTTTGAAAATCATCTTTCCACTGATTTTTGGATCTATTTTCATGTATCTCTAATAATTTTTTTTAAATATATATATTTAGTTTAATGCCCATTGACATTCTCCTGTAATCGCCAACAGTCAACGAAGACAGAATTTTTAAAATGACACATTTTTAGCAAACGAATTCCCAATTCAAATCCACAAATTTTGAAGGAAGTATGCATACTTTTATGTATTGCTTTATACGTATGATATCACTTAAAAGTATGAGCATAGGTCTCTAACGCAAACTACAAGTGAGTGTGTTGGTTTGTTGCGCATACGCCCTGGTGGTCTCTTTGGTGGTTTCACTGATTTAGGTTTAGATATTGATTTCAACTTTCAATTCGATGCAGCCCTAACTTACACATCGCACTATGCCAGTACTCTTCCGGCTGTTAACATTTTTCCATTCAAATTGCATCCACATACAAACATACACCCACCCATGTGAACATAGAAATGTACCAAATTCACATTCCTTCGCCATCACACTCTATCAATATTCATTCATTTATTTCCGTTTTTTTTTTCGCAAATACTTTTTACTGAGTTGAGTTGACGATTGGTTTCAAACGGCGATTTGATTTGTAAATTACACCAGCGGGACTTCGAAAAGGTTCTATTCAATACTGATTGTTGGCTTGTGCAGTATATTTGTGTTCGCGCTTTTAGTTCGTTTTTAGTTGAATACAACAGTGCACATAGATATGTTATGCCCCTTCTGTGCAATGTTCATATATATGTGCTCATATGTATAAAATTTTTTCGTACGCTTGCTGCATTTACTCGCTGAGAATGAGCTGGGAAGTGATTATAAGTGGGTAGTCTGTCATTTAATGCCGAGTTTTAGTAAAAAAATTAAATTAAATAAAAAATTACTAATATAAGTTCACTTGTGCGTTATTAAATACTAAAATCGATGACAAGATTATAAACCAGCATTTGCTTGACACAAAATGTGTACTTTTTCGTTGGTATAGAAATATGGTATGAATATTTTTGTTTCATATAGAGTTTATAATAACGAATGAATTTGATTCTTATAACAATCAGAAGTAAATATAAAGCAATCCATTTGAAAATATGGTATTTCTATCAATTTGAATTTGATATTTGTAGTAGATAATAAAATACTATTTTGGCCGAAAATCGCTACAAGATATAGGTCTCGAACCCGTGGTGAAGCTTGTAGAATCTCTTCTAAAAAACAGAATCCTTTTCGCAAAGATGAGTGGCGCCAATATCACCAGACACATTTCAGGGATGAGTTTTATCGCCATTGATGTGGTAACTAACAAGATAAATACGCCAATTGGAAAACTAAACAGCACGGGTTGCGGTGCGAGGGCATATGCTCACAACAGTGGCTTAATAGCGTCAAGTGAACGTCTACAACCGCTAAGCGATCTACTTTAAAACAATCTATGTGTAGTAGGAAACTGGTGCAATAACAGCAAACTGGATGTCAATCCAATGAAAACTGAAACAAGAAGTATAAATTCCTTCCTTTTAAGTCACCTGTACTTAAGGGTCTGGAGATTACTATCTCTAAGGAAGTCCTCTATTTTTTTTGGCAATCTTAGATAGCAAACTTAACTGTAATAGAGCAGAAGGGTTGATGAAGGCCACAACTACATTATACGCTTGCAGAACGGATATAGAAAAGAGTTTAAACCGCATTTCTGAACCGGTTAGTTAGACCAACTCTATTTCATAGTATCATCGGTAGTGGCCGAGGCTAGAAAAATTTACTTTCAGCAGAAAAATAGATAAAGGGTGGTTAAATTTTCAAGGGCCGATGTTGATTTTGAATAAAACACAAACTGTTTAGGAAATTATTGAAATTTTATTTTATTATGATATATTGGTATTACTCAATTATGTATGTAACAAAATATCGGCCAAATGAGCGCCGCGACCTCGGCGGCACACCTCCATACGATGGTCCAAATTTTCGATGACGCTGAGGCATAATGGAGTTTCTATGCCGTTACTGTGCCGAATTATCTCATCCTTTAGCTCTTGAATTGTTGCTGGCTTATCGACGTACACCTTTTCTTTCAAATAACCCCAGAGAAAAAAGTCCAACGGTGTCAAATCACATGATCTTGGGGGCCAATTGACATCGCCATTACGAGAGATAACACGGCCATTGAATTTGTTGCGCAAAAGAGCCATTGTTTCGTTAGCTGTGTGGCAAGTGGCACCGTCCTGCTGAAACCACATATCGTCCACATCCATATCTTCCAATTGTGGCCATAAAAAATTCGTTATCATCTCACGATAGCGAACACCATTCACAGTAACTGCCTGACCGGCCTCATTTTGGAAAAAATACAGCCCGATGATGCCCATTAACCGCACCAAACAGTCACTCTTTGTGGGTGCATTGGTTTTTCGACAATCACTCTTGGATTCTCATTCGCCCAAATGCGGCAATTCTGTTTATTGACGAATCCACTGAGGTGAAAATGTGCCTCATCACTGAAGATGATTTTCTTCGAAAATTTTCATAATAAGTCTGGATAACTTTAACACGTTGTTGGATTGTGTATCTCTCCATGGTTCAAATTGAGTAAGTCTGAAATAGAGAAATGTCAAATTAAATTCGGAAAAAAACTTGGCGTTTAGGTGTGGTTCACATTCAACATCGGCCCTTACAATTTAACCACCCTTTAGAGTTCAACGGTTGGCTGCTATCCTCGTAACAGAAGCTCTACCATCAACTCCTTCACTTCCAGCACTGCTACTTCTTCTCAACTTGTTTTCTCTGTACCTACACGTCAAACTTCACGCGAACGGCTAGGCAATTAGATTGAGTTCAACTCAACCTTGCATAAATTGGAATATAAAGCACTTTAAAATAATATATCTCCCCGAGGTACCGAAGGAGGTAGATTACATCACCTCCTGTATGTGCTTCGACAATCTCTTTCGAACAGGAATCCCAAACACGAAAGAATAGATAAATTCAAACGGCTTTGATCAGGGAGCCATAGCCATTATTATAGTTGGCTGTAAAGTCACTGCTAAAGTGGGCTATAGAATCCATTCTCCGACACACTTAATAAATATGAGCATGAAACTACCAGTTCATTGCAGCGTCTTTTAAGCCGAACTCTTTGATATCACGGCAGTCGCTGAGTGACTGCTCAAATCTAGCAGATACCAGAAAAATTAGCCACCATTTATTCCGACCTCCAGCTTCCATCAAATCTTGACAGTGTGACAAAACTCCACCTAAAGAGGCTACAAAATGTAAAGGCACTCTGAAGAAAGTATCGAATTAATGGGCACAGGGATATCCTAGGCAACTGCATGGCGGATGAATTTCGGATAGAAGGAAATCTTTTAACCACTATAAAGCATTTATAATATTCATCAAATATTTCCCATATTGCAGAAGGTGAAAGTGATTGAAGCTCCAAAACACAATAGTATTACAATGAGAAGTTTTTTTAAAATATAATATATAGAAAAATCGATAATAAATTATCGAAAATGTCCAAAAGTGCAATAAAGTTATATCAAAATCCAAAATTATATCACTATTCTAGTTTATACATAATATAATATTTATTATTTTATTTCCTTCTTAACACATGACGAAGGAAACAAACAGACACCCTAGAAAAATTTGTATCCTAAAATATTAAATATAAATATGTAAATCGAAGGGAGTTATTTAATAAGTATAATAAGAAAATGTTTTATATTTGAAAATTTTACTGTGAGTTATTTTAACATAATAAAAGCATGGCAAGCTTTAAGATTAAAACATTTGTTCGATTCCTGCTTAAACAATATTTTGCTTTATATATTTTAAAGTATATAGGTACGACAAATTTGTATGTATTTACTATGCTTAATGCCGTCAATTACGTAAACGCCACGCACATTTAGTCCGGCTTGAATTTCATGGCATAAATGCCATGGCGCATGCTTTTACACAAATTCATACAAACGTGCTGTGGCATAAAACATGAGGATTAAGTCTGAGTGGTGGCATGTTTGTGAATTAATATGGCTTCAGTTAAATAGTTACTAATTTTGCATTAATTATTTGATGGAAAAGTGAGGACATTTTTGTCCTACTGTGAAGCTGCACTCATCGCATGCTGATTGTGCCTTAATAAAGCTCAATTTAGTATATTTTCAAACAAAACTAAAGCGACTGAAAATAAAAGAAATTGATGCCCAAAGTGCGGTTACTACGTTGTCGCATGACTTCGCAGGGACACAATCACTATAGTACACGTGTGGAGTTTGCTACAAAATGTCTATCGGGTCTAACCGCCCTGTCTGTTGCAATATAAATATTTGTGACGGAAGACAGACCTTACAATTTTTCAAAACATTTCAACATGTAAAATTAATGACTATGAATTAAGGACATAAACCTTAACTGTTCGATTCCTAATTTGAAAAATGCTCCTATTAGCTCGTTGATGTCCTTGTAAAACTGATATCACCGGCCTCGGAGAGGTACGAAGGACACGCTAAAGACGGAGATGAGTAGGTACTTGTACCATTTACCCCAGCGTCAGTATAAAGCAGCCCAAATATGGAGTCAGATTCTTGATGGGAGAGAAACTGAGTCCGCCGAGCCCTGGCATTCACCCCAGTGGATGAACGTATAGCTAAAATTTGCACCAAAGCGAATTTATTCCACATATTGGCTGATTTCCACCAACGCTTCAATGGAAGAAAATACAATGCAAGCAAAGATGCTCATTATGAGTTATTGTCGGTAAAACTTCCGGAAAGTTATACCTATAAATCCTCAAATGAGTTGAGGCTGATCGACTTCGCTGGAGACCAAAATATGGTTGTCTGTAGTTCTAAAAAAATTTCTCAAGCTACTTGGCTGTACTGGGATCGAAAAACTCAAAACCAAATCGATCATGTTGTATTAGACGCACGACATGTTCCCAACGTTCTTGACGTACGTACGCTTCGAGGACTCAACACAGGTTAGGTTAAGCTGGCTGACCCATTGGATCTCACTCAACACACTCAACATGTAGCAGTAAAGATACCCACCCACCTCTGTGCAGCAAAGAACGCCCGTCAGCAAACACAAGGAAGGTTCGACACCGAAAAACTGCAAATACAACATACAGCTGAATGGGTTTCCACTCGACTTGCACTCCTGCTCTTTGAGAGCGCTCATCAGCAACTGAGTATAAAGGAACCTCTTTTTAAGTACAGCTGCGAACAAAACTACTTTTTTCGAAAAGGTCACAAAAACAGCTCCGAATGTCAGTGGAGAGAAAGAAGCCAGCCTTACCCGCAACGTTGAAATTGACTACTACACGCGCAGGTTGGATCGGCTACTGATAATTGAAGAGGGAAGCGAGACGCATGTGTAGACAAAATAGACTCCAAAAGAAAGGTGTATGAAAAGCTTGAGAACCTGGCTGGTAATTCTCGAAAATTATACCAAAAAACACGGCGACTTGCAGAAAATTTTGTGGCCGGAGTAAAAACTTGTTACCTCCCTGAGGTAATCTAGTGAATGATTAAAGTTGAGTTTATTATTCTTTTGAGAAAGAGTTTTGATACATACAAACAGTGGGGAATTTCAAATTTCTCCTTTTTTTACTTTCAGCTTATGAAATCGGCTGCTGCACCCTGGCACTTTTCGCAAAAATTTAAAAATAAAGGTTTTAAATCGTGAAGTAGTGGAAAATAATATTTAAAATTTTTAGTTTATAAAAATATTTTAAACAAAAGTATCATAAATACATATACAAATTCCACGCTAATTCCACTAAAGCATAAAAGCAAATATTCGGATTTTTATGAAAAAAAATACAAATATTTATATATACAGACACATTCATATATAATATAGGTATTTAGTAAACTTTTGCCTTTCATTCTCATTGGCAGTGAGATATTTTTTATGTGGAATAAAAATTAATAAATCAACACCTTTGCTGACTATTATGCCTGTCAAAATGAAATATAAACGCGATGTTTAACAAATAAGAGCTTTTAAACATTTTTGACTAATATGCAAATATAAACACAAACATATGTACATACACATACGTGTACTATAAACCCTGCAGAGAAAAATACTAGTTATTAACACGAATTCAACTATTTTACATTTTTACACAAACTATTGTAGTTCATCTTCCATCTATTTTGCATACAAGCAAATGACGTTTTTAACACGGTGGTATTCTACGAAATGTTAAATGTCAGTATATGCATCAGCTGCATACTAGTTAAATACCAGTTCTTATACACCAGTTAAAATAATGGTTCGTTTTTACCAGTTGAGAACTAGTTCGCTTCATACCAGACAAAAATCAGTTATCAGTTTGATTCATTCCAGTATTCCAAACGGTTGAACCGATTTTAATGATTTTTTTTTTTTGAGTGCTCAGGTAGATTTGATAATTGTTTTGAAAAACTTCTTTCACAGAAAGTTGAATGGGGACTAACACACTTGAAAAACGTTCTTATGGTTCACTTTATTTGAAATTTGATACATTTTTTATTTAATAATGTGTAGTCGGTGCTTCTGGTTGCTTATGAGGCTGGCTTTTTTTGTAAAACGACAAACTGGTATGAACTTGTCAGCAAAATACTAGCTCTATACTAGTACTACCACTACACTATACTCGAGTTTTTGCACACTAGTTTAGAATTAACCGAAAAATACTGGTTTAATTCTAGTCTGTGTCAAACTAGTAGATTTTTGTCCTTTAAACACTAATAAAATTCTGGTTTACAGCATACTAGTATCTAACTAGAGTTTTCGCATACTAGTCTACCTTTTCCCTTTAAGGAAGCTTTCGCAAATATACATATGTATTATATAAGGCTGTAAGCATGTATGTGTATCTGAAGTAAATTTGCTGCAAACATTGTCGTAATAACTTGCCACGCAATATTGCAACATGCAATATTTAATATTGACAACACACACATACTTACTCACACATACACGTATCATAAACATACATACGTGTATGTATTCATATAAATTTGCAACGCAAAACAACGGCATAATTTCAGCACAAACTAACTGGCTGCCAGAGCAAAAAGAGAGCAAACTAGACTGAAAAAAAATACATTCATAAAAGTTTTTCGACAATTACAAATGATCTCAGTGTTAACAAGGCCAAAGAATAAAAGCAAAGCAAAAATATTTTGCATTTGGCTACCCCAACTCACAACAAGTCTGTCTTCCCTCTTCCAGTTCATATTCAAGAGTTCACTCCCAAAACTCCCTCACACACGCAACCTCCTACTCAGGTGCATTGCATGAGTTTCATATTATTCTATGCATCGGGCATCCCGTACAATGTTGCAACAACAACAATAACAATGAAATTAGCAGAAAAAAAAAATAAATGCACAAAGCCATTAAAACGTGTACAGGGAGTGCACATAAAAATGCGAAAACAGGAAATGAGCAAGTGAAATGAAAGCAACACAAATAACTGAAATATATATGGTATGTATATAGAAAATGACTAAAACAAAGGTAAATGAAAAATGTGCTGTGTAAAAGCGACGACGCATCGTCGCCGCAGCGACAAGTTTTCAAATACAATAATTTTAGTTCCCGACTGGCTGGCTTTTGTTGTGATAAAACATTGTGCCTTCTAAACTACAACATATGTTAATATGTTTCTAACTATCTACAACAAATCGTTTACTAGGGTTGTACTTAAATGCGTAGAGTTTTACTTTTTTCATAAAACTTAAAATATAAGAAAACGCATTACTATCATTGGATCCATTGCGTGTGAGCAATACTAGTAGGAAAACCAGTGTCTCAAACCATAAGAGTTTATCTAGCAGTGGATGGATGAACACACAAGTCACCACCCCATGCTTTATTTGGAAAAGAAGATTTCAGGTCACAATAAAAGGGGCTGGTTGGTGCAGGAGTTTGCGATCCACCAGCGGAACTTGCTACATCTACACGGGTTTATTAAAAATGCATGACGGAATAAGCGCCGGAATTTCTTCCCCGAAACTGGATTTTAGGGAATCTTTTAAGTTTCCATTTCCAAGTTAGAAAATATGCTGAGATAACTAACAACACACCAAGCGACATAAGAAACATAAATAAATACGTCGGTAACCAAGCGGCAATTAAAGCCATAAACTCACTTCTGTACTTATTGTACTTAGAAGCAGGGAGGCAGTAGATGTAGTGGCTGCAGGAATGTGACTACATGCGATCCGGCAAATAGTTGATGAGAATGCCAATAAAGCCATCTATCTGACTACCGAACCAGTACAGAAGAGACGCAAGTCCCTCAAAGCAATGCACAATAAAATTTAAGAAAGTGCTTGCAAACGGATCAGGATGAGTTGCCTTAATGACATACTAAATCGCCAAGACTAAGTTCAAGAGTACCGAAGAAAAGAACTCATATTTATCACTCACGTGGTCCCGAAAGGATTGCAGGACGTTTATTGACTTAACAACAGATCAGAACCAACTGGCATGCAGGACTTGCAAGGAAGGAGGTATGAGGGAGACGCTGGAACACCTCTTCTGCATCTCTCTCGCTATATTTAGGACTCGTCTTAGATATCTAGAAGCTTCGCAGCTCAAAAACCTAGTTGAAGTATCGAGCTTATGTATCAAAGCGCTCTTCAACTTCATAAAAATCGTTGACGTTCTTAATAATGATAAATATAACTCGAACTAAACTAAACCATCATCTGGTGGTACGATCAACATTTCTCTTGAGTAACGATGACAATAGCTGAACAGAATTTTATTTCGAAGTAATGGAGTAAAATGAAAGAAAAAGGTCTAAGCTTTCTATAAAAATAGTGATGGCTTTCAAGTATTATACTTATGGCAGTAATGGATGCTTCCAACCATTGTAAGATATATTAAAAGGTATGATGTGGCATACTCAAGAGAAGTCAATATTTCAGTAACAAAATTTAGGTAAAGGGGAACTTTACTTGGCGTGCGCAAATAGCTCAAGAGATTACACTTTTTTCTTTGTCAGAAAAAGACAAACTTTTTAAAATAACTTTTTTAATTACAATAATCTCTAATGGTGAAAGAATGTTCTTTTTTTCTAATAAAAAAAATAAGTTGTTAAAAAATTCAACAATTTTATATACTAATCAAGAGAAGTTTGAGTTCGCTCGCTCTCACAGGTTTTATCTACAGTGTTGAGTTTCAAACATAACAAATCCACCATCAAATTGCCCAGTATCGAGAAGTAATGTAAAAATTAAACACAGACTCACACCAAACGTTTGCCAGGCAGCAAAGCGACAAGTGCTCACAAGGTATGAGAGCTTTGGTGAAAACTCTGCATGTCTTCGTCAAGATTTTGAGAGAGAAAATAAAAACTACAAGTATTTTTCAACAAAGAGATGTGCCTGTTGAATGATAAAATCAAATCAGGTACACATAAATGTATTGGAACGAGTTATCAACTGATTTTATGAAATATGTGATAAAATTAAAACAAAAATTAATTTAAGCGAGCTATTTGTACACTCTGCTCTTGCATGGTCTTCTGAAGAGTGCAGAATTTAAGGTTTTCAAAAACATTTATTTTTTACCTAATTTGCTAAATTTTTTGCAGCCGCGCCAAAACAATAATTTTTTTATTATTTTAATTTTTCAATCGCTTGCCTGTGCTGAATTTATGTGTATATATAATGTGAAATTAATATAATATCAACAAGCAGAGAATCGATTGCTCTTATACGTAATTTTTTACCCTACACAGTAAGTACACCAGTGGCATAATTTCAAGTGCCTAACCTACCTCAAGTCATATAATAATATTTACGCAGGAATTACCATGTAACAGATACTCCCGACCTATAATGGCTAGTATGCTACATCTCTCTACTGGTGCAAGCAAAATTCACCACACCAAAAATTCAAAAACACTTAGACCATTGAGAATTTACTACTGGCATAATTCACCTTTTTCACCGGCTTTGAACAAGCAGTAGTAGAAGTTGTTTATTCTCTCTTCAAAATACCAACGTTTATAATTTTTAGAGAACTTTGCTGTAAAAATATTCAAAGCAGTCAAAATATTGGAATTATTTGAATTTAAAAAATTAATAAAAAAATCCCTACCTTTAAGAAATAAAAATTTAATATATTAAACAAATTAAAAATTAAAAAAAAAAAACAGATTTCTTTAAACTCATTTTATCTCCCAGAATTCGTGCCTAGTGACAACTTCAATTTAGCCTTTACTTATTTAATTTAGGCGGTAAAAATGTGTGACCGAATACTCTCTGTTGCCGAACGGTTGACAAGTGGCGCTCAGCGCTCTTTTACTGTTAACTCAGGTTGTTTGGCCACCACTGTAATTTATCATTCACAGAAAATTCTGTACATTGGGAAACAAAGATTCGGTATGTTGCTTATGCCTGAGTATATCTCGGACTCCAGCTCTGTGCTTCTAACAACATACAACACGGGCTGTTGACCGCATTGAGTTCAGTCGTTGTGCTATATTCGCTATGTGCGGTCGAAGAGAGATATATGTACGATAATGTCAACTACATAATGGAATAACAGCAACAACATGTAGTAAACCAGCCATTTTGTGGCAAATTGTTAATTCTGAAATGAGCTAGGATGATAAGGAAAACGAGACGATAACAAATAATGCAAAAACAGTCATTTTGAAGTTTGGTTATTGTTTAAAATTCTTCGACATAGAACAGCAGGAAGAACAGAAGAAAGAAGTGCAAAATGACTGTTATTGGTCAAGAAAAAGTACTTCTCACTTAGCTGTGGTATGAAGTAGTGTAAATCATAGCGTATGGAGTGACAATAAAGTATGGATAAGCCACAACCTGCCTCAACCATATCACTTCACCAGCAAAGAGATTTGCAGTTTTTTACATTTTTAGGCTGGCCAACCCTTTACAATTTTTTCTGATTTACTTCGAATATGAAATAGAAGGAGTTTGAAGTCATTTTCGTTGGGCGATGAGCAAAATTTTTAATATACCTTTTTTAAAACAAGATTATTTACTTTTTTACGTATTTTTGTACATATGTAAAGTACGTAAAAGTAAAAGATTTATAAAAACTTAATTAACTTGTTTTATCGAGACTACATAAGTTTATTCTGATTTTCAATCCTCTCGAATTCATGTTGAAACTTGGTGCACTCAAATTTGCTTGCGTGATTAGTGTTCAGAGCTATGTTATAGCTATTAGGTTGCCTCTATTACATTTTTGTTAATTTTTTTCTCATAAATTTATGCCTTAGTGAAGGTAATAAAGTCTAAGCCAAAAAATACATAAATAAATTTAAAAAAAAAGTTAATTTTTATTTCAATTATTTATTTGCTTTTTTTGCAAGTTTTGCACTTTTATTCAAATGAGTTTCTTGTGTATTTTTTGCATGTGAAGAAATAAAAATTTTATTATTTTTACTTGAATCTTTTTTGTTACTACTACAGATAGCATACATAGATGCCTTTTTGGCGAAAATCATTTACCCACCAAATATGTTTACATAAAAGTGACATGCGCATTTCATACCAAACAATGTAGAGGCATACCAACATATGTATATGGGTATGTATACGCATGCAATACATTGCTGTTATCAAACGCATTATTGATACTTGCGCACAGTTTACAGCTCAGGCGTCATGTTGAGTCAATTTACCTGTTAACACATTGCCATAAGCTGGGATAAAAGCTATTATACAGCTAAATCGCACAGTTGAGAGATTAAAGGAGTGCAGATTTGTATACATAATGAATTTCCGTACTTCTTACCTCACTCCAAACAATAGCTTTCGTGTTTCGGAATAATCGGTGCAATAGCGTTTTGTTTTGAGTTTGTTCAAAGCAACTGCCAGTCACATTATAACCTTACCTTATTGAGTAATTGTTATCAGGAGGAACAGTAAGAATTTTGTAACAAAAACTAAAAACAAAATGTACAAAATAAAGTGTAGAAAACAGATAAAAGAACTAGAAATCCATCATATTTCATGCAATTTTGACTTCTATAAAACTGATATATATCTGTTTGAAAACTGGCCGCAGAAGACTTATACTACTAATGACAGTTGTTCGGCAGCAATCAGTATCGGATGCAATATAAAAAAAATACTTACGAGGAAAGTAGTGGTACTAACAGAACCGGCTGTCGTTAGGTTGTTTCTGACTACCCTAAAAATAACCCACATGCGAAAAGTAGGTAGGGGTCGTTTGCAGAAGAATACAAAAATTATATACAGACCTTAGCCCATCGAAAAGCTTAAACAAGCAAAACATTATTTCCTAAAGGTACAATGGTAAAGGTAACTACGAGGAAGAGGCAGGACAAAAGGAGTGAGGTATAAATACTTTCTTTACTCCAGCAATTCTTTTATTGTCATCTTAGTCTTTCACTTTCATGCTATCCATTAGTTAGTCAGCATCTGCGGTTGCAGCTGTCACCGCTCTTCTGTACCTGTTGACATATTAAAAATAGTATAAAAAGTATGTAGATTTACCACAGCTGAAATGTTTCGTTAAGGTTGAAGTATTGATAGTGACGCTTTGGTAAAGAATTTACTATGTATACACGTATACTTATATAATAATAGTGTACAAAAGAATGTTAAAAGCTCTAGTCTTGGTATATTGACATAGAGTAGAGTGTAGGCAAGGCGTTAGCATACACAGACAGATATCCTAGCAATTTCGTTTGGATTCCTGATTAGCCGATATTGAAAAAACAAATGGAGCAAGTTTAATGAAAACTTTATTTACGTTTAGATCTTAAACCAATTTAAGAAAGATTGAGGTGCACATCAGACTTTTGAAGGCTCAGCCACGCACGCACCTTGGTAAATAAAAAAAAAATTCCAAGAATTTAGCAAAGCCAAATATTGAAGCATTTAGCTAACATTTTAAATGACTTTTTAAAGTAGACATAGAAAATGTTCCACTACCTTATGTTGTTCTACCTGTAGTACTGTATAGTAAACATATGTGGCCACCTTCATAGCATAAGCCATCATAAGGAAGTTTATTACTATTTTTGTAATATTATAATCAATATATGCATTTGAAGCAATTAAAGTTTCGAAAAAGTTTTACAGTAAATTTTTCTAATATGAACGGTAAACCAAATTACGCGTACTTTTTTTCTGAGGCAAGCTAAAAGTGACAGCTTTTAAACGTCAAAAGAAAAAATACAATTAAATAGTCACAAGCTGTTCATAAAATTGTCAACGCCGTCTTTATGAAAAATTGCCGGTTTCTTTTGGGTCAACCCAATATTGCAATTTGCGAAGGAAAACTTGGAAATCGATCACACACAAGCAGTTTTTCTTTACCAGAAAGAATAATCTTATTTTTACATTTTTCCTTAGTATTGCTCATTGAAATTCGAGTACATTCATTTGTATTTGATGATATAACAACGCAATGCTACAAATCAAGTGCATAAAACAACAGTCCGTATGAGTTACGTGTACATTCAGCACAAAGCATGGAGTATAGAATGCAATAAATGTTACTTATACGCTCTGGTGACTCGCAATATAAAAATGTATAAGTTAACACTATGAATATATGTGTATTTAAAAAGCATTAGAGATGTCATAAAATATAACACCAATTTCACAGATGCCATAGTATTGTTCAAAGTATTACTCATTTCATGCTATAATATTTTTCGATAATTTTTAAGCATTGCCATACTGTTATGCGCAATGACATGATGAAAAATTATAGCCTCGTGCCTAGTCGCAAATTCCGAGCAATTTTCGGTAGTCGCCCCAACAATTTGATGCTTTGTTATCGGCAATGTTGTTGTCTTTTAAAAGCTCATAATACAGCATGCTCTTCTGAACCCACGAAATACATAGCAAATACAGAGTGCGTAATTTTATAGACTTTTAATTTGCTTCTTGAGTGGCTCCCAAAGATCATGTAGTCCCTTCTTATATTTGGCAATAATCTTCGTCGAGTATTGCTTTTAGTTTCTCACCTTCAAAGTATTTTTGGCTGCTGAGGACGCTCTTACTCTTCCAAAAAAAATCGCCACTTTTAACTTTTAAGGGGTTTACAACTTTTGACACATTCAATTAACTACAGCATAATCTCTATAAAATTTCCCAGAATTCGATGACTTTTGGCAGCGGTTTTTCTCATATTAAAGTAGTGAGGAAAAAATCCCCTCAAAAAAGGAATTTTTATGCACTAGAAATGGCTTCAAAACCGACCTAAACTAACATCTAAAATTATGAAAAATTAATTAAAAAATTTAGTTTGACTTAAAAAAATCATCAAGTTCAGTTTTTAAATAAACTCAAAAGACCTTCATTAAAACGCATCAGCTGTTTAAAGGCGACATAGATTAAACTGTATGTTCCTTCATTAGTTGCGAAAATATCAGTCCAACCCCAATGGGAGGTGTTTGCCGAATATCGCTACAGTGGTTATAAGCTTGCATATAAATTGTCAACTAGCCCATTCTTACTTCCGTCCGTATTTTGCGTATCTAAATATTTATTTTGCTTATTTTGTCTTTTTTGGATTCATTTTCATATCAAATACAACCAGTTTATATTGTAGAAATTATGCGAAATTCACGCGATTGATAATTGCTTTCTACCAGTGGCAACAAAAAAATCATATTAAACTATCTTTAAAGTATTCAAAACTAACTTACTGCCAGTAAAAAATGCATAAAACTACCAGTTCATGACCGCCAGTAGTCAAAGTAGAAGTATGCATGGAGAAAATATGGAAAATGCATAATAGCAAGTTGAGAAAAAATCTTGAATTTTGAGTTAAAGAGTGGCAATGTTAAAATAAGATTTTTTGTTGCAAGTTGTGCTTGTATTGTAAGCAGCCACAAGTGTCAAGGTCAGTTACGGGAAAGAATGATTAAATAAGTTGGGAGTAAGTAATGGAAGCAAATTCTCAAAGAAATGAGAATTATTTTAATGTTGCAATATTATCACCAATTCCATAATTTTTTCTCCAATGTACACACTGCCACCAAATTGTTTTTTTTATATTTTCCTTTTATTCCGCTCGTTCGTTCGTTACTTGCGCTACTTTAATGGTAACAATTTTCAGTGACTAAGTCACACTTAAGTTGAATAAATATGGAAAAAATACACAGTCTAAAGAAAAAGATTCAGAACGGGAAGAAAAGTAAAAAAGATAATTTCATATAGACAAGTAGACAAACGGACACGACAACATTGTGCTATGTCAAGTTTTTACTCAGCTAGAAAGCATATAAAGTCATAGACACGCATGTATCTCTTCCCCAATTTAAAGTTTTCCTTACAAACACACAGAAGTATTCTCGCACAAATGTCTTTTTTACCAATAGTCTTATTGGTCTGGCTCGATACCTATCGAACACATCAACTCTGAATTTAAAAGCTTCATACAAATATATGCAGAAATGATTACTGTTGAGTAGGAATTTCTCATTTACATTCACTTTCGCAAATGATTTTCACTTTTTTTCTGTCTCCTCATAGATTCATAGTTGCTTTTTTCAGAAAGTATGTCAATGCCTGTCTTCTTATTTTTAAGTTCGGTGTGTACACGTATGTGCGTTCACTTCTATGTTTTCTATGTAGATTTTTCTTTACAATTTCTGTCACTTTTTCAATTTTGCTGTGCAATCTGAATTCTTGCATAGACTAAAGAAATGATTCTAAATCATAATAACCATTGATAGTCGCTTTCAGGTATCTTATTGTTTCACTTTTGAGAATTTCTATACACGCTGTTAAGAAAAACAAGACAGACAAAATGACGCATTCAAGTTAGTGGAGCAATTAAAGAAGAATAAATGACTGATGTAACTAATATGGTTAGCATAGACCGCCTAAATATATTCGAAGAACTTATAAATTTATAAAGTTTCACAAAAGTATAGGAAATCTGTTGAATGAGTAAGTACTAGGCTAAGCTTTGTTGAAATTTTTTGGCCTTCCCAATGCCAGATCTGTATCTAAGTAAAAATCTTGGTGAACTACTACCAGCTCTTCTCTTATTTTTAAAAATTAATTAACTTAACTCTTTAGTATCTCCTTTTGACCTAAACTTACTTTTTTCCTTATACGGTTCCTTGCAAAAAAGTTTGGGGAACTGGAACCAAATTACTAAATTTAAAATAGTTTTAGTGTACTTAGCATATCTGATTATTCCGTTATCACATTTCAAATATTTTGAAAAAAATAAACTTTTTTCAACCACTTTTCTGAATTTCGAATATTTTTTAAACAAAGTAAACAACATAAAATAGCCTAAACCGAAAACAAGAATTAAAACATTAAAATTTACGAGTACAAGTATTGGCGTCGAACCATGAAAAACAATTACTTTAGTTTAAAACATAGTTTTCCAAATTAAAACAATAATAATAAAGTCGTTCTAACTTCTCTTTCTTATTTTTCTAATTACAGGCTATCTCAATATGATAACCACTTCAAGGGATCAAAAAGTTTCAAGAAAAGTATAGCAATATTTTGCGTACATACTCCGAACTGGATGTTGCAGAATCCAAGTGACTGTAAAAGTTTTGTGAGGTAGGAGATAAATGGAATATGAACTTTGAATTTTTTTAAATTTTTGTAAAAATATTGAAGTTCAATAAAAAATAATATAAAATGACTATAATAATGAATGATGATGATGATTGTTCGATCCGCTGAAAAAACCGACTCTAAAGTCAATATGAATATGAACCTCCCAAACACTCCGAATTATTTAAACAAAATTTTTTTATTCGGCTATGCAAAATTTGTATTGGACTAAGTAAAGAACACTATTCATAAACACAAAGTTAATAATGCTTGAAAATTCTCTTTGTAGTTATAGTAACATGGTAAAAAAGTTACCCATACGCCATGTCAAATGTAGCCGATATCTTTTCGATATGAGAAATACGTAAAATTAACTTATAGTTAGAAAAAAAATATGTATTGTTCGATCTAGGGCAATAATTTTCGATCAAGGAGCTCATATAAATTTTGTGTAACCACTCCAGCGATTTTTGACGTGCCCCTCCAACAAATTTGAAACGAGTTTATACTATATTCGTATGATAAATATTGAGGAAATGCTTGAAAGAGTTTTGAATTGGGGCTCAGTACTGCATGATCGCTTCACAGAAGTTAACACAATGCGAAGATTATCATTTTGAGTTTAATTTCTTATTATTTATAGCTATTACACAATCTATTGTGAATAATTTAATTTCTTCAAAGAAAACTTCTGAATTAAGTCACCTCAGTGAAACTCTTTGCCTGTCAAATAAACGCGTCAGCGCCTAAGAAATAATAGCAAAGTCCAACAAAATAAGTGAGTTAGAAGTTGACTGTTATAGTGTTTTTACTCCTTTTAAAAAATTATAAAGTACTATGAGCATTTCTTTTGAAAATGGGAAAGATATGATTGGGAGCTACTGCCTACCCATATGAATATTCTAATGTATTTGGAAGTGGCAAGGAATCACTACTAAGAAGCTGGTATCTTCTACGAATCCTAGAGATCAAAACAACTGTCACCATTAATTACTTTTTATGAAGAGCCTAACCTCCGACGTGCATGCACTATCATAAGTATAAAGTAGTTTCAAATTTATATTTTGAATTATTTAATCTATTCTATTGTGTAGCTGGTAGGTAAGTATACAACTATATTTAAGGTAATCCCAGTTTGTTTTAAAAACTGCTCAGCTTCATACTTACATTTACCTTTCATATAAATATCCTTGTTATGCCGAAACTTTTGTTTTGTCAGAGTCTATGATATACAAATGTGTATGTATATACTCACCACAAGTAATTATTCTAACAATGATTGTAGTTAGATATCCTTTATTGCGCTTCTTGATAATTCTTAAAATTAGTTCTTCAGCTATCTCGTTTCATGTAAAAACTGTGAACTTAGTTTTATGTTAAAATAATTAAATTTCTAAGCAGCTTAACAAGGCAACAACACAACTATATTCACACCAACAATTAAAGTAAATCCAGTTACTGTTCTATTAAACAGAAGGAGAAGAGAGGCATAAATTCTGCATCAACCTCAACAGCTCCAATACGCAATCAAGACTTAATTATCGTTACGTGTATATATCGCCAGCAAAAATTCGCTTTTAATAACAAATAAATTTACAACCTTGAGTGTGTGGGCTTAAATTTGCATATTTATACATGAGCTTGTATTTTCTTCAGAGTATACAGTTGCATTTACGTATGAACTGACCTAAGAGAGAAACGAAAATAAAAGAGAAAAAGAAACCCGCGAGAAGTTGACTGAAGAATTGATGCTCGCAGCAGAATTACCAAGAATACGGAAGAATTGGTGTGATGCATATAAATATATAATACATACATATATAGATTTACGTACGCAATTTAATTAAAGCGGAACGACATATGCCATAAGCTAAAAGCAAAAATCACACGAGCGCAGTGCGAAGGAAAAGGAAAGAGAAAATTCAGAAAAATAAATAAAAAATATGCAACACGCTGAAGGAAGCCAATAAATATGGAATCAAATAAACACGCAGTGATTAAAAAAGCCAAGAAAATACGGTAGGATGTAAACAAAGTATATACAATTGAGAACGAAAATGAATGAAAGGACACCAAAGGAATTGAAATGCTCATTTACTTGATGACGGTTAAAAAATAAATATAATTCAAATCAACTAATGGTTGTAAAAAACAAGTTTGAGAGTGAAAAGTTAAAATAAAAGTAATTAAAATAAACTTTTAAAAATTCGTTTTTGTTTCAAAAAATAAATCAGAACAGATGCACTATTATTAATACTAAAAGTGTAATAAAAAGGCCACTTTGGGCAATTCTTGTAAGTTTTTGGAATTACCTCAGACCAAAATAGTTCGATCAACTTCTTGAGTTCAATATTTCATAAAAAGATTTAAAAAAAAATATCATAATTACAAAATTACTTTATTGGACCATTTTTGACTTCTTCTTTCTCCATTAAAGCAATAAATAAGAGCCAAAGCCGATACACTGCAGACTTAAGCTACCTTATTTTGTATCACTTTACTCCAAATATAAGAAAAATGTTCAGATGTTTTCTTTTCTGTCATCCAATGTTGCAGCTTCAGACTGTGTAAAAATATTATCGAAGCGCGTAGAAGGCAGAAAAAGGAACAAATGTTTTTGTTTTTAATTTAACTGCTTTGAAGCTCAAAATATACCACCCAATAATGTGCTAAAAATCAAAGTGAACTAAAAACTTCGATGCCTGTGGTTTTATATATTCCTGACCAACTGGGATGACATGGAGAAAATTCAGCATCCCACCTTCTGCATTAAATTGCGTGACACCACCAAAAAACACCCTGTTTTGCTGACCGATGAACCTTTGAATCCAAAAGCCTATCGTGAAAAAATTACTCAGATTTTGTATGAAAAATTCAACACACCCGCCATGTATGTGACAATTTAGGCTGTATTGTCACTGTAGGCTTTGTAGGCTTCCTGTCATATCATTGGATTCTGGTGCTGGCATGTATGAAGATTATGCTCTGCCACACGCGATCTTTCGTTTGGTCTTAGATGATCGCTATTTGACAGACTACTTAATGAAGATATTGACTGAACGTGGTTACTCACGCACCGAGCATGAAATCGTACGTGATATTAGGAAGAAATTTTGCTATGTTTCCCTTGACTTCGAACAAGAGATGGCAACTACTGCATCCAGAGAAGTTGGAGAAATCATATGAATTGCTTGATGGTCTAATAATCACAATCGGTAGTGAAGATTTTCGCTGCCCAGAAGCTCTATCTATTCCAGCAATCATTCTCGAGAAACCAAAATACAACTCCATCATGATATTCATAAGGATCTGTATGCCAGCGCTGTCCTGTCTGGTGATACTACAATGTACCCTGGTATTGCTTACTATCAACAACGAAATTCAAGCGCATTACACCACCAGAACGCAGGCACTCCAGATCGATCGGCCGTCCTATCCTTGATTCTTTTTCTACCTTCCAACAGATTTTGATCTCGAAACAAAATTACGACAAGTCTGGACCTGCAACTGTGCACGGGAAATGTTTCTAAGTTGGTTTCAATACCATTCACTTTATTTAACCCACCATAATTCTAGAATATTAAAATATTATTTTTTTTTTAGTTTTCATTCAAATGTATTATTTTTTAATTACTTAAAATGTTACAAAAACTGGGAAGAAATAATAGAGCATAAAGAGTAGAAACTGATGTTACCAAATTAAATTGGATGGCTGCATCTGGCTGAGGAATATTTGATAAAAAAAAATTCAGTTTTTAGTGTATTTTAAAAACAAAATACCTCACAATACTTAAATTGCGTAACAAACTAATTCCATTTATCAAAGGTCATGCTTGCTTTCCGCAAAATTAAAATGAAATCATTAAATTGAATTAACTTTGACTTGACTTCACTTGAAAAACAGATTTAATATTTTTTAGACTGCCTACAATTCTTTTACACACTTTCCAGCCAACTACACCACGCGCTAAGCTGCATCAAAATACGCCAGTCATACAAACAACCATCAAAGAAAACGCGCACATAGCAATAGAAAACCGTCATAAATCACAAGTCATTGTCTTAATGGTCAAGTTGGAAAGACAAACCAATTGGAGAATGTTTTGGACAGCGGTCGAGCCGCAATGACAAAACCTTAGCTAATGATAAAGCGGCCGAAAAAGGGCCAACAACCCAAAACACGTGTCATATGGGAAGAAATGAAGGCAGTTACAAAAGCAAAAAAAAATTCCCTCTAAACGTTGGGAAGACAAAAGAGAGAAATACACATTAATGCGCAAGTATGATGATGACTTTGAGTAAATTTCAGAAATTTAAAAGAAATTTACCATTACTTACTCAACCGCGTTTCTCAACTGTATAAATGGCGTTCATACAAACATTTCATTAAAAAATAAAAATGAAAATGAAACTGAGGGCCATGAGAAATTTAAAAAAATTGTTACAATAAGAACTGTTGATTATAAGACTTAGCTGAGAGATGGACAAAAAAAAGGAACGAGAAAATTATCTTTCTCAGTATACGTAGGCTGCTATATATAGGTCTGGCCTAGGCAACACTAAGTGTTGCCAGGTGCAATCTGACATTTCCATTGGAAATTTTGATATTTTTTAGCATAACGCCCCTCAGAACGTTTTGTCATTTAATTTTGAATTGTTTTATTTACAGGGAATTAAAAAATTCATCCCGGCCAAAATATGGAATTAACTCGTGAACATTTTCGTGCGATCATTTTTCACAACTTTCGACGTGGATTATCACGACAAGAGTGCATCAATGAACTAAAATCTTTGTATGGCTATGAAGCACCATCCTATAGCACTGTGAAAAACTGCTCGCTCAAAGACGAATTCCGTGAAGGTCGTCCAAAAACAGCCGTTGTGCCAGAAGACATCGATGCCGTACGTGAACTGATAATGCAAGACCGTCATGTAACGTACCTTCAGATAGAGGCATGCCTATGCATTTCTCCCACCAGCATACATTCGATATTGCATGAACACCTGGCTGTAAAAAAGGTCTGTTCTCGTTGGATCCCGCACAATTTGACAATCGCTCAAAAAAAGGCTCGTGCGGATTGGTGTAAAGAAATGCAAAAAAATACAATCGCGGTGCTTCAAACGACGTTTATAAGATCGTCGCAGGTGACGAATCATGAATCTATGCGTATGAGCCCGAAACAAAACAGCAATCGACCGTGTGGGTCTTCCAAGATGATCCAAATCCAAAAAAAAAAAACCATTTTCGTTGATAAATATTCGTATTTTCATTATTAGGTCAGAAATAAATATAGCAGCCTACGTATATACTAAAAATTTGATCAATAAATTCTTTTTTTAAATAAATAAAATTTGATTGAAGAAAATATGTTTTTGGATGAACATGATCTTAAATCTGCTCTGCGAAAAATTAAAAAAAAAAATATTCTTCAGCCATCAATCACATTTCTCACTACGGCTCCCGAAATTACTTACTGTCTGAGATGTCCTGCGGTATGAATGGAGCTTACTACTTTGAGAGACTGTTAATCTCAACTCGTAGGGTTACGTTCGTATGATAACCTACTTTTCTTGGCCTGCAATTGAAGAATACGACTTGAACAATAGGTGGTTTCAACAATGCCACATGTCAAAGAGCACGAGCGAGGATGGATTTATTCCAAGAGAAATTTGACAGCAGCGCGACCTTTCCACTTGGCACCGTTGGACTTTTTTGTGGTGATTTTGCAGTGAAACCTTTAACTCTTGAACACTGGAAACCAACATTTGTCAAGTTATGGCTGAGATACTGTCCAATATGTGCCAAAAAGGGGTCAAAATTTTCCCCAAACGAATCGAAGAAAACTTCGACTGGCGGTCATTTCACAATACTCAAATTTATTAATAAAAAAGGACGCAATGATCAAAAACATTTTAAATGCAATTTATTTACTTTTATTTATGAAACTCTGTATATAGCAGAGGCATTTTTTTCTCTTTTTTGCTAAAAGGACGTGGCATTTTGCAGTTGTCATTGATTTTTCCTAAAAAAATAAATTTTTCTGGTCGACAAGTAAATTTTGGAACAAGTTTTTCATAATTTAAATATTACCAATGAAGTGATAAGTTATTTCTTAATTGGCACTTACTTTCCGCTCGAATATTTGCTATAATTTACGCCTTATTCACTATCATTAGCTACATAATCCTATAAACGAGCTGCCAAAAAGATTATCAGTCATTATCTAAACGCTGTTGGTTCAACCCTCAAATTAACTTTAATCAAAAAACATTTGTATGTATATATTGTATGAAGTCGTTCATTAGCAACTATAAAACCATCAGAATGGATAGCAAATCAATGCTGTGAATTTGGCAGGGGGTATTTTTGGCGCCAACCATGCAGCCAGATAATGAAGTCGAGTTAGAGAGAAATGCGTTTGATCAACTAAGTATTCGGAATTTCACTTCAACCATCAGAATCTTACAAAGTTTGAGTAAAATATTGAGATATAAAAAAGTTTTTATTTCAACATCATCACAATCATGCTGCACTTTTTAAATAGATAGCAGCAAAAATGTGGTTATATTGCTTAAATAACAAAGCGGACAGTGTATAAATAAATATACGTTTGTAATTACATACATATTTATACTACGAATAGTAGCAGAGTCGCAGCTTACTTGAAGATTATCGCATTATGTTCAATTATTTCGCATTTATAGGCATTCAACAAGCGCTGACCCACCGCAGTGGCGCAGGAAGCTATTGCAAGAAAGATAATGTCCATGAGAATATTGTAAGAAGGATTAAACTTTTTCTGCTGGAGCTTCAAGTGCTACCATAGTACGCTTATCCTTCTACTTCAGAGTGCAGAGAAAGAGCAGAGAAAACAAAAGTTGGTACAGCTTAATAGTTGAACTAAAAATACCGAATAAGAAGCATCGGAGTAAAAGGATAAGAAATGAAGCAGAATGAAAAACATAAGCGCCACTCAAATCGCGTCATCAGCCAGCTCAAGAAAAAAATCGAGCTATCGCTACAGATCAACAAAATTTTTGTACTTTCTGCCCTTGTCAATAAATCCAACATTTTTTTGGTGCACACTTCATTCATATTAAATACTGCATGGCTTTTGCAGCTTATTTGCACATTTCTAGGTTTAAGTTTCGCTAATATTGACAGCTCATCAAGCCGCCAGCAAGAGAAATGCGTAGCGATTCCGCAGACATACTCCAAAATGTTTTCATTCCAATTCATGCTCAATTTTATCTAAAAGTAGGACTGAGGGCACTCATTAGTGGTAGTGTTAGACAAATTAATAGAAATCCTTAAAATCTTCTAAGTTTCTTTTAAATTTTATTTTCTGAATATGACTTAATAAATGTATATATTGGAAATGATATGGGTGAACATAAAATGATACAATAATTCATTATTTTAGTACTCAATTGAAGGCATTAGTTAAAACTATCTGATTTATGTCAAATATGCACCCTTTTACTCGATAAATTGTTGTCATTTTGAAGATGTCATTAAGCCTCTCTCATAGAAACCTTTGACCCTATTGGAAAACAATTAGGATAATGCAGCTTCTTTTGAAGCCATTTCTTCATCAGTTAAGTCATTTGCCATAGAATGGTTATAAGGTGAGCGCCTAAGTACCACACAACCAAGCTCTCGGAGATTTTGGCAAGTCTGGAACTGACCTGATGAAGCACAACTCTCTTCGTGTTGGCCAAAGCTGAGCACTTCTGGGTGATTGCTTCCTACAAAAGTCCCAGTTTCTGACAATATATGTCCAAATCAAGAGTTTGGCAGTAAGAGAGGAGCTTATAGTGGATGATTCATGGTCAATCCCACGTGGCTGCAAGTGATAAACGTTTTCGCAGATAGAAATTTTCTCCATGAGCTTCGTCCTCCTTAATTCATGTGGCACCCATACATCGAGCTTCTTTAAGTATTCAATCTTTTTCAAGATGTTCAAAACTGTTTTTTTTTTTTGGACGATGTTTAGCTTCTAGGCAATCGAAATGGTGCTTACATGTTGGTCAGGTATTGTCGACACCTTACACACCGTAGACGAATGACTGACTATTCAAGCATCAACAAGAAAGCTGTCTAATTTGCAATTTCGGTTTTATTGAAAAAATAATCTTTTAAAATAAAGCGTGCGATAAATGCTACTGAGATAAGTAGTCAACACTTCTTCCATAATCTTTCTTAGTACAAAATATCATCTTTTTCGAGTCATCTAGTCTTTAATCACATTTATAGAACTATAAATACCTGAGAGATCACTTAAACCTTCTATTGCAAAAATTATGGTTTATTTTTTAATAGACCTAATATTTCAAAAAAACACAGCTCTTGCGATATGCTTGATATTTCTTTCTCAACTCAAAGCGGTCTAAATATTCCCTTAACTTGATTAATTTTAAGCTGACCGTCGCCTCTCTAACTTTCAGCGCCATACTAGCCATTATTTAGAGAGTATTGCTCTCTGTACTCACAGTTGTAGCGTAAGGCCCCTGCAGCAAAAAGAGATAGTTTTTTTTTGATAGGTTAACTTTCATAAAGTTTACTAACAGATACATATAAGTTATTTTATCATATATTTTTTCATTATTCATGTTCAAACTGCGTCGAAATACATTAAGACCAGAAAGTTTCCGGAAACTGTTTTTTTTTTCGATATTCATTCAATGGAGCAGACGATCAATAAAGAGTATTATATGAGCGTTTTGAGGCATTTGCGCGAAAGCATCCGAACGCAAACGACAAGAATTGTGGGCCAAAAATATCCGGAAACTTTTATGACGATAATGCGCTATCGCACCGAGCTGTAGTTATGAAAGATTTTAAGACCAAAAACTCGTTCAATACCATCGATCAACCACTGTATTCATCGGATTTGACCCCGTGCGACATTTTATGTTTCCAAAACTCAAGTTACCACTCCGTGGAACTCGTTTCAAATCGATTGAGGCCGTAAAAGAAAATTCGCAGAAGGAACTGAGGTCGACTGATTTCAACAGCTGCTGCAAGCAAACTTGTTGACAGATTGTGCTCATTTTTGGCATAATAATTAAAGAGAGTGTTACCAGCTTAACAAAAAAAGTGCTAAATGACTTTTTAATCGTAATGTATGATCATAAAAACCGGCTATCTGAATAACTCGACGCATGAAAATGAAAATTTGGTCAAAAAGGAAAAAATATTTATAAATCATTCTAAGATATTTTACCGCTCTCAAAGTAAGTTACTTGAAAAATAATATGTTTGTGGCAACGAATAATCCAAAATCCAATAATCTAAAAAATATTAAATGCATTTTCTTATATCTCGCTATGAATCCTCGTGCCTGGAAGTGAAAGTTTAAATTTTGGAAAGAGGAAAAAAGCCAGCTTAAACATTGATTGCGTTGGTTCTTCCATGGCATTTGTTCACAATAATACCCTTGTGAGATAATACAATATCACGGTGCAAAATTCATAAGTTTTCTTTCCAAAAAAGTGGCCGTTTTATACGAATTTGCTCTAATAAATGTTGCCCAAATAATTTTTCTTATTTACCTTTTAATCTTCTGACAAGAACTCACGAGTTCCCATTACTATGATGACCAAAGAAAATCTATACTTTTGATATCCTAGTCTAAGTTAGAGGCCGACAATCCGAAGTTTTTTGACTCGTTGAAAGATCATACACCCATATCATATCACTAATTACAATGCATTTTGTGAATTTTTGGCTGGAATGATGTCTTCTAACATCAACTTAACTCGCTTGTGGTTTTGAAAAAAATTCAGATATTTCGAAAATTGTCAAGCGGCAACGCATTTCAGGACCAAATTTAAGTTTGAAATGGTTCAAATTGGCGAGTGAAATACAAAGAGTTTAGCGGTCATCTCTCTGAAACTTGAAGGACGGTTTGCAATCACCATTTCCTTCACTAGTACAATGTTAAGAACTAGATGGCTGACGAGGACAGGGGAACCGTTCACTACATTGCTACACACTATTTATACGGGCATTTTAAATAAAATGATAAACTACTGGCATATTTTTGTGAGAATGTTTATATATATAATATATTTTGATAATTAACTTAAATTATTTTCGCCTTAGCATTTGAAGTATAATTTGTGTGATAAAAAGGAGATCAAAGAGGACTTCAATATTGATTGACAAAAATAACCACATCAACGGGCGCCAAACAATATTAACGGATTCAAAAAAATGGCAGCGACTAGACGCCGGCATTATGTATTTTACGTTTTCGATAATAACTGAACATGATATACTAATTTAATAGCACAATCGTTAATGAAGTCGTAAATAAAGCATTTTTATATCACCTGAATATTCAGAGCAATTTCTAAAAGTTTATTGATATGTACATATATGTATAGTACATACATAGTAAATGTATATATTGTGCATGGCATGTACCACTTAAGTTTATTAACCACTTAATACAAATAGCGCGGCCTGTTGGCGCAATTAAAAATAACAACCAAAAGGAAATCGAAATTAATCAAGTTAAGTGTTGGAAACAATAAAAATAATAAATAATAGACTAGAGCATATGTATGTGTCTACAACAGCAAGACAGATGGCCGCCGACAATATTGATTGTGATTTTTTAAATTTTGGGTAAAGAATGTACATCGATTTAATGAAAATTAAACGTGCCTGGAATTTTTTCCATAACGAATGTCGAAGTGAAGTTATGGGATAGTGAAAAATTGGCTTAGAATTTAAAATTTACCAGTTGATAGTTTAAAAATTTTTTAACAATATAATATCATATTTTGCAAAGATAAATTCAGTACACTCTTGGCATCCATCACTAGATCACCCCTCCTCATACTCACGCATTTCGGCCTCTTTCTTTGTTCATACAATTCGTCTTGCTTCCCTCTTCAGCCATCGGTATCTATCTCACCTCACACTTGTTGTGATCGATCACAAAGCTGTGAAGTAGGCAGCCTGTTTTCTCTCCACTGCAGTCCGTCATTCCTCATCGTACCAGTTCTTTTACTGGCACTACCGAAATCAGCTGCTTCCACAGTACCCTTATATCAAGTTGCTGTTGAGTGCTCTCAGAGCGTAGGTGTGCAAGTCGCGTAGAAAACTGCTCGGCAGTCTGTTGTAATTGCAGCTTTTCAACGTCGAACCTTCCTTGTGTTTGTTGACAGAGGCGGGTGCGTATCTTCGCTGCGACAAGATAGTGATCCGAGTCGATGTTAGGACTTCGGAACGTACGCACATCTAAAACACTGGATACGTGTCTTCCGTCTATCACAACATGATCGATCTGGTTGGAAGTTTTCCGATCTGGAGACAGCCAAGTAGCTTGGTGAATTTTTTTGTGCTGGAATCTAGTGCTACAGACAACCATATTTCGGGCCCCGGCGAAGTCGATCAGCCTCAGCCCATTTGGAGATGTTTCGTCGTGGAGACTGAATTTTCCGACAGCCGTACCAAAGATACCTTCTTTGCCCACCCTAGCGTTGAAGTCGCCAAGTAGCTTGGTGAATTTTCTTATGCTGGAATCTAGTACTACAGACAACCATATTTCGGGCCCCAGCGAAGTCCATCAGCTTCAACCCATTTCGGGATGTTTCATCGAGGAGTTGTACCGAAAATACCTTGTTTTTTTTTTTTGTGAAAGTAAATATAATCCAAACATAGTATACATATACACATTTTAAAGTACTACTGCATTTAACTTTGATTTGTACATAACTTTATTCACCACCCAATGATTTCTCTTGTGATTTTCCATCCATTTGGCATGTAATAAGCCATTTTCTAACTCATATTAAAAGCCAAATTCAAAAAACATATTTTGTTTTAATGCAACAAAAAAAAATAAAAGAATAAATCATAAGAAAATAAGTGCCTCTTTCCAAATAATGGCAAGCTATAGCTCAGCAGTAAGGCTCAAGCTGTACGAGTATATGCACATATGAGCACACGTCTGCATAAATGAGTATGTAAGGGATAAGCGCAACAGCTGAAAAAGCAAGTTTTTGCCAAAAATTTAACTCAAAAAAGCACTATGTTTGTCTCTGTGGAGCTTTTGCTATTCAAGCTGCAAGCTCACTCAATATTAGAGCGAAACATTTATGGCTGATATATTTAAGATTATTTTTTTATTTTTTGCAGCCTTGCGGAAAAGAAACATGCAATATGGCACTTTGTTATGCAACACTTGAGATATCAGAACATATGCATGTGTTTGTTCGCAAATATGAGTAGTGCTGGCAAAGAAAATATGAACGAGATGAATGAAAAACCAGCAAACAAAAATTTCAAAACTCATAAA
The DNA here is from genome assembly GCA_037013455.1 of Ceratitis rosa. NCBI lineage: Eukaryota > Metazoa > Arthropoda > Insecta > Diptera > Tephritidae > Ceratitis > Ceratitis rosa. The sequence continues at coordinate 5,583,045 of JAWMAG010000002.1, read as the reverse complement.
TTATGCAAAGCAGCGCACCAGCAAAGCCTTAATGCATAGTGATGCATGCAGCATGACTTAGCCAATGTGAACTGCTTGGCGTATGACAACATCCAAGCTACGAGATGAGAATATGGTGTGGGCGGCTGTTGGCAGAGTTTCTTATTTGATATGTTTGATATGCGAACGATTGACATTATGATGCGGTATTAATAAGCAAAGGCGGCAACAAAAACTCTGTTAGCTTGGCTGAGCAGCGAAAGGACATTTAGGTATTATGCTAAGAGTGTTGCACGTATGCATCTAAGTATTCTTTACGCATGGGTTCTCATCAGCGGTCAAGACAAAGTGCATAGAAATAATACGATAGTGTTATCACAATGTTTCGAAGTAAACAATTTTACATTTGTTTCCGTAATTCAGCTAACTTTAATATAATATCGCTTTTAGTATATCATATTTTATTATAAGCGCAACTTCCAGGAGATGGAAAAATTATCAAATTAAAAATAAAAATTAAAATTAATATGAATTCAATAAATAAAAAGGACAATGGCTTAACCTGGATGCACACACGTACACACAAATCAACAAATATTTATTGAGAACGAAGATCCTCTCTGAATAGATGGTATTGATAACCTTATCTCGGGTAACATTAATCCGACTGTAACACCAAGGTAACACGCGATGGAATGCTGACATTCCAAGGCTTTTTTCCGTGAAGCCAGTTCTATAAATCGTCCTTCGTCTTAATTTTACCCCAAAAGAGCTGCAAAAACGCGTCTAGAAATTTACCAGCTCAGAAGTGGCTTGCTCTACTCCGTTCCGAAAATTTTTATTTCACAGTTCCACCTCCTTTTGATCAGCCAGTCATTCAGGGATCTAAAAAATGATGCAAGCTGCAAGTATTTTATGTGACAAATGCCATGCCATGCATTTGAACCCACAGTCGAAGTACTTTTGCCACTCTGAGCTCTCTCTAAAACATGCATTCTGAAGGCATCAACCGCCTCTTGAGGTGTGGAAAAACGTTGACCTCTCTCGTTCGCGAATAAAAGGAAGCCAAGGTAAACAAGTGAAGGTGTTCCTCTGTTATCTCGTTGTGATTTATAATTATTATTAAAAAAAAAACAAATGATAACACCAGGTACCCCAAATAATGCAATAATTTAAAAAAAAAAATATTCATCATATTTGGTAACTGTTCAACCAAAGTGAACTTGTACCACAATCTTCTTGTGGTTAAGTCTATCCAGAGATTTTGTGGTTAATCTTGTGTCCGATGGCAAGGAGAAAGCTTCTAATTGCAGTGTATCAAAGCCTACAGTTTTACATTTTTATATTCTATGTGGTTATATACCCAGCAGTCAAGCAACAAACCACTTTACAAGTACTGATATAACTCAAACATTAAAATATTATCAAATATCCGGATTACACGCCCACTTGCTGAATATCTGGATGATTGTTTAAAGAAGAATATTTAGGAGCCTTTTGTCTATCGGACAGTATGTGGTCTGCAATGAGAATTTTCAATGATATACGTAAGTATGTGAATGAGTGAGTGGGTGGGATTAAGGGATTATATCTTGTTATAAATGAGATCAAGCGTGGAGTTAAATATTATGGCAGAATCAAAGGATATACAGTAACGCATATTTATGACCTAAAATGCATTGTGTGGGGTATAATACATGCACCCCTTATTTGAAGTACAATGCCAACTATTTTGATTTAAGGAGTTTCTCCGTACAGAAGAAGATGCGGCATTTCGATGCTGGAAGGTAAGAAGCTGGTTGGAAGGTTCGGGCAGCGATTCTGAATAAAATTCCTCATCATTTTATGATCATGCATTAGATGTGTAACTAGAGCTGGGTGTCTGTGATAGGAGCTGGGATGTATGAGTTTCAATATGAAATTGTATGAGCATTCTTTATTTATGTGCTAAGTGCAATTCGGTGTGGCAAGTAGTGTCAGCTTTGAAGGATTTGCGATGAGTTGATAGATCGAATTAGGATATGTTCTGCTCGTCGAGCTTAACTCGAAGACCTGCCCATCAGCAATGTGTTCATGAGAGTGAGACCTTTTCAAGAAAATGTGAGGTTATTCTGGAACTAAAAATAAGCAAAATATGAGTTGTCTTTAGCATTTTTCTTTTTTTGGATCTTTTCATTCGCCCAAATTTTTGAAATAATTTTTTTTTTGGTTAAATCAATTTTAAATGAAAAGCCGGTTTTTATTTAAAAACTAACTGGTATTTTATTGTCCTATTTAAATTACTACTCGGATAAGACTGATATTTTTCTGGCTGACTAGTATGTTGGACATGCTTCGCATATTAATTTGAGATTAGCTTTTAAGTCACTCTCCGGCTTGCAGTATGTGAAATTAAAATATATACTTGCATATGTATTCCTTAGTTAGACAATATGCATAAACTTTTTACTTTGGTTTGCTTTTTCTACCACAAATTGAATATTTACAGTGTTACTTTGTCTCATCAATGGTTTTATATATACACGTATGTATGCATGGAAATATGAAAATATATCAGCTGCCGGTAAATCCAGAAATAAATGATGATATTGCAGACACAATGCTTGTGACCTAATTGAACGATGTCAGCCGGAACCTTGACAACCTGGTGCTTGGGAAGTATACAAGAGTGAAATAACAAAAGTTCGGTCAGTTGGTGACTTTTAATTTGTTTTTGTTTAATCTAAAAATACCAAATCCTTTGCAATTTATACTTTATTAGTCTTCCTTTTAGATTTTAGAAAGATCGTCTAAAATGGACGAAATCTACTACCAACGAAAACAGAAATTCACCATGTATGCTCTTCGGGTTTCGACGTAATTTACAGCCAATACAAATATTCAGTGAATGCCAAATTGTAAACGGAACGATTGCACCGTTTTTAAAGACTATCTCTAAGTGGTTCCGAAGATTACAGACCGGACATTTTTCCGTAGAGGACGACCCCCCAAACTTTTCCACTGATGATGTCACTGTACTCTGGTGAAGTCCACAATAGAAGAATATCCACGATTGATACAAAAAATGATTGCTAATGAATTAGTCTTGAATGCCATGGCTATACTGCGGATATTCAGTAATCATCTGGGAAACACCAATAAATCTGCTCAGTGGGCACCACGAATTTTAAATGAGGCCGAAAAAGAGGCTCGAGTGCATTTTGCTCAATTTTTTCTAAACAAATTCGAAAATGATCATTCTTGCAACTTTAGTAAAGTCGTTATTTGTGACGCATCTTGGTTCTACAAGTACGATCCAGAAACCAAACAGCAGTCCATGGTATGGAGCCCAACAGGAGCAAGCCCATCCGTAAAATCTAACCAACAAAACTCAGCAGCAAAAATAATTATGTCAGTTTACTTCACCCGATCTAAAACCGTAGCTGCTATTCCACCTGAAAAGATTCAGACAGTAACTGGAAAATGGTACACCGAAGAGTGCTTACCAAAAGTTTACAAAAATTTGTTGGAAAACCGGAAGAAAGAGGATTTGCCGCGCTTCCTTTTACGAGTAATTTTATTGCCATCTCTAAGATTGAAATACGTAAGAAATACGTTCAGGAGATAATTAATGCGGTTAATGCTGAACTTGATAAGCTCAAAAAGCAAGCAAGGCTTAAGAAATGCATTGAAGTCAATAGCGATTATGTAGAGAGGATATAAAAGAACAAAGATTACGAATAATTACAAAACGAATATTTTTTTCTGGTTAACTTACCGAACTTTTGTTAATCCCCTCGTGTATATGTATATTAGCATATATGTGTTCCTTTAAGTTATATACCAACATGAATATATACGATGACAACAATGGCATTTGCAAATACAATGCCTAACTAAGTAACTCTTCTTTTGCAAAAATTTGAAAATCGAACAAAGTTTGAATGTTAGTTGGTCGCTCGGAAATTTTACACTGTTCGCATTTCATTTATGAATTTTTAGGGTTTTTGATTTTCCTTGAAGTATACGAGTACATAAGTAAGTGCATCTACATATGTTTTTTAATTACACTTTACACGTAATAATAAACATACACACGTAGATATATGCACACTTGAAGAGAAACCCCATGCTGAGTGAGGTTTACCAAAGCAACTTCAATTACATTTTAATTAAGCTGTCAACTTCATGACCGGAACGAATCTATTTGTTACTTGTTCCAGTTAATGACTAGGATGAGTTGTTACAATTTTCAAATTTTAACACGAGTGTAAACTGAACTGTGAATAAAGACTAATAAAGAAACTAAGTAAAAATTCCAAAAATGTAAAATGATTTTGGAGTTAACGAAATGTACAGATTTGTGTAAAAGCAGAATGCAAAATGATAATTATTTTTTAAAAACAACAAAAAAAATCAAACAATAAATCTATAGTTGTAACGACAGCCTTTGCCTTAGCAAGACTATACCCTGCAGGCAAAAATTCAAGTTAAATGTTAGTATTTTGAAGACGAAATTAAAGAATAGTATGTCGCAAACGAGAATTATACTAGTATTTTTCGGTAAAATCTGGACTAGTTTGCGAAAACTCTAGTATATGAACTAGTATTGCGCGATCAAATCCGTACCAGTTTGCCATTTTGCAAAAAAGCAAAGCCTCATAAGTAACTAAAAACTCCACCCATATACAACAACAACATCAACTACATATTATTCTGTTTTTTAACTATTAAGTTTCAAATACATAGATCGATATCTAATCCACTTCCAGAAAAGAAATAATCTACTAAATTTTAAGTAAAATGGACCGCAAGTGCGTTTTTGCAAATAGCTTGGTCCCTAGTCAATTTCCCGTGAAAGGAGTTCTTCAAAGCCATTCTTAAATCTATATGAACACACACAAAAAAAAATTGTTAAAATCGTTTCAAACGATTGATTTTTGATTAGCACGATGCCAACTGGTCTGAGGCGAAATAGTTTTCAACTGGTATAAGCGAACCAGTATTTTAAGTGGTATCTATATATGAACTGGTATTTAACTAGTATGCAGTTGATACACAGACTGATAACTGACAGATTGTAGGACATCGGCGTACTAAAAATATCAGTTGCTTACATAGAAAATATATGAAAGTTGAACTAGTCGGTGTAAAAATGGAATCTAGTCGGATTCTAGTTAGCAACTAGTATTTTTCCCTGCAAGGTATCTGTTCACATATTGATATACCGAAGGAAACGCCGCTGTAATACTGCCTACCTTTAGGGACAAGGGGGTGAAACTTCGCTCCCCTGTGGTTCAATAAAACAGTTCTAGGTTTGGGTGAATATAAGTTGAGCAAGTTGGTGAAAGTAAATGTTACTTCGGGGGATTTTTGTGCAACGGCTTGGAGATAGCATTAATCAAAGCCAAAGAAATATTTTTGAGAATGTTCATAGTGCCAAAAAATTGTACTGAAGACCAGTGAGGGTCAAAAAAGAAATTTTCAACTTCTAAATTAAAAACGCCACCAATAAACCAGTGAAGAGGGCACAGTTCCTTAAAATACCTGGCTACATCAAACAAAAGTAAGAAACTGAGGTGTGTCCCAATAAATCTAATTACAAAAGAAGATGTATTAAATAATGCGATAACAAACATAACCTTTCATTAGTTTAGGTCACCGGCATGGTATTGAAATCGGACTTCTTTTGCATTAATTTAAATTTGTTAACGTCGCAAAATGGGGTAAAAGTGCTTTAATTAGTTACCCGAAATAAAACAAGCACACGCTTCTACTTCTCACATTGAACTGAACTCTTTATTTTATAAATCTCCTTAGGAGCATATATGTATAACGAGTCATGAGCATCTCAAATCTAACGGCATCATATTTACATAAACAAGCCTATACATACATACAAATACAACAATAAATGGTACATACATCACTACAGTCTGACCTACTACAACTCGGCCATCCTGACAATTGAGATCTCCTGATCTCTACTTTGTTTACTTTTGCAACCCTTGAACCAAGGTCGAATGTTTCCTACTGCCCATACCCCTTTGTATGGTATCCTGGTTTGCTGAAATCCTTCCACATCTTCGAGGACATACCTATCATTCCGTAAGACTTTTGCTATTTTGTAAGGCCCTTTAAATTTCGGAATTAATTTTTTAGACGCACCTATATGACAGTCGAAATTCTTTATCATAACGTAATCTCCTTCTCTATATTCGGTTGGACTTTGTCTCTTTTTATCTATATACTGTTTGTTATAATTTTGAACCTTTTTTTCATTTTCTTGGGCCTTTTCCCTTATTTCTCTATGCCCTCTTACTACTGGTTTTTCTAAATTTTCTTTTAAACTATCTACTAGTACATCTTCAACTTTTCCTCGCTGTTTAATCCCAAAAAGCATGACACTGGGATATTCTTTAATGGTACGGTGTATAGTGTTATTAATAGCGTATTCCACTGTATCTATGACGTTATCCCAGTGTACATTTTTTTCTGAATCAGTCAACTTTGCAATCATCGGACCTAACGTTCTGTTTACCCTTTCAACTTGTCCGTTAGCTTGTGGAGAACCTGTCGCAATTTTTATGTGTTTGACGTTTTCTATTTCTAAAAATTGCTGGAAATCATTTGACGTGAAACAGCTTCCTCTGTCTGATACTATAAACTTCGGGCGGCTATAAGCGCGGAAATAATCTTTTAGAGCTATTATTACTTCTTTAGTACTTGTAGTTTTTGTTGGATATAATCTAACAAATTTTGTATTAGCATCTATTACTACTAAAATATGCTTTTTGGCTTGAGTATTATCAACTGGTCCAAAATGGTCAACATGCACTATTTCAAAAGGGCTGCCATCTTTTGGAATATTATGAAGGTATCCCTCTTCCCGACCTTGTTTTGTTGAGTATACTATACACCTTAAACAATTTTGAATGTGAGCTGCTACTTTAGACTTCATTTGAGGAAACCAATAAGTTTTTGAAATAAGATCTAACGTTTTATCTATTCCTGTGTGTCCCATTTCATTATGATACTTGAACATGACATGACATTCCATCTCACTTGGAACATAAAAGAAAACCTCACCATTATCTTTTTTCCTATAAACGACACCGTTTCGCATCTCAAATAAACTGTTTTCACTCACCCCTAATTTCTCTTGTAATTCTTTTATCTTAGCATCTCGACTTTGGCATATTATCAAATTTTCTTCAAACGTATTCGTTTCAATTGTAAGAATGTTATTACATCTACTAAGAGCATCGACGTGCTGCATTCGAGAGCCTGGTCTATGTTCTAAAACATAATCATAGTTCTGAAGTTCCAAGGCCCACCTAGCTATTCTTGGATTTAATTCTTTTTTATTAAGAGTCAAGGTCAAAAAATTGCAGTCTGTGACTATTTTAAACTTTAATCCTTGTAAATACACACGAAATCGTTTCAAAGCATAAATTATGGAAAGCGTTTCAAGTTCAAAGCTATGATATTTAGACTCTGCTTCGGTTGTACGTTTGGAAAAATAAAAAACTGGATGCACTTTCTCATCTTTTTTCTTTTGCATAAGTATCGCTCCGAAGCCTGTCGAACTGGCATCACAGTGAAGCTCTGTTTCATCTTGTGGACTATATAAAGCTAATATCGGAATTTCTAATAATTTTTCTTTAAGTGCTTCAAAAAATTTTAATTCTTCATCCCCAAATTTGAATTTTCTGTCTTTTCTTGTCAAATCATATAATGGCTTTGCAATAAGCGAAAAGTTTTTTACAAATCTACGAAAATAGGAACATAACCCGAGAAAGCTCTGCACCGAATGCACTTTTGTAGGGACAGGAAAATTTCTAATTGCCTCAAGTCCTTTTTCATCGGCCTTGATTCCACTTTTAGATATTGTATATCCTAAATATTTTATTTCACTCTGAAAAAATTCACATTTATCTATTCTCAACTCTAACTTATTTTCCACTAAACGTCGTAAAACTTCCGTTAAAATTTCAAAATGCTCACCTATGCTTTCAGTTGCTATCATTATATCATCCATATATACTATCAACCTGTTCGATTTAACCATGTCCGCAAAAACTTTATTAACGAACCGTTGAAAAGTAGATGGTGCGTTTTTTAACCCAAAAGGCATACGTAGAAATTCATATTGGCCTACTGGCGTTGTAAATGAAGTAAATTTAATAGAATCCGGATGCATAAAAACATGAAAGAATCCGTTCTTTAAATCTAACTTTGTAAAAAACTCTTTTCCTGCCAGCCTATCTATTAAATCATCTATTAAAGGAATCGGGTAATTATCTTTTGCTGTTATTTTATTAAGGGTCCTATAATCCACACACATTCTTATATCACCTGTCTTTTTACGAACTAACACTATGGGAGATACATACTCGGATTCACTAGGTCTTATGAAACCTTTTTCTAAATATTCATCTATTAATTTCTGCAAACTATTTTTCTCCGTGTAGGACAAACGCCTTGGAGGACAACTAAATGGTTTAACTTTATCTACTATTAGCTTCATTTCACATCTAACCTTTGGTTCAAGAGGGCGCTCACTTTTTCCATAAATATTATCAAACAATTTTAAAAGTTTCTTCTGTTCAAAATGATTTTGATCACCTCCGATCTTCAATTAACTACCTTCGCACTTGTCAAATTCAATATTAAAAATAAAGTTATCAACTGTTTCACATTCTGTGAATTCTTTTCGATTATCTGAATCCATTACATTTTGTTCATAATAATTTACATCTATAAATTTGCTTACATTATTTTCAAAATTTTTATCCGAATCTTTTATCTTTAAATTGTTTTTAAAATTTTCATTTTGTGTTTCAGAATTTCTCTCAGTGCACTTATTTGACGAACATTTCTTATAACATTTACTTGAATTGTCTTCAACAAAATTGTTCTCACTAATTTGTATAGATTCTACTTCACTTACTAACTTATACTTGCATATTTTTAGAAAATCTCTTCCCAAGACAGCCTCATACCTCATTGTTCCATCAGCCACAACAATAAAATTAACTTCAAATTTTTTATTTTTTATTAAAACGAAACAAGAAAACTTTCCAAAAGTACAAATTTTAGAATTATTTAAACCAAAATAATTAGAATTTACATTAGACAAAAATTTCAATTTTACTTTTTCAGGCACCATAGACCTTCGTATCAAATTAATGGGACTACCGGTATCTATGAGGCATTCTAAGGAAAAGAATATTGGCTTACAACTTGTAATTATAAAATTGAAATATCTTACATATTCATCTACCAACTGAACGCTCTTCTTCCGGTCTGGACACTCAAAAACACGATGGTTCATACTTCCGCATACATAACAGGCCCCTTTCTCCCTCTTAGGCTTCTTACATTCAGCTGCCAGATGACCACGCGAGTTGCAATTGTAACACCTAGTTTCGCGCTGTGTAACGCCAATCGGAAATTTTTCGCCCTTCATTTTTATTTTCGTAAACGCTTGCAATAATTGTGCCTTTGTGGAATAACATTGCATGTACGCCTGTGTGCGAAGCTGCTCATCAGTAATTCCTTCAATAGTATATTCTATCAACTCATCTTCAGTTAGCTGCATTGGTTCTGACAACAAAACTTTGTCGTTGAAATAATCAATAAAAGCTTCTCCAGTCTTCCATTTCCTTGCCTCGAACTTTCTTCTTAACTGTAACTTGCTTTCTTTGCTCCGAAAAATATCCTTCATTTCCATAATAAGTAAGTCAACGCTGACAATAGCAAAATTAGGTTTTGAATGTATCCACTGTAGTGCTTTACCCTTAAGTTTGCTAAGTAATAGCATTCGTTTATTATTTTCACTTAGTGCATATACATTGCAAATATTTTCCCACTGGGTCATCCACACGTCACTATTAATGTTTCCATCAAATTCTGGCAAAATGCTCAAAAGCATTTCCTTCGAAATTTTCGACTCGCCAGTTTCCGCCTGAAGCTGCGCTGATACGCTGACTGCTCTGCTCTCGACTTCTGCCATTCTTTGAAGAAGTTCGGTTTCGCGTTTTAAAATATTAATTTCGCGTCGTAGGAACTGTACCTCTCGCTCACTGTCTGCATTGTCAACGCTGCTACGTTGTTCGTTAATGCCATCACTGTTGTTGTTGCTATGCCCATTCAAATCGAGTTCGTTGTTGCTTTTGCCGCGCTCTTCGCTTTGACCGTCATTACCATTCTCGTTAATGTTGTTGTTGTCTACGATTTGCGAATTTACTGCTGCTACACTCAGCACCGCCTGTGATTGGTCAGACGTTTGTATGTCAGCTTGTGTTTCCACAATATTTTCGTCACACCCAGTAGGACATACGCCCCGTTCATTTTGTGGTACGGAACTGATGCGTATAGCTAGTGCACTTTTCGTGCCGCTGGTTGGCAACGATAATTTACGCAACCAGGCGCGCAACTGTGCAACAGTATATTCTTCTGCACATACAAGTTCTTCCATTTTTTTTTTTTTATTTATAACAATTTCTATCAATTTTTCACACTTTGTATTTTTTCAGTTCTTTTAAAATTTACGCACACTTTTTACTATACTTTATTTTACTGTCTTTTTGAAATAAAAAAAAATTTTATTTGCCAGGATCTACTGCGAGGGTTTACGAATCTCGCTTCTGATTTTGTAGTTTACCCGAAATAAAACAAGCACACGCTTCTACTTCTCACATTGAACTGAACTCTTTATTTTATAAATCTCCTTAGGAGCATATATGTATAACGAGTCATGAGCATCTTAAATCTAACGGCATCATATTTACATAAACAAGCCTATACATGCCTGCACATACATACAAATATAACAATAAATGGTACATACATCATATATGTATATGTATAACGAGTTATGAGCGTCTCAAATCTAACGGCATCATATTTACATAAACAAGCCTATACATACATACAAATACAACAATAAATGGTACATACATCACTACAGTCTGACCTACTACACCTTTCATTAGTTTAGGTCACCGGCATGGTATTGAAATCGGACTTCTTTTGCATTAATTTAAATTTGTTAAAGTCGCAAAATGGGGTAAAAGTGCTTTAATTTAATTTAATGTTATTGATGATATTGTACTTTCCTCAAATTTAGATAGTTTACTTAAAATTGGTCAAGGAATCGAATATTATAAAAAAATTTATATTTACCCTTTCTGGGACTGATACCCTATGCCGGAAATTAAGATTTCTTACAAATCTTCTTATTCAAAAGAAATTGCAAATATTACAAATTTTTCTACTGATTCAGGTTACTTTCTCATTATACATACAAAATAATATACTTTTCAGAGTCTATGACATGTGAAAACTTTTTTATGGTAACTTAAATTTTGCGGATTGCTTTAATAAAGAAGACAATTCTTCCTTGTAAATTTTGTAAATATTAGTACGAATTTATTTTATTTTCAAGCTTCCCGATTAACTTCTTCTTTGAATTTGGTATTTTTATACCAAACCGTATTTGCTACTATAATATTATATATATTTATAACCGACTTTTAGATTTTGGGTTATAAATCCGTCAAAAGAAAAAATTGTTATTCTATATAGAGTCAGTTAAAAAACGATTACAAATATCGGTAAGATTATTAATTTTTGTATGCCAACTGGCATATCGACGCCTGTATTCTTAAAAAGCTTATTATAGGCAAGAGTTCGAGACACGGTCCGACCAACATCAAAAACTAATTTTAATAATTGGGAGAGTGTCCAGCCCTCCGAGTGTATTTCTGGCATTAACTAAAAAGCTCTTCATAAAAATCCTTCGACCGTTCGGAGGGGACTGTAACTAAACTGTAGATCCCTCCATCTGTTTGACGCAAATCACAAATTAGATGAGGAGCTCGGTCAAAATCGATTAATCAGTTACAAAGCGCCAATTATATATAATTAATTGCCATTATTTCAAGGATTAAGAAAATTTAGAAGTGTTTGCCAAATAATTTTCACTTTAGCGAATTTTTGGAATTATTGAATTATTGAATAGGTAAGTTCAAGTTGAAATATTTTTATACAGAAACCAATTAAACTATTTTCAAATACAAAAAATTTCACTCAAGATCCCCTTTATACATTTCTGAACCCAAGCAAGAAAATTTGGGTTTATTGTGGAGTGGTTGGGCCAAGTAGTAAAATACCGCGGACCACCATAACCATTTAAGCCTTCACTGACCAACAATCTAAACCTGTTACATAGTTTCTGAAATTTATGAATTTCCTGGCAATTCTCTAGAGATATTAAGGGGTAAAGCCACTCTAGGATTTAGGAAAACGAAAGTTTTTTTCTTGCTCACAGGATACCTTTGGGTCCTAGAAATGATATGCAATTGTTTTAAAGTGAACAAAATATTTCAAAACTTTTTATTTTGTTGCAGCCCATCAGAGCGTGCGCTGAGTACAATGAAAACTTTAAACGCGTTTTTCACAAAATCAGAATTTTTAAACTGGGAGGATAGTTTACATCGGTTTATCTTAAAATTTTATAGTAGCTTCACAAATATATATTTTTTTGAAGTACATAGCCATTTTTCGATTAAATGTAACCATTTTTATTCTTTTTTAATAATTTATAGCATATTTTTTAGTCAACAATCAATCTTAAAAAAAAAAACTGTGCCGCTTTCACAAAAATTTGGTAAAAAATAAATCCGTACGTACGAATACTTCCAAAGACCATAGTTTGTAGATCAGAAAACTTTTTGCTCTTATGTTCTAGATCTCATCCTTTAGAAGAAATCGGTCCCCTTATGGACGCATTTCAAAAAACATGGTTTAAATAATGGACTTTTGTAACAAAATAATAATTAAATAATATTTTTTTATACAGCAATATATGTTCAATGAAATGGCCCAATAGAAATTATTTTCCTTTTCCCATATTACTACAATAATTTTTTAAAAATTAGTCTATTTTTCAACCCATAGAGTGGTAAAGCCACTAAGTGATTTAAGGGGTTACATACGTCCAGAATTTTCAAAAAATCGAGGTTATTATTTTTTATAGTTTTAGGCGTATTTCTGTGAAAGTCGATTGTAAAAATTCCCCATAGATACAAAGTTATGGTAGAAAATCAGACCGCCCGACGAGAGTTTAATGCACACGGGTAGCTGTCCTTAGTTTGAGGCACATGAAAGTTTAAACGCGTTTTTCTCGAAACTACTTTTCCCGGCACGGTCTGCATGATAACTCATACAGTTTTTAAAATTTTTTGATGCGATTTTTTTTAAAATATTCGAAAATGTTTTCTCTATAGTCTGTCGAGCCGTATTTTCGATATTTTTATTAAAAAATTTTATGAACATAATTAAAGTGTGACATTTATGACGTAAAACGCATATTTTTTTTCTAAATTCCGTAAATTGGAAAATTTTTCGAAATTAAAAAATTCGGCTCGACAGACTATAACTACAACTTCATTTTACAAGAATTTTTTTTATTTTTACAGATCCATCAACATTCCAAGGATAAATGATGCAGACCGTGGAGCAACTTTTTTTTCATTGTACTTTGGGTCACGTGATATTTTATGTACTAATTTTTGTAAAGAAAAATTAAAATACATTTTTTTATAAACTTTAAGTGCCAATAAACATTGTATAACATTTCTTTATATTTATTTCTATTGTTATCCCTTCTGAAAACAGTTTTTGTTTTAGCGCATTTTTGGTGCTGCTGGACGTATGAAACCCCTTAAGTTTAAAAAATTTTAAAAAATATGGAAATGAAAAGTAGATCAATTGACTGTTTTTCTCTATTTTTTTTTGTGTGACTATTTGAAAAATGGATAAGTAAGTTTCATTATATCATTATATGTGTGCACGTTGATAGAAAATGTCAGCGATGCGATTCTTTTTGTCTTTATTTTTATCTTGAAGTGTTTGTAGTTTTAAAATAATTTTTCTGATCATAGAAATTTCATCCATTAAAAAACAAAATTTCAAAGACGAAAATATCATTTCATAAAGATGACATGAAAGAGAAGAAATATTTTTTTTTACATTCCATACATTCCATTCCAAAAAATAAGCTTATTTTCTTATTAAAAATTACTTACCTAATATTGCGTTGACTTGATATTAATCAGTTATTAAAGCTTATTAAATTAGTTGTTTCGTTGCTAAAATTTGCTTCAACTAGCTAACGGGAAGCCTATGGAAAGATCATTTCCTCTTTTTGACACTACTATATTGCATAACTATTCACTAAAAATTTGGAAAAATGTCTTAATTTTTTAATACCTATGCTTCCTCTAAACAAAATACCCACATTCTCTACATGAAATTATTTCTTTGTCATGTAAACTATTGCTTTTGATTATTTTGTGTTTATGAATATAATTTAAATCTGGAAAATATGTGTGAATCACACAAAGTGACAAAGTGAAGTTTGACTACAAAAGATTTCCTTTGACAACAAAAGACATATTTAAAACATACAAATGTTCATACATATTCACATACATATATTTATAAATATTTATACACATGTAATTATGCCATATATCTAGATGAGTGTGAGCTAACCTACATAGGTGTGTTTATCGTGCATTTTATTATCTATGCTCACACATACCTATATGTATGTAGATATACCACTTTACAGTTGATCCTTTGAGCGCACAATGGAATGCCAATTAAAATGGGTAATGCTGGGAAATATTTGCAATTAAGGTGTAATTGAAATTTACTGTAAGCTTAAACACGATTGGAATTTGCATAATTCATTATTAAATGGACAATCGGCGCTAAAAATAAACCATCACAATTGACTGGCATTTGTGCGTGACATCTAAATATGCAGATACATACATACCATATATTTATGTATGAAATTATGCATATTATGTGTTAGTATATATAAAATATGTCTATATATTTCATTGTAATTTTAATCCTTTTTAATTTAATTTTTGCATCAATTAATTTTGAATATTATTTAATTTGACGACCAGAAAATAATAAATTTTATTGAAAAATTTGCATTCAAGCTTATCTTTAAATTAAAGGAAATAATGAATTGCAGTACATAAAAGAAAAACAGCAAAAAAGGCAGAGTTTTCGATTATCACGACATCTCTTCAAGAGACTTCCTGCGTTAGTAGCAGACTGAACGAACTGCCCAAACTTGAACAATCAATTGTAAGGAGTAATATATTTTAGACCACCAATTTTAATTTGCACAATTTTTGATAGTTAAAATACATTTAAAATTCTTCAAAAAAAAAAAATATCGTCACTACCTGAAGGTCCAAGTACCGGTGAAAACCCCAGCATTAAGGACAAGCTAATATGGCACATTTGTTCAGAATATACTAAAGTAAGGAACTGCTTTGCTGGCTCTTGTAATATAATATAATATTTTACCCTCTTTTTTCTGTTATTTGAGCTCTACGATACCAGCGTTTGTGAGATTAATTAATCAAAAGTTAACCCGATAAGTCCTTTTCAAGCTTAAACTTTTCGGAAAATGTGTACTTCATATCATTGATACCCCTAAAAAGAAAAAAATGTCAATTTATGACTCGAAGCTGTTTCAAATCTGATCAGAAATGGAGTTATGAGAGATCATGCAGATTTTTCTGCAAGGAAAATCCAAACTATTATGTGAAAATTCTAGTTAAATACTAGAATATTAAAGGATAAATCATAACAGTACGCTATCTGTTAGCAAATGCTTAGAAAGATTACTAATTACAGGAATAGTAACACACCACTGCTATGTTATTGCTCATATCTAGCAGGCCACGGATATGTAAACTACAACATTACGTGCTCTGTTAAAGTGTGCAGTGTGCCGCTACTCGTTACATCGTCACAATGGCCAAGTGGTTCCGGCTTATAGTTATCATGTTTGAGATTCACTGATCGAATCTTGCTGCAGACAAATCTATTATTATTTTTATTTTTATTGTTAGTGGGACAGTCAGTTTCTTGAATATCGCCGTATTAAAGTTGATTTTTGCTAACGCTGAAACCTATACCAGTTATTGCAAAAATGCAAACTAGTTAAATTCTAGTAAGTAACGAGTTTTCATCCCTGCAGGATACGTATAATATATTAATGCGTTCGTATGCCCATATATAATGACCGACACTCAATATTTACATTTCTAAAAATATATTTATATATATTTTGTCATATGATAAAAATGTAAAAGAAAATTGTATAGTGAAAAGCTTTGAGGCGACAACAGGAAAAGCACTTAAAACTCTTGGTGTCAAAAACATCACAACACAATTACTGTCAGAAACAGCAACAACATACACACCAGCACCACCTAAGAGGTCAGCTGCAATATATGAAACTTGAACGCAAGTAATGCCCAATTTTAGTCGACAAATGTAATAGTTAGTGTTTACAACTCTCCTAAGCTTGAAAAAATCTCAATTAGAAACATCAATTAAAAAATGGAAAAATCCATACGAGTATCTTAAAAAATAATAAGAACTATATTAAAAAATTTCAAGCGAATAAGTTTCCTGGAACATTTTAGCCCATTAGCTCCCAACTAAAAGGATTATTTTACTCTTTACTCCTAAAAAAAATAAGAAAAAACTTAAAAGGCTGCTAAAGGGTTGAATTGTTCTAAATATTTATTTTTTCCTTAATCATATTTTTTTGATACTCTTCTTATATGGAGAACTTCCAAGATCTCAGTAAATAGAAATAAAAACTGCCCCATTTGCAAAATTTTTTTTGTGATTTTAATTATGAAATCTAATCATTTTTCCAGTTTAAATTTAAGCATATGAATATTTATCACATTTTATAGCAAGTATTATTTATCATATTATGGACACCTATATCCACATAAAGATCAGCTCACACAATAGCTGATTATTCCTAGCGTCGTACATACCTTCTGCTCAAATATAAACGAGACTGGCTCAATAAAACAAAAACGGTTAATTATTCTTCAATATTTATATTATCCCCTTCAAAATAGTCACCATTAGAGGCGATACACATATGCCACCTTTTTTTCCAATCTTCATAACACTTCTAGTAGGCCGCATTAGGTATGGCTTTCAGTTCCTTCTTCGAATTCTCTTTTATGACTTCAATCGACTGAAAATGCTTTCCACGAAGCGGCAATTTGAGTTTAGGGAAAAGAAAAAAGTTACACGGTGCCATGCCGGGTGAATACGGTGCTTGCGGAACAATATTTACGTTGTTTTTGGTCAAATAATCGCGTACAAGACGAGACGTAAAAGCAACAATTTTGGAACAAGTCGAGCAGACACACGTCTCATGCCCAAAACATCGTGAATAATGCTATGATCGGATCCATTTGATATATTGAGCTCACTAGCTATCTCTCTTTCAGTCACACAACGATTTTCCAACACAATTTTCTTTACTTTTTCGACGTTTTCTTCGTTTATTGACGTTGCTGGACGACGATCAAGTTCTCCAGCGATGTACGGCCGTCCTTGAACGACTTATACCAATCAAAAATACGTGCACGTGATAGGCAAGACTCCCCATATGCCTTCTGCAACATTTTCATTGCGTCCGTCGCACTTATTCCATTGGAATAACGAAATTTCAAACAAACTCTTTTGCTCAACGTTAAATTTCCATAGTAAAATTCGAAAAACACACTCGAGGTTGACTTGTTTATAGTGCCGTAAAAAAAAAACTATGTGACAGATCGCAACATGTAAACATATAACAGTCCTGCCAACCTAAGCAAAAAAAAAATATGGCCATATGTCTTGTCCTTGTGGAGTTATGAAAAAAGTCTCGTTTATATTTGAGCAGAAGGTATGTAGGTCGATCGATAGAGTGTGTGTTCTGTGCATGATGTAAGCATCCGACAGGAAATGATTTTCGGGAACGTCAACCTGGGATCAATCTATTGGAAAAAATCAAATTTACTTTTAAATTATTAGATTTAACTGAAAATTCGTACAAAGGCAGCTCTTTGCCTAAATTACCACATACAAGAACTCGCCTTATTCTGGTAAGTGGAGAAGGGATTAAAGTATTCGAAAAAATCTTATTCAGGATTTAATTTCTTTGATATTTGGATAAAATAAATTGTCATAATTGTATTCAAAAATTACACCATAATAATTTCTATGTTATAAAAAATAAAAAATATCGTTAAAAGCAATTAAAAATTCTATAAGTATCAATTTGAAATTTGTTGCGCACGAAGGTGGGTCAAATCAGTAGGAAATATTTAATAAGATTTCAGTAATTTTCTCTTTTTATTAAATAGCTTTAAGCAAATAAAGTTTTTGAGTTTAGCAGCTAATATGTGCATACTCTTATACATACGTGTATGTGCAATCTTCAATAAAAGATTAACACATTCATGAAACGCTTATACAATTAATGCCCAATTGTTCCCTTTCCGTCTGATACTTTCTTGCCTTTGAGTATTTATTAAATGGATTTAAGGCATTTATTATTTTTGAAACGAATTTCTTATAGGAAATGAGATTACAAACTACTTGTACAGAGTTTGCATATACACATTTCATCAGTCAAGTTTTCAGCTCCTCTCCAAAATCCGTCATATGACCAAAGTTATTGCTTGTGAGTGTTTAAGTTTTTCTACTTATTTACGGTTGCTCACGAGCATTAAATGCTCAATATGTGATGTAAGATGTATGTAAATGTGTATAAATGAAAATGTAAATGGGCATCCTTTATAGTTTAGCGGTATCCTTTTACATTTCTTAACTTACTTTTTGATAAGTGTGCGTTTGTGGTTATGCGGCAGCTGCAGATTGTCTTTAGGGTTTTAACCCAAAATTCATTCGCTCGCTTAGATGCTTGTAAATTTAAATTTCCTCGGTTGCGGCAACAGCAGGAACTTTAAGAAAGTAGTTCACAAACTATTAAGCAAATAAGACCCTCAAACTTAAATTAGCATATTCATAAATAAATTCATATATATATATATTAGGGTGATTCAAAAAAACAACAAATTTTTTTTTCTTCTTTCCAACATGCTTAAGAGTTCAATATAGATGTAAAAAGATCCCAGTTAAAATTTGAGCGCTTAATATTAATATTAAGGACGTCCGCATCGCACTTTTCTATTTTCCATAAGAATAACATAGGCAAATATTTGTTTGCGCCTTCTGATTTTTATTGCTTATCCATCGTAAGTCATAGAAAAAATCCCTGCAAATATTTTTGTAGAGAATTGAACGCTCTACAAAAAAGGTCTC
This sequence comes from Ceratitis rosa, assembly GCA_037013455.1. NCBI lineage: Eukaryota > Metazoa > Arthropoda > Insecta > Diptera > Tephritidae > Ceratitis > Ceratitis rosa. The sequence goes on along the minus strand of JAWMAG010000002.1, from coordinate 5,563,857 downwards.
ATATGATTTTTCCGAAAACCTAACCAGCTGAAAGTTATTCGAGGCCAAAGTTCAATATGCTGAAAATTTGACCGTTTGTAATGCATTACAGTGAATTCGATGAAGTTATGGAAATCATTTATCAAAGTTTTATGTTTTTCCTTAATGAAGGCGTTCAGAAAACCTTTAACTTCAATTCTATGGAGTAATAAGCCCAGTGAAACTCATTGAGAAAGTTTTTAGAATAAAAATTTCAGATTATTTTGATTTTTAAACGAAACATTCTTTTTGACATTGAGGATTACTAACATGAGGTCAAAATTAAGTTGCATTTGATTTTTTTAAGGAAATTATTTATTATTCAGCTCATAAATACTTTATATTATTATTATTGAAGATTTCTTTTTAATCAATCTGGGTAACGTTGCCGATGTTCTCGTACTACTTGTAATAAATACTGTAGTTGCTCTTCATCTTTGGTGAGGTAGTTGTTATATTCTTATTAAAAAACCAATCAAATGAAGTGTTGTACTTAACATGATTTCGAAATTTCTATAAATAAAAATTAGAAAAATAAAAATTTTTTAAATAATGTTAAAAATTTTTTATGAAACTATTTTACTTCTCCAAATTACTGCGGAAAATTTATGAAGATTTCCTGAAAGCCTGCATTAAAGAAAAACATAAAACTTTGATAAATGATTTCCATAACTTCATCGAATTCACTGTAATGCATTACAAACGGTCAAATTTTCAGCATGAGACCTTTTTTGTAGAGCGTTCAATTCTCTACAAAAATATGTGCAGGGATTTTTTGTATGGCTTACGATGGATAAGCAATAAAAATCAGAAGGCGCAAACAAATATTTGCCTATGTTATTCTTATGGAAAATAGAAAAGTGCGATGCGGACGTCCTTAATATTAATATTAAGCGCTCAAATTTTAACTGGGATCTTTTTACATCTATATTGAACTCTTAAGCATGTTGGAAAGAAGAAAAAAAAATTTGTTGTTTTTTTGAATCACCCTAATATATATGTATATGTACTTTGACACATGATTACATGTTGTCGGTTGGTTTAGTAACAATCCTCTAGCGTCAAAGCAGACTGCGTTAATCGTTTGAATGTAGGGCAGATGTTGTTGTCATTGTTTTGGAAAAAAGTTTATGTACCCACGGTTGACATCTGCATTGAATACTTTCAAAGACGGCTAGTTGTTCAAACTCTTCGTACTCACCCTGTTCCTTCTCTACATTTGAAATTTTTGATGTCACATATTTATAAGTTTTGACTTACAATTTCGCGCAACTATTTTTTATAACTTTCCACGTGGATTAATTCAGCGACAATGCATCGATGAACTGAATTCCATTTATGGCATTAAAGTTCCATCAATGACCAGTATTTATTGATGGAATGGTGAATTCAATCGAGGTCGTAGATCACTCTAGGAAGAATTTCGTGAAGGTCGTCCAAGATCAATTGTTGTTTCGGAAAGTATTTATGTTCTGCGCAAAGTGTTATATTAAGAGCATCATTTGTCCTATCGTGAGATGAAAACAATCATAGGTTATATTGCTAGAACACTCAATTAAGCAGTCGCTCAAAAAACACTCATGCTAAGGCGCACGAAGCCCTTCCAAGCAAATTGGTACCTGTATGTAGCAACGTTATCACAAGAAGAACGCAGAGTTATAAATTTTGAGTGGAACACAATTATTTGATTGACAGTTGTTTTTCAGGGAATCAGGAAACCCATCCTCCGAAAATGGAACACTCTTCACCACGACAAAACTAACTCTCACAAGTAGACTAAACAAATGCGTTTTTAAGTACCGAATGACTTCTTTTTATACCCAAACGGAAAAAATAAACTGAGAGGTCAATGTTTTTTGACACCTAAGAGGCGGTTGATGCCTTCAGAATGCATGCTTTAGAGATAACTCAATCAGAGTGCCAAAAGTGCTGAACATATAGTTAAAATGCAAGCAAAAGTGTTAAGGATCTATATTTAGAATATTTAGAAAAACAATAAAGTACTTTTCGATAATTAATATTTTTTTTTTGTTCCCTAATCCCAAAATATTTTTTCTTTTATCAAATTGCTTTTGAGCAAGAATCCATTGAAATGTTAGAATTTTTCATTGTTTTCAATTTTTTTTTGTTTTTTGGCTTACGATTGTACACTAAGTGCGCTTTCAAATAAAAATAAGTAAGGTGCCTACCTGTAGCGTTAACATATTCAAAGAAAAATTTGTAGTTTAACGTTTAAGTGGTTGCATGACTGATCAAGAAAAAAGCTATAGGAAATAATTTTGAACATGACCGTTTAAACTTTCTGTATATTTCATTACAAATATATTCTTCTGCAACAACAAGGCTTTCGCTAAGTGTTTGGGTAAATTTATGACAGCATTAGAAGAATTACACAAGGATTTGTGTTGTGGACAATAGCTTCTGAAGTATAGTTACGTATACGCCCTGCCCTCTACGCGCTACCCTCTACCCCGTCTCTATGTTATTTACATAAAAATGCGAAAAGAAAATTAATGAAATAGAAAAAAATAAAATAGTATGCATTTAAGAATGACAGTAAGCCTAAGCAGGTAAGGGTCATGCCAGCGGGTGGTGTGTGTGTGGGTAGATTGCTGTGCGTGGGTTGAAATAAGGTGTGAAAAAATAACAATGCAATTAGCATAAAATTAAGTCAACAAGAAGCGTGTCGTTGAATAGCGAAGAGTAGTCAAGCTGAATAATCTGATTTTTTTTTACTTATTTTCATGTATTACTTATAGTGATACAATACAGAAGCAGTCGAGTCTTACAATAATAATCACGTGTTCAGTAGCTACTAATATCCGATAAAATACAATAATATATAATGATTGCAGCTAAAAATATTAGAATATACCACAATACCGAATTCTCACTAAAACCTTTAAGTCGTAGTTTAAGCCTGAATGGTGGAAAATGATAATTGAAATTAGTTTTTGTTTAAAGTATTCTTATAAGAAGGTTCTATGGCACTTTAGACATGTAAGAAATGCTTAAATTGGTCATAGGTTTTACACAACTGTTGTGAGAACAATACTAGCTGACATTGGATGTGATGCGTTAAATAAATTGAACCACATCAAATGAGGCCTTAAATGTAATGCTCGATATTTTACCACGGGACTAAACTGGTCATCAGATCGCAGAACTTTCATCTTTGGCAGCTAAACCTATAGAATAGTCAAAGATTTACAGACTCCGCAATCGTCAAAAGATACAACTTCATATTTTGTTTTGTAGTAGTGCCAATTATATCTCTATAATTTCGACATTTATGGCATATAGGTATGGATAGATCGAAATCGAAGGAAGGATTTTCGGAGAATTTTTATTACTACAGGGTATTCTAAACTGAATTTATGCTTTTACTGAGACAGTAGACTATATTAGAGCCAAACTTGCGATTAAGAATATCTTTATTTTCAGCGATAGTCTGACTGACGCTGATATCTACACGATATGGCTAAACAGAATTCTCGACAATTTCTCATTTGAATTCCTCGTCAAGGAGAGACAGAGAGAAATTGTAAGGCAAACAAACATTCGAGGCAACGCACAATCAAACAGTTTTTTCCTGACTGCATTGGAATAACTATTAGAAAATGCTCCTCAAAACCTTTACTTATGAACTGGCCGCACTAATAACTAAGGACTCATACCGCAACCTGGAGGAAATATAAGTAAAAATTACCGAATTTTGAAAGGAAAAGGTTATGGAATTTAAAACTCTCAAAAGAGAGGGCATCTCTAAGGTTATAGGAGCCTTAATAGTACATTGCTTGAAAGATCGAAATGCAATGATGCTAGGAGTTCCTTTGAGGCGATTTTTCAGAAGCTACAAGAACAGTGAGAACGAAGAAACCGTAAAAGAGCGCACTCAGCTACCGCATTCAAATGGTCTAGGTGAACTAATACAAAAAACATGCATAAGGTATATCAAATAACTTCGTCATCAGCGGACTCAAAAGCCATTACCAGCATGCACAAATTTGTCCTCCCTTAAACAGCAATCTTTAAGCCTAATGCGTTAACAATGTCATATAATACTACCATTTCATTAAAAAATATATATACTGGACTCTGATTAGGATTTTTACCCGACAAGTTTGTGTGGCGTGAGTGGCGAACGAGGTGAGAGGTCCACCGAGATATTTTCTTTTTGAAAAACCATTATTAAGGGGAATAGAGACTATGATTTCCAGCAGGACCTACCAAAAGTCAAAAATTCATGAAAATTCCAATTATTTATAGCGAGATAAGCAATAAAAATTTTTCGAATGCAGATTTTTGTATTTTTCACTGAAAATAGATATATAGGTATTTTGTAGTCACAATAAATCCAGATGTTTAAATATATTTTCATTAGTATATTATTCTTTTTTGGTCATAATACTTTCAAAATTCTTTTATAAGTTTCCATGGGACAAAAAATGTTTTTGGTTTTTGTTTATAGAATGTAATCTATATATATTTCGCAACTGATCCCATTGTAAAATTTTCTTTCATAAAATACTCAACTTACTCTAATTTGAGCACACTCCTCAATTAAAAGGCCGAATAAAATGTTCTAAAGAAATAATATTTTCTTATTTATTTATTTACTTTCAACTGCATCATTATCTATGCCAATCAGCGATTTTTCAAACCCATGCTAACCGCAAAGTCAGTGCGTTCGTCATCCGTCAAGCAGCGAGATTCAGTCTAACCCAATTTGATGATATCTGTGCGCATTATAAAGCAGATAGTACACGTAGAAATTCGCTTTTTAGTTTATCCTTTTTATTTCTCTGGTTTACTGCGGAAGACCGCAAAGAATAATGAAAGGAAAATTAATGTGGCAGGAAATTTGGCCACAGTCCAATTGAAAGGGTGCCCCCAATTTGCAGAAAGAATAAAAACGAAATCCAAAAAAATAACAACCAACAGCGGCCAATAAATGGCTATTCAATCTGTTCGCCATAAAAACAAGATAAAAATAAATCTTATTGTGTGTGTTCAAGTGCACTTTTAGCGGCTAAGCTACATTGCTTTAGCAGTAGCACATATACCTACATAAATAATTGCGGGAAAACGGAAGAAAATTAACAAATAAGCGGAAGTCATCGGTAGTAAGCAAGCGATCAACTATAAACCTTTGGCAGCGAGGGGTATAGTTCGTCGTTATTAAAATAAAATACTTCAGGTTTTTTTTTTAACAGTAAAAGTGTCGCATTAGCCTGAATTGTTAGAATTTCGAAATCCTCAAAAACAATTTACAAACAAATGACGGGTTTTCTAATAAGAACTATTATTATAATGGCCTGCTATGCCGGAGATGTCATTTTTGAACCTGTAATTTTTTAGCATTTGACAATAAAAATGAAACAATACACGCTTCAACAATGTATTGACATTATTAAAATTCACTATAAAAATGGTGAAAATGGTTCGCAAAACTAAAACATTTTTCGGTCGTCGATACATCACGACGGACCACAATACAGAAATTGGAGGAAAAAATGGAGCTGTTAAGGTAAGTTAGTGATGTGGAGAATAAAACACGTGCACGTCGCTGCAGAACATCTGGGAATATTGCTGCTGCAGCCCAAGTTGTTGAAGAAAACCCAGATTTATCCATTCCTCGTCGTTCTTTGGAATTGGGTATTCCACAAACGTCACCGTATTTCGCATTAGGACTTGGGTCTTAAAGCTTACAAAGTTCAGCTAACACAAGAACTCAAGGCGGCCGATCATCAATAATGTCGTGCCTATGCTGATTAGGTCCAAAAATTACGTTCCACATAAGCAACGAAACTATTGATATTTTAAGGGAAAAGTTTCCATACCATCTTTCGAAGAGGTCTTGTGATTTAACACCTTGGGACTTCTTTCTTTTGGGCTTAGTGAAATATAAGGCCTTCACCAACAAATTCCAGAACTCAGAGATGGAATTCATGAAGCTATTGAGGTAATGCAGCAGCCACTTTGCGATTTGGTGATGGAAAATTCCATAGAAAGGATTCGATCCTTTAAGCATAACCGGGACGGCTATCAGGCTGATATTGTTTTCTATTATTAATGGCAAATCTTATTTTTTACATTGATGTAAATATCCGATCATTTATCATTTCTTTAAAAATCAAAATAACGCTTCTTATTGGAAACCCCTGTTTTATAGAACAGTTTTAAATTAATTTAATTGAAGACATTGGAAGTCTTCGTATTCCACATTCTTTCTGACGCCTATGGTAATTGGATTAATATTGGTGTGTCTTTCAAGGAAAGGAATCACTCTACTTTCAGACACTGTTTTGGGCTCATAATGGGGGTGGCAGCTCAGAGTCAGAAACCTCTTATATTTCTGCCATCAAAATGAGTCAGAAAATTTATAAGGAAATAAATGTGAATACATTATGTATACGCATAAGTGTGATTATGGATGGGAAAAACTTTTGACAATTTCCTAATTAAATTTGCTTTTATTTAAGTTTCACACTCATCTCTTTTGAAGAAATGCATTGTGACAGCGCGTATTTTTCTTGCACGTAAGTATGCATGTACATATATGGGTGCGGCTATACAACCATGCAAAGCACATAAACAAACTCAATTTCTTACTTCACAACTATTTTAGAAGTTGTAACACTTGTCACGCCCAATCATGCATCCCAAAACATAAATATACCATATACATATAAATGGTGATAAGCAATCAGGCGACAGGCGTTGACATTGATTAAAAAAAATGCAAAAGTAACTTTGTTTTTGTTCTAGAATCTTTCATTTGTAAGTTTTTAATTAAATTTCGCAACACACACACACATAGTGTCGAAAGTTTGCTTGTATTTTTGTAACTATACGCAAGGCAATCGATATTCTTTCTTATTATAAATTTCAAAAATAATCGCTAATCTTTAGTTTTTGGAAAAATAATTTCTATTTCATTTGACAAATTATTTGAACACACACTTTTGGATCGGCTAGAAAATTTAAGGCAAATTTTTCGTCTCGTTAACGAAATTTACAATATAAAAAAATTTGGATTTTGTTAGCTTGAGACCCTTGTTACATTTCAGCCTACAAGAATTTACCCATGGTAAGGCATGCCTGCCATAAGAGTCGACAAAGAAGATTCTTTCGCTGTAATGTTTGTAATATTTAGTTGCCACGTTCAAAAATTTCTTTGAATGAGTTGAAGGCGATCGACTGTGCCTCGGCACGAAATATAATTGACTGTAACATAAAGTTTAAATACAAAAAGGCTTAAGGCTCTCTTCAGAAAAATAAATAGAAGACAAATCTTGTTTAAATCAAGGCATACGCGTTCCTCTGAGTGCACCAAAGAAATGGTCGCTTAAGACAAAACATCAACTCATTGTGAGACCGATAACATTGAACTGAGTAGGACAGAATTATAAACAAGAAAATATGAAGTCTTTCAGAAGTTTTAAAGACCTGGTTGCAGAATTTTGAAGTCAAAGAAAGTATTTTTATTTCTGGAGGGTCGCTATCGAAGGACAGTGAGTCAGTATGAATGGTATTTAAACCAAGGTAGGAGTCAAGCTTTGTCGGCTGTCGATTGTTTGGTAAGATTAGTTCCACTATGGGCTACTCTTTTACCTCCAAACTCTTAATTTCGAATCTACACTGTTAGCAATCGAACCATCTGAAGGAATGAATTTCCCATAAGCTGTGCCCAACAAGAGATAAATTTTGTTTCATCAGAGCAAAGCCACACCGATAGTGACTCAGCAGAAGCTCCGGGGGCTTGAATAGGATGTTCTGCAGTATTAGCCTATATACCATAATTAATAAGTCAAATTCTTAACGTTAGATAGAAAAAAACGTTCCGAACTTTATATACGAGTGGAACCACCTAATTATATAGGTACATATTGCCGCCGATACCTATTGGGCCGTATAGCATATCCAATTAGTCCAGCGTCACATACAGCGAGCATGATGTTAAAGAAGAATAAAGTGTTTCTATTTTGTCTCCCAGTAATGGAAAACCTAATGCAAGTAATTGTAAGTTCACATGAACTTTTCTCTTCTCCCTTAACCCTTACAACAGGAAACTCATAAATTCCATGAATATTCATAATTGTTACAACAATGCGGTTGTCTGCACTCTACGCTTGACCGCTAAATACGAACACTGTAATCAAGGAGGTAAGCTCCTGCTGCCACTTTAAAAGCGATGAACATATAAAGGATGCCTGAAATGAAATGAGTGTAATCCTCTACAGTCAGCAGGTGCTGTTCAGAATTATGTTAAACCAACTGCAGAAGTGTGTGCTAGCGTATGAAGTTCCCTTCAGGAAATAAATGACAATGAAAGTAAAAAACATAATTTTTTGGGAAAGAAATGGAGGCCATTTCAATGTGAAAGGAACTGAAGAGTCTACAGTATTTCCTCATATGCATATATATATATATATATATATTCATATTCATAATACCGACATAATTGAATTCAGTTGAATTAAAAACCTATTTATTGAATTGGGCAGCAGTGAAGCGTAGTCGGCGGAGTATCCCCAGCAGCCGTTATTGCAGTACACGTTATGCTGTTGTACTGTTTTTTCTACAGTTTTCAGTATTTTATTTTATGAATATGAATAAGTTTGTATGTATGTAAAAATAAGCATGCAGGGGGTGGGAAAAAAAATATGAAAAAAATTATTTTCAAGTGGAATCACGAGTCTATATCACCCCATAATGCCACATACAAGCGGGCGCCGAACGCATGTCTATGCAAAAGCGAAAATTGTAAAAATCACAAGCTCGCTCAATAATATAAAAATTTATATTTATTTATGTAAATTCGAGTTCGTAATTGTTATTTATTATTTTTTTTTTTTTGCTTAAAAGTTTTTTTCCCGCTTCATACTGATAAAAATAGATATTGCATTAACTCAAAACGAGCAAAAACATAATAAATACAACTCTAATAAAATTGTGAAAGTCTACCTATATCGATCTCGTGTGTGCCAGATATTTTATTCAAGTTCAAATTTAATTTTTGAATTTTAGTTCTACGAAAAATGTAGCGCAGATTAATTGTGCATCACGTTTGGTAGGGTTTAGAAATTATAACAAATTAATTTAAATAAAAATTAATAAATAAATTTTGAATTTTTACTATTATTTCAATGGAATATTCACAACTGAGCATTACAGAAGGAAACTCACACATTCATACCAATTTATTTATATAATAAATTAGATTAATTTATTTGCCCTTCGGTAAAATGTGTGCCACACCAACAAGTATATACCATATGTATTTATACCTATATACTCATATGTAAGTGCAATAAATGCTTAAGGCGAAATTATAGCAGAAGCATCAAAATAATTGCAGGCAATTTAGGTCGCGAGTGCAATGTCATTAGCACATACTTTAACAGCAAATAAAAAACTTCAGCTTTCAGCGACAACAATTTCAACAACAACAACAATTAAATAAAGAAATTAAGCGCTTCTCAAATTAAATTTCATGTTACGTTAAATGGATCTAACTACTAACGTCATCATCATTTTTGTCACCCTCTCTAGCCGTTGTTGTTTCTTTATGCATTTCTTGGTTAATACCCATTTCGTTGCATTAAACAGCCAAGTAGCTTTGATTTTATCACTACACTTGAGCTTACTACTCAATAGTATGTACTCTGCGGCACCAATTTGATGCGAAACCTCATTCTTTAAAGCAAATTTTGTCATAAACATATGAATATATATTAGGTGTAGTAAAAAGAATTACATTATTTTTTACATAAAATTAAATGGTTTAGTTTTTTCTTTTCGTATCAGCCTTATTCAAATGTTCCAAATGGTTTTTTGTACAGTCTTTAGCTCTTGAACAATGCAAACAATGCCTACATGTCGGCCGGACTCGATAATATCCATGGTTTTATCAACATTTTCGACAATTGGCCTTTCACTCCGTGAAGCATCCCTTACTTTAAAATTACCGGAATGAAATCGAAATTGTGCGTGATTGACTGTAATAGCCTGGTTTTAGTTTTCGCCCTTATATAGAAAAGCTTTTTAGTACGAAACGTCATCTTTTTAACGCCATCTAGCGGAACCCGATTGGACTTATACAATGAGAGATACAGTTAAGTAACGCTATCTATTGGAAGAATAATGGATTTCTTTTTACTACACCAATACATTGCGTAAAGTATGATTGAGCATTCAAATATAAGTAAATTTTATTAAAGTAAAATAATTTTGATGGCCCGAGTAGCAAAATGTCTGAGGTTGATTTGATCTAGTCTTGGCCGTGTGTTCCTCTGTATGCCTTTCAGTTTGTCTGTCGGTTTGATTGCAAACTATTCTCTATATTTTTGAAACTTTTGAACAAAATTTGGTATTCAAACCGTGCAGCTGTAACTTAAAGCACCCATTGGGCTCATGGTTTAGATATATGGTGATATCTTGGCATAAATCCCACATTAGCCTTTTCAGGTACCGTTCAGATTACAGATACAAAATTAATACTGAAAATTATCAAAATCGTCGGTACGAAAGTTTGAGAAGCTGGCGACAAGAGAAATACTTAAAAAGTTTATTTGAATACTGATTTTCATAGAAAACTGGTTTTACGTAGGAACACTGTTTTAGCCTGCTTGGTTGTGGCTCTAATGAAAAGTATGCGGCAGGGAATGTCCAACTTTCCGAGCATATTTCTGTCTTGAAATAAAAGGTTTCTCACAAAAATTCATCAGCCGTTCAAAGATGGATTAGAAACGAGGCATGTCTCCATTGAAGGATGAGATTGGTTGAAAATCAAAAACTTGTTATAGAGTGTTAACTTATGGGTAGGCCGCGACTATCGTGTCATGCTCAGAGACTATTTGTTCCTAAATATTGCAGAATGATGAACAACTTGTAGAGTTTAGTTTTTGTTCGTCGAGAGAGGACTAAACTCTTCAATTGCATACTCAGTCCAAAGTAAGTGCGAGCAAGAGTGATTAAGTGCTGGATTTCAAAACTAACATTGTTTTTGGTGTTAATACTGGTTCCAAAATAGACGAAGTTATCTACGACTTCTTTTCTCCAGCAATAAATTGAAAAAGTCACCCGACAAGGAATCACCTTTTTTGAAATCTCGTCTGGTATCGAGCGGCTCGGAAGGTCTTTTCCGATCTTGACGGAGGTTTTAGTATTGCTTAGCGTCAGTTTACACAGCCGTATAAGGTTTTGCGGGAATATCGAATACAGACATAGTGGTGTAGAGAGGCAGTTTCTTTTCGTGCTACCGAAGGCTGCCTAAAAATCGACGAGGAGGTGGTGCGTTGACACAGGAGTCTTTTCCGAAATTTGGAGTATGTTGAATATCTGGATAATAGTTAATTTTGGCAACTAAATCTGTAAAATAATTATGTCCGGTTGAAGGCCCAACGGACATAAGAATGCGATCTTGTCCTAGGGAGAAACTAGTACACCTCTTTTTACTCAAACAGGCATGAGTAAGATGGTCCCTTTAACTTGTACGTTTTATTTTGTTCACACCCATTAGACTGCATGTTACTACTCCCTGCCGAATTCTAACCAATTTCAGAAATCTCTTTATAGAGACAGGATACATAATTTTGCGCAGGAAAAGGACAAAAGTTAATACAGAGACTGAATGATCAAAATTTGAAATATGGAGCAATTATAATAATTTGCAGGTAAATCACCTTGATTTCTAGTCCGAAGAAAATGCAGAGGTACCCTTCAAGCTTTCCACAGCGAACGGATGTTAAACGAGCAAACACTGTTTTTCATGAGGTCGACGCCAAACCATTAATCTGAGCAGAAGTGCGTGTTTAATTACTTCTGGTCACATAAAATATGTTGCACGTACTCAAGAAAGTTCTACATTCATACATATACATATATACTCGTATGTATGTGGTTTGTAGCATATGGCAACATTGGTTAAAACCTCTGATAGGTAGGAAAATCAAGCAAGGAGAGAGGAAAAGAAAAAGTTCTCATGACTAAGTAGCAGTTGTTGGAGAGAACGAAGTTTTTTCTTCACTTGTTAATAAGCGGCAAGAATGGCACTTCTGCAACAAGCAACATGTTTACATGTACTGTTCATGCTCAAGTGGTTTTAGCAAGAACTTAGTGCTAAAGTACAGGCTGCGTGTTTGGGAAATAGCTGAAGGTGCTTGAGCTTAGTACACATAAGGGCATAAGCGTAGGCAACCGCAATTATTTAACATACTTGCTCTCGTACGTACACGTATGTAAGTATGTGGTTATGCATATGTGACACTAGGAAAGTAGCAACGCGTGTGAAAGTGTTGTTGGCGCCTTTTATAGCACTTCGCAGTAAAAGTGAGTACTTAACGCCTTTTCACTTATGGAAAAAGTTGCTGTAAAAAGAAAAAAAATGACTTGAAATACGTAGCGAAGGTTTAAGCTTAAACACATACGTAAATTTTCTATAAACTTGTGAATAAATCTATAAAAAATGTAAGGAGATATTTAAGAAAAAAATTATATCAGAAAAAATTATATAAATACTTAACGCGCTTATAAATAAAATTTTCGACAATTTGGAAGATAGTCTCCTTTTTTTTTGAAGAATCTTTTATACCGTTCTGGTTATTTTCTCCAGTAGCTATTGTTATTATTATTATCAATCACTTCGCAAGATTTTGAGAAAAATATTCTTACTTGATATTAAGAAAGTTTTAATTTTTTTGAGAACGGTTATATACGGAGGTACCTTACCATACTGTGGCCGATTCACTACACTAACGGCTTATAAGCTTTTAGAGATAAATCAAAATTTTTTTAAATTATTTTACGATTAGCTTTGAATTGATTTAAAAAAAAATTATCCAGATAGACTCTTTTTCCGTGAAACCGAAACAAGTATAAAGGAGAGTGAGAAAGCTCTGTGTGCAATATTATTTCAAAAAGTATGCATTGTTATCTTTAGGTTCTATTACTGATTGCGGCTGACACACTGATCAAAATAATTAAATTTTTTCCGTGATCGAGGCCACGGCCCAAAGCCAAAGTAAGACGCTGCTATCTATTAGAATGTAGAAGCGACTTTAGCGACATGTACACTACGCATGAAGGCAAATGGGAAAATGTTGACTCTTCAAACATATATGAGATGTGGAAATTATTATCCAGCTTATACTCAAAATAAATATTCGTAAAAGGTTCTGTACCTTTAACACGTATATATGTTTGAAATCCATGTAAAATATAAGCTGGAGATAGAATTGCAGTATCCTAATGTAAACGGATATAGCCTATCTCCGCACAACACCAAGGTACTTCAAAGAGTACTTACACTTACTCAATTATTTGAAAATAAAAATAATATTTCAATTTGGGCCAATCTCTCTTTACGTTGGAAGATATATGGTTATTCATTTATTTCAAGAAATGCCTTTTTTATTTTTAAGCTTGAACCTTGGAATTATACGAGTATGTGAAACATCCGATCCATTTGAGGTAATTTTTGATAAACGTTGGTCTTTAAGTTCTCAAGAGTTCAAGATTTATCGCACCAAAAAAATCCAATGGCGTCGAATCGCACAACCTCGCTGGTCAATTGACAACGCCGATACGAGAGATTATGCGGCCGGGAAATTTCTCTCGCTATAAAGATTCGAATGTGTTGTGTGGAATGTGGCGTCATCTTGTTGAAACTGTACATATATTGTCCAAGTCGTGTTCTTCAACTGTAAATCAAAAAACGTAGATTATCATACGATCATAACCCCCGAAGGGATACTGGCAGTCTCTGTACGGCAAAATAAAACGTAATGTGCCGTACGAAGCTCCCATCGCCAGAGAACGTCGAGAAATAGACACATTCGGGTCTTTCACTTACAGTGGCGTCATTTTAGGTGGAATGAGTACCATAATTTGCGATCATTTTTCACAACTTTCGACGTGGATTATCACGACAAGAGTGCATCCATGAACTTAAATATTTGTATGGCTATGAAGCACCATCCTATAGCACTGTGAAAAACTGGTACAACGAATTCAATCGTAGCTGTCGCTCGCTCAAAGACGAATTCCGTGAAGGTCGTCCAAAACCACCCGTTGTTCCAGAAAACATCGATGCCTACTGATAATGCAAGACCGCCATGTAACATACCTTCAGATAGAGGCATGCCTATGCATTTCTCCCACCAGCATACATTTGATATTGCATGAACACCTGGCCGTTGGAACCCGCACATTTTGACAATCGCTCAAAAAAAGGCTCGTGTGGATTGGTGTAAAGAAAAAATACGATCGCGGAGCTTCAAAAGTCGTTTATAAGACAGGTGACGAATCATGGATCTATGCGTATGAGCCCGAAACAAAGCAGCAATCGACCGTGTGGGTCTTCCAAGACGAGGCAAATCCCAAAAAAAAAAAAAAAAAAAAAAAAAAAAAAACATTTTCGTTGATAAATATTCGTATTTTCATTATTAGGCCAGAAATATATATAGCAGCCTACGTATAAATATGTATATACTCATATATCTAGTAACATTGGATACAAATATAGTTATGTGTATATTTTTATATATCCACATGTTTTATTCTCAAGAAATAAAGTGGGTCAAAAAAAAATGTCAATGCCCTTTTCCAACACCCAAATGCCAAACGCTCGTTGGCATGAGCTCTTCCAGCAACTGTCAACGGCCTTCAGTTCGCTGGTTGTGAATGCTTTTCTTCGTGTTTACTTTTGCAATTGATGTTGTTAGTTCAGTGAAGCACATCAACTGCTAAAGGGTGGTTAAATTGTAAGGGCCGATGTTGAATGTGAACCACACATTCTCTATTTCAGACTTACTCAACTTGAACCATGGAGAGATACACAATCCAACAACGTGTTAAAGTTATCCAGACTTATTATGAAAATTTTCGAAGAAAATCATCTTCAGTGATGAGGCACATTTTCACCTCAGTGGATTCGTCAATAAACAGAATTGCCGCATTTGGGCGAATGAGAATCCAAGAGTGATTGTCGAAAAACCAATGCACCCACAAAGAGTGACTGTTTGGTGCGGTTTATGGGCTGGCGGCATCATCGGGCCGTATTTTTTCCAAAATGAGGCCGGTCAGGCAGTTACTGTGAATGGTGTTCGCTATCGTGAGATGATAACGAATTTTTTATGGCCACAATTGGAAGATATGGATGTGGACGATATGTGGTTTCAGCAGGACGGTGCCACTTGCCACACAGCTAACGAAACAATGGCTCTTTTGCGCAACAAATTCAATGGCCGTGTTATCTCACGTAATGGCGATGTCAATTGGCCCTCAAGATCATGTGATTTGACACCGTTGGACTTTTTTCTCTGGGGTTATTTGAAAGAAAAGGTGTACGTCGATAAGCCAGCAACAATTCAAGAGCTAAAGGATGAGATAATTCGACACATTAACGGCATAGAAACTCCATTATGCCTCAGCGTCATCGAAAATTTGGACCATCGTATGGAGGTGTGCCGCCGAGGTCGCGGCGCTCATTTGGCCGATATTTTGTTACATACATAATTGAGTAATACCAATATATCATAATAAAATAAAATTTCAATAATTTTCTAAATAGTTTGTGTTTTATTCAAAATCAACGTCGGCCCTTGAAAATTTAACCACCCTTTACATTAAGAAAGGTTTTATATGGCGCAACCACGCTATGTAAAGTTATGCCAGTCCATACAATCTTCAATCTCTTTATTGTCGCTTGATCGCTGTCAGCCAAACCAAAGCCATACCTCAGTGTATTTAACAAGATTAAAATTCCGTACAAATATACAAACATCCACATGCAAGTATAACTCAAATTTGTTGTCAAATTCCTCGGACATATTTTTCGTGCGCAACTAATTGCCTTCATTTACCAACGTTCCCACGTACGTATGCGTCTATTGTGTACTGTATGACTCAAAATAAACGATTTCAGTTCCGTAGCAGTCGTTTACAATGTGCAACCAGCTAATATACCTGACAGGAATAGATACTAGTTGTCAGAATGAAACTGGTTAATTTTTTTATACGAACTAATTCATCTTTCATTTTTTTCGAGTGTTAATGACAAGTGTTTTCAATATTTTTAACACTGCTATATACTATGAAGCTTCAACTATCCATTTTTACATCAACATTTTACTAGTAAAATACCAGTTCACTTACGCTCGAGGGGACTATATTTCTCAAAAGGATAACAAGTTCAACAGCTGAGCACGAGACGAGTAGATATGAAAAGACAAACTGCATATTTTAGCAGAGAGTAAAGAGAAATGCTTAAATTAATAGGAAATGTTGTTAGGTTATTGACGAACACAATAATGCTCTAGTAAAGAGTAATCTATTATTTTTGACATAGACGGCTTTAGTGATCTGTATTTCACGTTCTATAAGAGCGATTAGATGGCAAGGAATAATCAAACATGATTTGCTCCCTGACTCACCTGTATTGTCAGCAATACAAACCCAGACACCTCAATAGTGACTTGCCAGAGGCTTTGATAGCTTGGTTGGGAGAGCTTGTGAAAGTCGATTGTCTCAATTTTTTGCAATAAGAGTTTCCCTGAGAGAGGCATAATGACATTACCTTTAAAATGGTGAAAAGTAAAAAAAGCCAAAAATTATGGATTACTTTTTACTAGGCCTAATATGACTCTTGCTGCTGCCAGGGTGCCAAGAAATAGCGAATTGATATTATTTCATATTTAAAATACTAGTTTTCGACTGGTTTCTTTACACACTAGTTAAGATTCTCACTTGAGGGTGTACACACAGGCACATACTCACACATATGTAGTAATGCAAGTGAGTTTTACTTGCAATCAACATTCCTAATTGGCACTGAAAGGCGCCAAGCAGGCTTTTATGATACACATTCAACAACAACAAACATTACAACAACATACAGCAAGCTAACGTTAGCTCACACACACACACACAGCTCCCAAAAGACTAAGAGTTAATGGCTTTTAAGAGAAGAGGCTCATACAAGCACCAGCAAGTGATGGTAGCGATGCAGATGCAGCCGCGCTGTTAGACACGGTAGATGGATTTTGTGTGCACCATTCAATATCAATTTATGACTTGAGTTTATTTCATGCAACAGTTGGTTTGAGTGCAACTTATGTAAATTGTATGATATGTATATTTGTTGGCAAGTGACTTTGTAGAGATTTTATGAAGAAATCGGTGAATTCGCATAGGAAATGTGAGCAATACAACGATTGCATGAATGACATTTTAAAATAAAACAAATTCACATACATATTTACTAAGGTGTGTTAAAATGATACCATAATTGCTTTGAATACAACTTTATGTGGCAAAATTGTAAAACCAATAAAAAAGGATTTCACGTGTGCACACAGCGTAAGTCAACTCACTCGACTCTGTTGGAATTAAAAAAAGAAATGTTAAAAGGAGAAATCTGGGGCACATTTTTCGCACAATAAATACAGATTTCATCTCTGCGTGTCTGTTCGTAATCAACAGCACTTCGATGAGTATGAGAAAAATACCCTCAAGATAAATTAAATAGTAAGGATATTCCTTATTCCAATTAGCCATGTTTTTCCTGATTTAAGATGTTTCACTCAAAAATTATCGCCTACGGCTTGGTTGAAAAGGAAAAGGAAAAATTCATCTAAATTATAGCAAAAATTCAAATAGAAAGCCTCTTTGTACATAAATAAGCCCAAAAGCCAAGAAAACTCAAAGAAGCACATACAACCGCTAGTTGCTCAAATGGTGATTTTTCAGTTGGTGGTTTCAAATACACAGACACATATATACCTATGTCCTGCAGGTGATGCCACGACTGGCCGCCGCCTTCATATCATTATTACTTTTCTCTCTCTCATGTCCTTTGTAAATAGTAGAAGTGAGATATTATTAAATCCTAGCAACCAACGACTTTTTTCGAAAAAGTAATAAAAATTCATTTCAACTGAACAAACAATCATACAACAAACTAGCACAACAACAAGCAAAATGTTACAAAAACGAGAAAAAAGTATATTTTTAAAGGATAAAGAATACAAACTCATCACACCACCACACAAGCAGGGCAGCATGCCAAGTGAAGCCAAGTGTAGCAATGAAATTAAATGAAATGTTAAAATAGTACAGCCGAAATGAAATAAAGTTTTAAAATTAATTTGGAAGCCTTCTTGAAATAAAGTAAATAGGTATACAGCAGTTGACGGAAAGAAAAAAAAAGAGTTCACCCAAGCGATTAAAGCGCTGCTGACCGCATCAAAATGAAACCTCCAACGGGTGAGGCTTCGGGAATGAATGAATGTATTCGTGTTTACTTTTTAATCATTATTAAAAGGGGAGATAGCCTATAGAGATTATTTTTTAATTTTACGTTGGTAGAAGATATGAATTTCAGTTATATAAAAAAAACGAAATTAAACCTTTGTATAAAGAGAGGCCGTGCTAGCACTTCATACTGCCATTTGGAAGACCCAAAATCCAAAACTTATAGGAAATTAATTTAAATAAAAAATAAGTTGAATTTTTTAATGCGGTCGCCCCTTAACAGGGAATGTCAATCCCTCCGATTGTATTTCTGACATGAAGTAAAGCTCCTCAGCCGTTCGGAGGCGGCTTAGTATAAACTGCAGGTCCCTCCATTGTTTGGAAAAACATCAAAACACAAAAAAACACAAAATAAAATAGAATAATTTTTTTTTTGCGGGGGAGGAGAAGACGCATCGTCATTGCGTCGTCATATTAATGGTATGCGCCACTTGCAGATCACTAAAAAAACTCTTGCACATTACTTCAGGGCAGCGTTTCATTTTTCTTGTAATAAGATTTGCATATAGCCCAGACTGCGATTATTCGCTCTTAACATCTTATCTTCCCATCCTGCATTTACTGCTTTCGAGCCTACCATGCTCAGCTCTCCAAATGCCCTACTACTAGTTTCTCTCTTGTGGAATTAATGGGGTAAGTGCTCGAAACACACGCATTAGAGAACAAATTTAACACGTTCACGCCGGCGCGTACCACCGGTGACTCGCATATGATTGTACTACCAATCAGTGTGCATCACCAAACATAACTAATTCATTGGTACTAATAACAAAAACATAACTAAATATTTCAATGATATAACATAAACATTGTTATTTATGTTCTATTAGACCGTCTGATAGAACAAAAAGCTTTCAGCGCAACCGCCTATGGGCGCGAAACATGAATTGCAGCGCCGGCGTGAACGTGTTAAGTAACAGGCAGGATATTTTTTTTTTTTGTTAATTTTTTCTGTTTAATATATAATATTAGGCCATTAGTTAAAGTTGATTGATATTCGCCTAGAAAAAGGTGTATAGAAATTATATTTTTTAACTAAATGAGTCCATTTTTAGCACATGATTCTTTAATATGTATGAAGTAACTACTTCTTTGACTTTTTTTGCTCATCGAAGATAAAAGAAATACTTCGGATCCATAGCTTTTATAAAGCAAATTATGTCAAACTTATCGGCGGAGTCTTGCACTATATTGCAGTATTTCAATTTGAACTTACCTCTTTCTCTTTCTTCTTTATATGAAATTTTGTTTGGCAAACACTTCCAAATTTTTTCTGGAGTTTCTCCCCAATTTGTGGTTTGCGTCTTGATGTTTTTTCCAACTGATAGAGGGACCTACAGTTTATTATAAGTTGTCCCCGAACGGCCGATGTTTTTTATGAAGACCCTTTTTAGTTCATGTTGAACGGGTGCTAACTTGCCACGTCTTTTCTGTACGACTGCCTCACACACCTGACTCAACAAATAAGCACAATACTGGCTTTTCATTGTAGTTCCCTTTGGTAAGTAATCAATTAATAATATTCCCTCGCTACACCGACTTTTGCCTTTGTTTTATTGAGTCCTGCAATTAGTATTATCAGTAACGAGATGATATGTTATCTCTAACTACCTTAGGTTGCGAAAAAGTCAGCCGCCCCTCGGAAATCTCAATTTATATATAGCTTAATATTCGTAATAAGATTAAACTCACCAAATGAGGATTTGATTATATTTACAGTGTACAAATAATATCTAAAATATTTCCATTTTGTGATTTAATGAAGTTAATTGATTGAAAAGCATACCAAATTTTTAAAGCTTTCCACCAACGGCTAATAATCCGTAATCCTTTTGATACAAATAAACCATTAAATGCAATGAGTGACACCACTTTTAGGCAATAAAGAGTGAGATAATGAACGAATTGTTAAACCAATTAAAGGCTTCACTAGTTTCAAACATCTATTATGTTCATAAAATACATGCAGATACAGCTGGCCATATGCATTTCAGTAAATACCGAAAAAAGCTTGCCTAACAAGACCGTTTTAATGGATAATAGTTTGGCGTAAATGACAACATTAACATTTCACGATAATACTGTTAACAGCTCAGCCCTAACATATACATACATAGTTTGGGCATTAGCATTTTAAAATCAAAATTCTAACAACCTGTATGATATGGGCGATAATTTCATTTAGTTAGTTTGCCAATTTATTTCGTTGAGTGTGAATATCAAAGCTCCTATAGGGAATATGTTTCTCATGCTCTTGCATTTATTAATAGATATTTAAGTTGTTTAACATATTGACGAAGATTGGGTGGCGACTATAGCTGATTCATTGACACAAAAAGATTCAAGAGTGAGAATTTGTAAAAATTAAATGCTCACTTGCTGATTATCGAACTGAATTGAATCGCTGGGAAAACTCATTAACTGACTTACTCAGCAATAATCGCTAATTGTACGCAAGTATGTCGAAAAAAATTGAAATAAATCAAAGTTTTATATGTCATGCACATTGCGATGTCATCTCTCGATTTTATTGTTTTCATAAACACAATGTACTTATAGTAGGTATATGGAAAATGATTACAATGCGTTTACATACTAATGTATGGTATGACATAAAGCCACTTTTTATAAATCATATCATTGTATAGGCATATTTGTATAGACATCACGGTTATACATATATATATATTAAAAAAAAGACAAGAATAATGGACTATTATTTTGAAGTCAAGATAGAAACAAAACAATTTTCCGCTCAATTGATAATACACTTCAGCTATCGCTTTTATGCCCATGTTTTCTTTTGTCGACATATAAATGGCAACAAGAATACAAAAGAGCATGTGAAATTAAATATAAACATTGAATTAAATGAGCCTGTGAAAATAATTAATGAAGAGAGAGTTTTTTGTGTTGATTTATGAATAAAAACTCAAAAACTAGTAATTTTGATTAGAAGAGTTTGCTTTAAAAAATAGTCACTCAAAAGTATTCTTTTGAAATCAATAAAAAGTGGCTCACTTGAAAGCTCTTTCATTAAATAGTTAAGTTTTTCATATTAAACATATTGTATGTATGTACATATGTATCTGTGATAGGTATTTCAAAAAAATTTGTTCAAATCTCCTTTGCTAATAATTTCAGAATAATTTATTTTTGTAAATTAATTTCAAATTAAGAACTAATAATTTTCTGTTGGTTGGTTGGTTGAAAGAAAAAGGTACCGAGCTTAAGCCAGGGCAGGGCTACCGAACTTAAGCCAGGGCAGGCTTCTTTAAGTTTCTTCCAATCATGCGTGGTCAACTCCGTTAAGTTGGAGCTGGGAGCAGGTTTGACACTCACTACCTCTGTGAATGCTATGCGTACCGCTTTTACCTAGTTTATGGGTATAATATCTCAGAGGAATATGTCCCGTTCATACCCCATAAGAATGCTAAGTTCTATCAAAGTTCCTCTCTGGTTCACTATTTTAAAGGCGCACAGAAGAATCTTGCTCCTGCGCCTGCCTCTCGGTTAGACCCATCTTTATGTACATATATGGATACCTTCGCTGTTACCGATGGAGCCTATTAAGGAAGAACTAGACTGGCATAATATTTTCGTTTCTCGGTCGCATTTTAGGTTTTCTGAATGCCACTATGTCCTTCAAAATTAGGGACTGGACCCAATTGTGTAGAACATTTAAACGGCAATTATATGTTAATTGGTCTAATGTCAATGACCTCTTAAAGGGCCTATGTTGAGGTAGTTTTTATCGTGTCCCCTATGGCAAAGTATACAGGTACGTTTCACCTGTTCCAAGGTTTTAATACGGCACTTACTTTTCAATGTCACCCGCTACGATGGTAAGTCATATGTTAGTATGGATCCCAAGGCATTTATTTAAAGCCAATACACGATATGGGTTACTTTACGTAATAGCCCTTCTACTGTGAGTCTTTGTCTCTCAGCCAAATCAGCTACGATTTCAAGTGACTTCTATATTAGCCGTGATAGTCGGTTAGGATGTTCACCAGAAGAAAGGATGACAAGATCATCCGCATAAGCATCTGCCATAAAATTATTTACTATAAGCAGTTAGATTAACTGGTAGGTTAAGGTGGCTTACAACAGTAGAGATAGAATGCCTCCTTGTGGAGTGCTAAATGTGATTTTGTGGATCATTTCGACACCTTTTGCTTCATATATCTTCCGTTCATTGATTCACGTATGGTTTAAACAGGCAAATAAGTTTTCGTTAAATCCATTATCTAGATCAATGCGGTGTTGTTATGTAGAAAATTCAGTCGGTCAGTAGCTTTTCGGAATATGCGGATCTTTACAAACGAACGTAAGATTTACATATATAGATTGATCTATCTAGTTGAACCCACAACCGTAAAATGATAAAAATATATAGTGATCAGATCTTTACTTACATTCGAAACATACTCATTTTTATCAATATGTCAGGGATACCGTAAAAAAAATCAGTATTATTTTGAGTCAACCGATATTGCGTTCAGGTCACTGGTTCTTTTCCAGGAAATAAAGTATTTCATTTAGCCAAATCATCCAAATGTAACTATAATGGATCACGGAAATGTATAGCAAAACGACTATTTATATGATTTTTTCACAAAAAGCCACCTCCATATTTACCGAATTTCAAGTTATTCGAACCAAGAATAAGATTTATTGGCATAGATTAATTACAGGTCCATTTCCCGACAATTTGTTTTAAACCTTCCCAGGAGTCATGGAAACAATCTAAAAAATGTCAAGTCAATCGGTCTGTAAATCTTGGGGATTTGCGGACTTTTACAAAGAAAAATAAGATTTTTCAATAAATAAATTTTTTTTTTCTTGTGCTTTTTTAAAATATAATTACAATTTTTAGTATATTTAAGAAATATAAATAGAATTACTTTAAATAATTCCTGAGCCTAAACATGTTTTCATGAAACACAAAATATTCTAAAATATACAATAAATACAAATATTTCCATTGATACGCTTATAAAAAGAGATTTGCTATTTTATATAGTAAAGAAAATCCTCAAATTTTGCACGGTCAGTGACTCATAAAATCTGCGGCTTTCAATGTGAATAGTATAAATTTAGTATTAAAATAACTCGGCGAAATAATATACATTCTAACGTCGAAATTGCTCATGCGGACATTTCATAAAACCAAATCATAAAAATTTCAGCTTCGTGTTCATTGCTTAATTGCTTGTGAAATTGTGAAAACATTTTATTTTTATGTGCATACATATATACCTACATGTGTATGTAGTAAACCAGTGCCAAATGCTTCAAAACGCTGATTTTCCGCGCGCATCAAAGAATTGTTCAGAAATGAACAAAACCGCGTATGCCAACCACTGGCGGCCACAGTAAACGGTTATGCACTTTTGCAAAATACATACATTTAAGCTTACATATGTGCGCGTATATGTATATTCATATATTTATTTGTTTATATAAATTTAAATATATAATTTTTGTACGAAATATTTTTTAATATATATAAAACGGTATACTTGGAGGAAATCCCAGTGTTAAAATAAAGAACGCAGGAGTATGAATCCAAAGACGAAAAAATATCCAAGGACAAGCCCTAGAAAAATAGAATATTTGTGTAAGAATATCCCTTCTTCTCAGATAGATTTGTTAATCAAATGGTTTGTGTATCCTACAATATGGTAGGTCATGGCTTCAAGCTCCAGGTAGCCTAGCATCTACAATTCTGAAAGTTTATTTATAAAACAAAGTTTTCTAAGTACGAAGGTCTCTCGACAGAGAATTTCAAGAGATCGTCAAACCCTCTGAGTGTAATTCTAACTTAAAATATTGCATAAAGCTCCATCGGCCTTTCGGAGGCGTCTTAGAGTAAACTGTAGGTATCAAAATTTGTCGGATCGTCAATTTAGAGAAGGAGCTCGGCCGATTGTAATATATATATCCATTAGCTAAGTGAATGTCAAAAACCATTTTCATAACTCAAGTGGTGTAGTGGTTAATATCTAGTGAAGTTACCATTACTATAACCAAGCTCTTAACCTTCAAAACAAAGTCTTAGGAGAGCACTATTTCATTCAATCTAAATGCCGGCTATGGTGATGGGGAGTACAGCTGCCAATAAAGCGACAATCAGCCTCTCTCACCCTCAGTCCACTAGTTTGCGACGAGGAATTGTATTCTCCTAGAGGTGATCTTATTAGGCCAACTAAACACAATTGATCTAGACCCGGAGAGCATTGAACATACCCGTTCCCTCCATATTCACGTTCATTAGATGGGTTGTAGTCATGTGCGTCAAATTTTATTCTAACAGAGCCTCCATTTCTCCGGTCACCGAAACATCTAGTCTCAGTATGTGGTCAAAAAATTTGATTGATGATAAGCGACAGCGTCATATACTTGCACGGGAAAAAGAGCATCCAAAACGCGTCAAGCACGGCGTTACAAAACTATCACTAACGTCTTTGGGATCCAAGTTAACGAAGCCGAAAGGGACTGACCAGGCTGAGAGGTGCTGCTGCTAAGTCTCAAGAAAGAAAGCAGCCACTTCCAGCGGAAAGAAAGCCTAAAGCTCTGGAGTGAAAGACAAAACCATCAGCCCAGTCACGAGAGGTTCGTCTTAATAGGCCCGCGCAGGGCAAAACATCCTGCTCTTTTCCAACGCAATCCGAAGAACGGCTTTAGCAAAAAGAGTTAGGGACTAATTACAGACGGCTCAAAATGCGATGCCAAAGTTCGCTGTGGAACTCACTCTTCAGTGCTTTCAATAAATATGAGCAAGAAACTACCGGAGAAACCTTTGCAATCATGGAAGCCGCCAATTGGCTGCTTCTATCTATGGTAGCATGTCACTCAGTAACGATATATCCCAACAAGCAAGCTGCAGGAGTTTTAATATCTACA
Organism: Ceratitis rosa; assembly: GCA_037013455.1. NCBI lineage: Eukaryota > Metazoa > Arthropoda > Insecta > Diptera > Tephritidae > Ceratitis > Ceratitis rosa. The sequence continues at coordinate 5,538,612 of JAWMAG010000002.1, read as the reverse complement.
GTAACAAATGTAGAAACACAATCTGTCGATTAAATGCAACATAGCCATGATCTGCGTACCCGGACACAAAGGCATCCCAAGCAATTTCTCGTCATACACGTATGAACTAGCTAGAGGAGGCACCCTTCTATTCATATTAACCCAATAAAAATGCAGATGTTCCTCTTTCTATGGCAAAGTATATACTCAAACTGGTCTTTACCGTGAAAGCTAACTGCAGATGGTGAAATGAGATCACGACAAACGTGACTAGCCAATTCCTAGATCGATTCTATATTACCAGACCGACAGGTTTCTGTTTAATGGGCCTTTGTGAAAAAACTCTAATGACCGCATGAATACCACCCCTGTCACAGACCAACCTTGACATCTGCGCGACAAAAGTTTTACGGGAAACACTTGTTTGACTGTCTAGCTGAGCCCGTTTCAGCAAAAATTGGAATAGAGACACAAATAGAGACATAAGAGACACAAAGTGATTCACACATTTGAGAATGTGAAGATTTTAGGAACTTTACAGTCGTGGGACTATTGGCCCAAATGCTTTGGTTACATTGGAGAAGTAGTCTTAGTTTAGCCAGGGGTGTCCTTAGCTATTTACATTAAAACTAAACTAAAATTTAAACTGGTATTATCATCGATCTTTCATCAAATAAAAATGAAGCACACCAACTATAATACGAAATGGAGAATATTGGAGTATAAACCTGTAGGAACTGAATAAGGGATGCGCTAACTAGCTTTGATTACTTATCTGCTTCTAGTGCAGAAGAATATACACTTCTTCCGGTCGTTTCTTCTCCAGCCATCCGGCGTCAATTGGAGGGAGACGCCAATTGAAGCAAGACCTTCTTCAACTGACTTTTTATGACTGTTCTCCTGCCCTAGGTTGAGGCTTCGTTTGTCGTTCAGCGTCAGTTTGCTAAGATGTACGAGTATAAGTTTTTCTAATATATCAGTCGTAGGGGTATACAAGCAGCTACTTTATTTTCCATGCTTGAATAGGTCAGCTGGTGCTGGTGAAATGGACATAATTTTAAACGATTGTGACTAATCTCGATAAAAATAAAAAAATAAATATCCGAAAGCCTGATCTGCAAATGGCTGACATTGAGTTAGAAAATGATCCATCTTAACAGACGCAGTTTTCTCTGTATCAGATGCATACGTGTAGCTTGTTCCATCTCATTTTGGCAAGCTTTATCCGGTATCGAACACAGTCACCTCAAGCCTTAAAAATTAATGATTCAATGATAAAGAAATTAATATATTTCTACTGAAATTCACCACTTGGTTTTTCCGCTTGGTTACTTTAATGCTCTGCGCTTAGTACTCAAATTGCCGGCTTACCATTTTTGAATGCAAAAGTAGACATACATACACGTAAGAATTTAGATATTTTATAAATGAGCGGCAATTCATCGGGAAACATAATAAAATATTTAACGTATAATATTTTGTGCAAGCGAAAATATATTAACGAATGTTGCTGTATCAACAAATATATTTATTTTAACATATTTTCATACGAGTTTCATAAATGCGAAAGGAATAAATATATTTGTGTATGGTTTGGAGCTATGTGTATGCTTTTGCATAAAATAGAAAACCCATTCCATAAATTAAATAATTTAAAATCTTTTTTACCGTTGCAAGTTGCTTATTACATACGAGTATTAATAATTGGCATTTTGTAACCGTCCCTCCATTTGTTGGAAAAACATTAAGAGGCAAAACCACAAATTAGAAGAGAAGCTTGGCGAAAAATCGCTTTAACGGTTACAAAGTTAATAATAATACAATAATATATTTTTTGTTTTATAAAACTTATTTTGTACGATATTATTCCAATGATATTAAATTTGAAACGATTTTCTTTAATACCTAAGGAATTTGAATCAAAATCATTTTCTAAATTTTTTAACTACAATAAAAATTTTGAGACCTTGACTATGTTCCCTCAAATTAAAAGCGCCACATTTCTTTGTAAGTCACCTTCGAACGGATTTGTTTGAGAAGCTTTTAATTTCTCGGAGTACCTGACACTATACGCCGAGGAGCGATCGCAAAAGTAGCCACTAGTTCACCACATATATATATATATGTATATATATAGAGTAACCTATTTTTCGGTTCAAGAATAAACTTAAATAAGAGGCATACAAGATAATTTTTTCATTAAATTTTTATTTTATTTTTTTAAACAAATGATCACCTCGCGAGTTTTTACAAATTTCGACCCGTTTGACGTAATTTTTAACCTAATTTGGCACTTATTGGGCGGTCAGTTATAGCTTGACGAATGTTGGTTTTCAAATGCAAGTAAGGTCCAGTCGCACCTCTGGACCAAACAGCGCACCAGAACGTCAGATTTTTGGGTGATATGACCTCTCTTAATTTATTTGAGGACTTAAGGTGAAGAAAGATGCTTCGTCTCTGAAAAAAATTTTATTCTAAAAATCGCCGCCCGAGATAAGTACGGCGTTGTAAACGGTCCGCTGGCTTCATTTGCTGTGCCAACTGGACTTTATATTGATGTAGGTATAAGTTCAATTGCAAAATACGTCACGATGGGCCATCCAAAAGTCCAAGCTCTTGAGAACGTTGAGAAATGAATACATTCGGACCATCGACTACATTTTCGCTGAGCGCAGCGAGGTGGAGCGAGCAAACACGATACTTTATCTGCTACCAATCCGATCTATTCACAGTTATTTTGACAGATGACAAAATACAGCCCTGTACTTTTAAAAGCATGAAACGAATATCCCTATATTACATGTTGGCTCAGCTAATACATTTAAGGGGTTACATACGTCCAGAATTTTCAAAAAATCGATTTTTTTTTTTTATAGGTTATTATTCTTTATAGTTTTAGGCGTATTTCTGTGAAAGTCGATTGTAAAAATTCCCCATAGATACAAAGTTATGGTAGAAAATCAGATCGCCCGACGAGAGTTTAATGCACACAGGTAGCTGTCCTTCGTTTGAGGCACATGAAAGTTTAAACGCGTTTTTCTCGAAACTACTTTTCCCGGCACGGTCTGCATGATAACTCATACAGTTTTTAACATTTTTTGATGCGATTTTTTTTTAAATATTCGAAAATGTTTTCTCTATAGTCTGTCGAGCCGTATTTTCGATATTTTTATTAAAAAATTTTATGAACATAATTAAAGTGTGACATTTATGACGTAAAACGCATACTTTTTTTCTAAATTCCGTAAATTGGAAAATTTTTCGAAATTAAAAAATTCGGCTCGACAGACTATAACTACAACTTCATTTTACAAGAATTTTTTTTATTTTTACAGATCCATCAACATTCCAAGGATAAGTGATGCAGACCGTGGAGCAACTTCTTTTTCATTGTACTTTGGGTCACGTAATATTTTATGTTCCGAATTTCAAGTAAATCGAACCATAAATAAGATTTTTTCAAATAGGTCAGTTTCTGGACCTTCATAGGTATCATAGAAGCAATCTGGCGAAATTACAAAACAATTGGGAGGTAAATTTTGGAGAACACTCGTTACAAACGTTCATAAGATTTTTTTTTTGATTGGGTCAGTCCCCGGTCCACTTCCCGAATTTTTTTTCTTGTAAAACCTTCCAGAAATCATAGAAATAATCTGATGAAATTTTAAGTCGATCGGATTTTTCCAAGATTTTCTATATAAGATTTGGCGCTTTGTAACCACTGAAGCGAATTGGGGCTGAAATCTTGCAATTCTTGGAGTTTGTCTTGATCTTTTTATAACAAATGCAGTTTATTCTAAATGGCCTTTGAATGGCAGCTGGGCTTTCATTACGAGCTTTGATTTTCATGTCAGAAATACACTCGGAGGGCTTGCATTATTATAATCTCTAACATAAAAACGAAGGGTTCGTCATGTCGTATGAGCAACATTTGGGAAAATACGCGTATAGAAAAAGAATTATATTTAAAATAAAAAAAAATTGCCTACTTCAACCTATAAATTTTTCTCATTTTTTTTTTTTGTGGTTTTTGTAATTGACTCAATATTGAGAAGTGTATGGCCAAAAAATTTAATTAACGTAAACACAATATTAAAATAATTTAATACTTCGTTTTATTTTCTTGATGCACTTTTTATGCGTTCGAATAAATTTTTCAACATGCCATCGCATTACATTGAATTTGACAATGATTTGATAGTGGTCCAAAGATTGATTGTCTCAAACGAGAGGCTACAGGAACATAAATGTATATGTTCCCTCCAATTTCTCCGCTTATATCATAAGCCACTTAGACAATTTTCGGCTTACAATCTCATTTTAATTTCACTGCGCTCTTGACGTTTTTTCTACAAATACTATTTAAATTATTGTTTTGATAAAAAATATCATAAAAGTTTCAACACCATTCTAGATTGTCTGCTTCATCTGAATATTGCCAGTATTAAGCTCTTATTTTGAGGTAAGATGGTATATTACTTCGGACAAAACATTAGTTTAATTATCTTGTAGAATAAACAACAATTTCATCTACAAATTATGAGGTGGGATAGTACCAGTATTGTGGTGAGTTGTCATAGAACAAATTTTATCATCATATTGGTGACAAGCTAACAACAGCTAAAATCCATGCGACAAAGCGACAAAAACTTTTCTTGCAAAAACAAAGAGAGAACTATGAGGTGATTAAAAATCTGGGAGCACTGTGTTTTACAGCAAGCAATAAAATAACAAAATATATCAATAGGCATAGAACGGCTTTCTGTAATTTTTTCATTTTCGTACTATGCAGAGGTATGGAGAATTTCATATACTCGTACATTGCCTATCTCAAGGCATATAACAGTTTACTGAGTACCAAATATTGATAGCCTGGCGCGTGGTATGCTCACATTTACCAAATCCAACCATTCAAAAATAACATGGTTCTCATGGTAATCCAACGCCTGCAGCAATGCGTGAGTAAAAACTTGAAAATGTATTCTCTCTCTCAAATAGACGATATTCGTATGAAAGCCATTTCCGAATAACTAGCAATTAACATCCGTTGAACAGTGCTTTTTACAGTTGGACGATATTAAGTCGCCACCACTGTTATTTTCCATTGACTAGTATTTCCTTCATTACCAGACTAACATTTTTAACAATTGGTATTATATTACACCTATTTTCTTTTGCTTCAGCATTCTCACATACATACAAACAAAACAGTCTGATGGCCGCATTCGGTTAGCCAATGTGTCATATTCATAATGTGTGACAATGTCGAACTAATAAATAAAAATGTAAAGCACAAAACAACTCATCCAATCGCAAATTTTTTAGCTAATTGGTTAAAAATGCTGACCGCAAATGGACGAATTAACTTAATGTAATTAGTTAATTAAGTATATTAACTTTGGTCGGAAGTGTGTAATAGAGCTGTACGAGCAGCTAAAACTACATTAGCAATTGTTGCTTATGAAAAAATTATACACTATTTAAAAAAAAAAACTTTCATTAGCTACTATAGCTTCATAATATAGCTTTTAACTTTCTTTGGTTATTTACTGTCTTTACTAACTTTCATTCCATTAATTGCGAAAATTTTATTAACGCAATTAAATTCTTTATGGCTTCTCCACAGTATGTATAGGAAAAAGTTTGATCTATGAAAAATGAAAAATTACAACAATAAAACACACTATCCGACTAACAAAGAACTATGAAATGAGCAATGAAACAATGACAACATTAAAATGCAAGCAAATTGTTACAAGCAAAAATTTAATTAAGGAATTGTTGCACTGCCTACGACTGTAAAATATTACCAATTTGTTGTTTGCCTTTTTTTTAATTTGTAAAAACAGCAGAAACCTAAAACAAAAATTGTTTATGTTAAAGGTGAGAAATCAAAAAAGTTAGTAAAGGTCATTTATACTATTTTTTAGCACTACTTCTATCAGCAGCAAATGCAATTTATAGTGAAAATATAAATATTCTCTCTCAATATTTGCTTTGCGCACCAAAGAGTGATATTTTCCTGTACCTTAGCTACCACCGGTAGATGCAGCATGTATCAAAGCTAAAGTATTTTTGACCATTCATACGATATAATCTAGCTAGCAAGATTTGGGTCTAAATTTTGCTGAAGTACATCCCACAATTCGTCGTTTCTATGTGAAACAAAATTATATGTTGTCCTTAACAGGGTTCTACTGCTAACTATCCACTGCTAGAAAAAAACCTAGTAACTCTCTTAAATAAAACCCACATGCTTATTGCTTTATTTTACAGCTCTTGCACTTTCTTTTCACTTAACATTCTCCTTTTAGCTACAGGTGAATGAATGTTTCATATAAAGAGTGCAATTTCATTTGATTATCTGTCACGCAATATTTCACTTTTTAAATTTACATTCTCTCACACAGGTAAACATATCATTTCACGTATATTGTGCGACCATCTAGATGTATACTCTGCAAATTGGCGCCAGATAATTACATAGTTAGCACCTACAAGCATATACGTATGTAATTTTAACGTCCACTTATGTTATTTTCTTTTTTTCCTTTTTAGTCTGGTCTTTCTCGAGCTTTTTTTTTCTTAATAATAAAAATTCCACCAGCTTTCTGTTTCTGTTTCTTAGCGTTTCAATAAAATGTGTTGCATGCCACATAGCTTACACGCAACTTGCTCAGTATTAAGAGAGTTATTACACTTAGTAAACTTATAAAGTGCTCAAAAGCATTTACTTTCGGGAATGAATTACCCACTTTTTTGTTGTTCTAGTAAAAAGTAATCCATTTTTTTTTTTTGAAATAGATGGCTTTATGGTAGTGATCTGTATTTCGCGTTCTATACGTGCGTTTGGATAACAATAGATGACGTTATAGAGGCGATATTTTCTACTAAAAAATATTTTGGGGTAAATGTTGATCACTTAACTCAGTAGTGCTTGAGCCTTGAGAAGATTCTTCAATTTTTGTTTCGTCGATTTCAATCCGGTAAGTTTGATGTAACAGATGCTCTACGCTGTGGAGGTCCAATTGTTGGAAATGTCGATAAAATAATGGAAATGGTCGAGGCTGTTCGTCATGCAAGAGCCTTTTTGATAGGGGAATAATGACTTTCTTCACCATCAAAATGGCAAAAACTTTTAAAGAAAAAGGTGTATATTTGTAAAAAAAAAATCTGATAATGGAATAGAGATGGTATACACACCTACATACGTATACTTGTATAAGCTGATTTTTCTTCTCAAGTAATAAAGTTCATTCGCAGTATTAATTGAATGGATCAAGTCGATATCAGATTGCTGGAAGATATTGTTGAATGTGGCCGAGTGCCCTTGCATCACCTTTTGTTTTTGGTTTCTTGTTTTGCTTTCTTGACAACGTTATATATTTATTATTCTGCCTTAACTTTGACTCTAGTGAATATACCTTTTGGTGAGCCTAAGATGTACGGTTGTCGCGACCAGATTTGAGACTGCAATGGGAGCAGAACCTACTGAGTGCATTTTCTAAGGTGAATTTACTTATAACTTTCGATATACAAATTCATTCTTCCCAATCTTCTAAATTTCCTTCAGATGCCCATTAGTAGGAATCATAGGTCCTTCCATTTGTTAGAACAACTTCAAGACGCACTTCAATGGTGACAAAGCTTCAATTATATAATGGTAACCCTGACATTCATTTGCATTTTTCCTCTTTTTAATTTGTTTAGTAAAATTTTGGGAAACCACGAGAGACTAATAAGCGTGATGATGCACTGACATTCAGCGAATTTCACTAGTCGCCTTGAAGTATTCAAATCTGCAAATCGACAAACAAAAAACCCAAAAAATCAGAAAACATTCAACTTTTGGTTGTTGTGTAGCCTGAAAAGAAGTGTGTGTCGGCACAAAAAAAAAATGTGGTAAATGTGAGGCAGCAACTTGCAAAAAATTAATAAAAGTAAATAGCAAATTCGATGGCAAGTGCAATATTTGCATTTTTGCTGCAAGTTAAACTAGTAGTTGCTGCCTGTTTGCCGCTCACAACAGTTAGTAGTGGCTGTTGTGGTGTTGCAGTGACATTGTTGTAAGCGTGACGAGGTTTTTCTGCTCAAACACTAAACTGACTGTGGATGGCAACACTGGATGGCAATACTATCGCGTATTGTAAAAAGTTGGAATGTAAAACTTCGCCGTCAGTGCAGCAACGCTTGGCGCCACAAAGTGAGTCAAACTCAGCAATCGTTAGGAGTTACAGGCTAACAAAAACCGAATTTTTTATTATACGAGAATTTTGTGGTTTACGCTAACTGTTGCTGTTTGGTACTGCTACACCCCTGCAGGGGAAAACCAACTAGTATGCAAAAGTTCTAGTTATGGTAAATACTAGTATGTTGAAGATGAAATCATACCAGTTCATTCTTTGTAGCGAGACCACCAGTAACGATAGAAATAATAATTTCCATCACCGTTTGTTGTTGTTACATCGGCACGCCGCGGCTGAATTCCATTCTCTGCTCTGTTCTATTGAACAGGTTCGAGTCCCTTTTGGGGCATAATATTTTTTTATATTAATTTTTTTTTTTAATTTTTGGTGAAGGAGAAATTTTCACCACTTCGTCATTTGTATGCTGTTGTTGTTTTTAATACGCCATTTCCTAATAGGTCTGTTAAACTGCGCAGATTTCATTACTCTGCGCAACATGACGATAGCCCAGTGGTTAGAGATCTTCATTACGGTGCGTGAGGGTCTCAGTTCGATGCTCGCAGACGGCAAACTGATTTTTATTTATTTATTATATAATGGTAATGGCGAATGCAACTACAAATATTAACATAATTCTTGTACATTTTCTGGTTATTGACCGAACGTACCTTCCGAGTTGCTGCATGCATTGACAGCAACACTGTAAATGTCGAATATTACACGCTTAATGCAAAGTGTAAACAAAGTGAAACAAGCGCATGCACCGGAGAGTAAACAACCTGCAGCCAGAAAATGATAACCACAGTAATAACAGCATCCACTGCAATGTCACATTAGTCTGTTTCTTACATATTTTTTATGTGTTTGAGTAAAAACTGTTGATAGACTAATCAAAGTTTATACTAATCGGATCAGTACGACCAGGTAGTCTTTGAGATATTTCAACGGAGCTCGCTATGCAAATTTATTTTCATACTGTATTAATCAGTTGTTTAAAATGATCAGATCTAACCACTATAATATATAGCATCCATACAATTTATTTGTTAATATATGAAGTTTTGGGTCCAAAATAAAAAAAAAAAACATTTAAAATTTGTGGCATACTCTCGAATACATTCTTACCGAAAATCCTCGAAACCAGATAACCTTCATATAGCCCCATACACTAAGATGTATCGCAGAATCCGCTTATCTGAGATCTTCCTATGATATCAGTTAGGTTATGCTAGTTTGAAGTCGCTGCTAGATATCACCTCACTTAAATCACAATACAGGGACATTTCGATATCTCCGAGGGTCCTTTTAACCCCTACCTGCTAGTCGAACCAATCTGTGAAGTTGGTAAAACAGAAAAATCGACGTATCTTTGCACCCACTATTTAGCTCAAATCTCTAAAAAGAGTCGCCATTAGAGACATCAACCTATTTCTCCATGGTACGTGGCGTTCGCAAAGGAAGAAAGACGGATGTGTACATTCCCAACACTTTGTCTACTCATTCTACGCTTGAAACTTTTCTCGGTAAGCCTGACTCGCACTTCATTATATCTTTTCATATTCCAGAATCATATGTTGCTGAAGAAAGCGGCTCAACACCCCTGGAAAAAGAAACTATGGGAAATTTGTTTGCATAGCGAAAACGAAAAAACGATTTCTCTGTGTAAAATGCCACAATCCTGTTTGTCAACAACATTCCAAAAAAAAAAAACAAATAAGAAAAAGAAAAAATTTAAACCATTTATGCGACACCTACAACTCAAATTCCTCATACAAATGCATGTAAAATGTTTGGCTGGTGGCCAGACCACTCCGACCCGCCGAAGGTATATAAATATCCAATCGACGAAGGGTTAAGCTATCAAGATTTTTCTTTTCTCTACAACTCTTGCACAATTCGTGTGATGGTACACCAAGCCTCTCTATATGATAACTTAGTAGAATATGTCCCAGAAGAAAACCGGTAATGGTTCCTCTTTAACGACCTCCTTTCATTTCCTGCCGGCTACATTACCGTAGTCACATTGCAACAATTAAGAATATTCCATCTGTAATTAGCATCTGTAATGCATAGCCCGTTTTTAGTGATTTTACAAGTAGATAACGGCAGACCCAGACTCTTTCTTGATAACGAATATAGATAAAGAAGTAGTCCTTCCATTTCAAGCTCCTAGCTTTGTTCGGATACCCATAATACGTTTTTAGAAATCTACTTCGTCATCACTATTATTGTTCAACCATCACGTCTCTACCGTTTCCGTGCTCTTTGGTTTGTCTGCTAACTGAGAAGATCTGAATACAAGCCAAAACCACCTTCTGATGTCAAGCTGGCTTGAGTAGATTCCACTACCGAGCCTGATGCCTAGTTTAAGCGCATCCGTTTAAAAATGGATAGAATCTACATATGCTTGAAAAACCTTGTTCAATTGGTTCTTATACGGAATGATTATCTCATAGTCGTTCGTAAAGTCAGTCAAGATTATACAGTAGTTAGTCCTTTAGGGCAGGCAGAGTCTTCTTAGTATTTAGGTATATCCGTGGCTTGCCACCTTCTCTTCAAACATCTTAGGTATTCTTATCGTAACACAAACTACATTAGATATCCATAACGACTATTGAAGGAGGAACCAAGAGGATATTTATAGTTCCAGTAGGCGTGCACCAAAATGATCCACTAATATGTACTTGTGAGTACTGTGCTCTGCTTTCTATGGATTTTACGGGTGGCTGATTTTCCCTCCAGTGTTTGCCACCAGACCATTACCACTATCTTGTTCCTGAAAGCAATAGATTATAGAGTATATCTCCTAGTCAATAGAATAAAAGGTCTATTTTTTGTGGCTTAATGCACAATTATGCACCATTAGCTCACTTTTCAGTCCACCGTAGTGCGCCCTGCATAATATCACCCAACGGTGGGGAAATTTGTTGTTCATTGTAACCGCCAGATATTTCCCACTGATCTGTCAAAAGTAATGGACGTTTCTCGATATTTTATAGAATAATAAGGATATAGATAATGGCATAGTAGAAATCGATTTTATCATCTTACAGCATTAGCACATTCGTTGTGAGTTCAAATATTATCTACGAACTCACAACACTGAGAAATCGCTTAAACTTGACTCTAAGGATCAATGGAAGATAAGAAAAATTAAAAAATTTATCAGGAAATATTTTGTATGATTTTGTTTTATCAAAACAAAATGAAAAGCTCACTTGGTATCTAGAGCCATAGTTAATATTTATATTTATACAGATTTTGAGCTTCCAAGCCGTGATTGTCTATTTTAAACAAAACAAAATATATTTATTATTCCAAAAAATCCTCTTATAGCAAAACTATTAGTTCTACGCTCCCGCAATGTGCCACCTCAAAGTTTCCCTTCTGAAGGTTACAAGGAATTCTCACTTTCGGCTCGTCTTATCATGTAACTAAAGTCAGTCTCTCGCTTCCGCGTCAAGTCAATTCTGCTTAACGAAAATAATTGAATTCCTAAGCAGCTTAACGCCATTAAGACGGCAGTAGCACAACGTCCGCAGAAATATAGCAAAAACAACAAAAACAAGAAGAAAATTTTACTCAACAGTAAGCGCTAACTGCAAACTATCAACAAGTAGACATCGTCATGACAGCGGCATTTATAATTCCAATGGTACTTGGAGACTAAGAAAAGAAGGAGGAATGGTAAAACGAAGTGAGACGCAGAGAGTTGAGGAAGCTGCTGCTAAGTCGCGTGTTGTATTTGTAGACACAGATGTTAACGAAACCACTGAAGCCACTTTAGCAGCGCCGTTGTCGCTTGTTCAGTGGTGATATACGCTGTGACAAACTAACTAACGGTTGCATTAAGTAAAGCTACGGCAATGGAGCAACAGGCGTCTTGGCTTCTACTTGAGGTAAGTAGTATGGAATGGATCAGCATGGATGTCGTTGATGATTTTTTTGCATTATAGAAAAAAAAATCGAATTCCTTTCTTCCTCGGCAGGGAATGTCAAGTACGTCTGACATGAAATAAAATCCTCCTCATAAAAACCCATCGGCCGTTCGGAACTAGAGCTCCCTCCATTTGTTGGAAAACATCAAGATGCCAACCGATAAGTTGGAGGAAGAGCTCGGCCGAAAACCAATTCAGCTGTAACAAATTGCTTATTATATCTTGGAGTTGGTTTGCCATTTCATAATGAACAGACTTACTTTGGAAAAAGGCTTGCGAATGGTGCAAACTTATTACCTAAATAATACTTCGGCTCGCGTAAGCCCTGCGTCCAATTTTCGGTCGACATAATCGCCCAGCAGAGTCGGTGACTCGAGCAACTCCGGCCCACGATTACTCTAATGAATAATGCGCATCCCTAGAGTGGACAATTCGCACTCAAGACGCTATTGCTGCTACGGATTTCCACCAGGAAATTTTCTTTCAGCGAAGAAGCTTGCTGATGGTTGAATGATTACGATAATAAATTAAACTGTCCAATTTGTAGGTATGACAATCCACAGGCCATTATTGCGACGCGGTTACATGCTCAAAACATAACAACTTGGTTTGCTCTGTGGGTAGAAGGAATCATTGGTCCATATTTATTCAAAAGTGAATCCGACCATAATGTTTCTGTCATTATAGAGCCATGATTAGCGATATTTTCGTACCTGATTTGGATATTGTTGATGGGAGCAAGATTTGGTTCCAACAAGACGGTACTAAGTGCCATAGGGACGGCGGAATAATTAGTTTATTGCAGTCAATTTTTGATTAGCGCAATGTCTCACGCCGTGAACCAGTTTTAGCGTGGCGATTTAACACCGATGGACTGATTTATGTGGACTTATGTGAGGCTGCTTGTCTACGCAGATAAGCCTGAAACGATTAACGCGTCGAAAAAGATAATTCGGTGCGTTGTTGCTGACATATGGTCAATATTGCTGCTAAGAGTAGTAGAAGATTGGATGAAATTAGGCTGGAATTTGTTCGGTTTTGCCGCAGCGGTCATTTGCTCGCAATCATTTTCAAAACATAATGGAATATCCTTGTCGTTATAATAAAACCAAATTCTTGTCAATAAGATTAAGTTGGATGCGGGTTTATTAAAGTAAATTGCATGTTAGCGGTTTTTTTATAACATACTTTACAGTGCAGTCCATCCCCCAGTACTATTACCTTTAGCTCAGCTTAAGTAAAAATTAAAATATCTCCAATTACTTATTGGATGGGGCTCAGTCAGAACTTGTGTTGAACTACATGGCGGATCTCAAATTTTCATGATATTAGTGTAGATTCTTACTGGTTTTAGCCTTAAGATAACCCTGAGAGATTATATTACAAGAGAAGCAATATTCATGTATTTTGTTAATATAACTCAAACAATCTCCGTACCATGAAAATTCCGTGTCAGCTGTCAGAAATCTGACGAATTCATACCCGCCCAGACTTTTGATTACCCACTTACATTCGAAATATTTTTATGGAAGTAGAATAGCATTGCGTAAGTACACACGGGATGTCTTTATTACTTCAACGCAACATTAATCTACGCCCCGGATTTACCACTTTAACCTTTTGGATGCTCGAATAAATAAATTTTCGCTCCCTCTCTTTTGTTCACTTCTACAACTGCATTGTTTGCGCAATTCTTTCGTTAATTTGTGAAGTGCGTCATTGCTTTGTCGGCGTGCTGATATAACCAGCCAGCCAAGCACTCAGCTTTTGGAAAATTATGTACATACTGCAGGGCAGTGGATTTTGCGCCACTTGAAACGGACCATGGCAATGAGCACAATGACAATTAAGCAGCTTTGCATTCACGATGGACTCCATCAGCAAGTGCGAAGTAGTTTTGTATTTATGTATGATGATTACACCATGAACGCGTGCGAGATTTCACATTACAAAAGAAAGTGCTTGGCTAACACTTTTGGTGCTTAGTAAAATACTAAACTTCACGCTACTATAAACGAATTTTTAGACACTTTATTTTTTTTTTTAACTAAAGCGTTGGTTTACACATTATTTCTCTTCTACCACTAGCCAACATCACTGGACTGGAACCCTACCTCTGGCTTTTCGAGGTGTTTCTGGTAAGGAGGAGTGTCTTTGGTATACTTTTGACCTTTAAGGTCTTTGCTGAAAAAAAAATAATCATACGCTAAAGGATTATTGAGTACCTTCAAGGGTCGTCATTGGAGATTCTGATTCATGTAGCCCACAATTCTAGAAACACCTCTGCTTCTTGAGAGTAGCAGTCTTTCAAAATTAACTTTTTACGTTTATAAGGAAAGAATTACCGGGAGTGGGCAAAAAAATGTTTACCAAAGGCTCTCTCACATATTTTAGGTAATTATTTGAACGAAATGACTTTAGAGGTGTACGAAAATATCTGACAAGCCAGAGAGTAGTCTAAGTCATCGAACTCATTTAATGGAAGTTCCAGTAAACGATCTGTTTCGTCGTGGTAGGACCAAAAAGGGGGGGTTAATTGAGTGGGTTTTAGGGAATATGCCAGTTCTACGCACCGAAAATGACCAGGATTTTATCTGATCAAATATGCTATCATGCAGTAAAAATTTAATTACGGTCAACACTTCGACAAGTATGCGTATATAACTATAGTGCAAACACCTCTACACTTATAGCTGGCTCATGATGTCATACCTTCACTGTACAGTGTCAACAAACGATAATTAAAATCGGTCCACCTATACACATACGTAGGAACAGCCGCGTGGGATTATCAAAGCAAGCAAAATTCATTAATTTGAGTGCACGGATCTAGCAATAACACCGCCAATAACAACAAAAATAGTTGGATAACATCCAGTTGGTGGCAAATCTGTCTGCTAATTCGCAAGCTTTCGCTGAAGATACGACGTCCATTCTCAACTCTGCTCCTTGTGCAACTGTGTTTGTGTAAGTGAAGGGCATTTTAATTTATCGCGTTGTCAAAATCCTATTGCAACTCAATTGTAAATATAATTAAATTCGGTTATAGCAAGCAAGTGAAGAGGATGTAATTGATTAACACATAGTGAAGTCAGAATACTTCAAAAGAACATAAAATACAGAGCGAAATTTCAATAAAATCATATAGCCTAATAATAAGATTTTGAATCTTAGTAGCTAGAGAATTATAGTATTAGTTCACTGGTAGTGTCTAAACCTGTGAGGATGGGTGTGTGGGTGTGATTAGGAATCGAGAAATATGATGTTAATTATGTAGCCTTCATTGTGTTAGGTGAAGCTGACTGGTAAGCTCCTGTTAAAGACTTGGAGGCGGCGCTGGATGACCATCCCTTCGTTGATTGGATGTGGTATCGGATCATCTTTCAAGTTTCTTACCAAGCAACTCGAGTTTAACAACTATTAGACACTTTAAGTTCATCTCATCACAGCCCACTTGAGCACTGTAGCTATATACATACATACGAACAAGCAAAAAGCAAACCCCAATGCCAAAAAGTATACGAGGGATACCGAGTATAGGGTGCTGCTTGCCTAAACAAGTAGTACAGTATGAAGAGTAAAACGTTGCCTTTCAAAGAACTTCTTCTTTGAAACCGTGCTCGGCTTGATGAGCAGAATTAAATGTTTGCTTGGACAGTCCGGTTATACGGTGACTTCTTGATTGGAATCGCTGTACTGCCCAAGCAGTGCCCCATAAATGTATTGTTTTGTTACATAAAAGACTTTTGCGATCCAAACAAATTTTAAAGCATATAAAAACGAGCAAACTTATACATGGAGGAGAAATACGTAGCGTCAGATTACCGGAAAATTATCACGTTACGTACAATAATTTTACATTAATACGTATTTAGCAAGTAGTGGCTTCAACGGAATGGTGCTGGAAGCTCTCTCAGAGCAACTGCCAAGGATAAAAACTAAGTAAAAATTGATTAAATAGCAGAAGAAGAGTAAAAAAGCTCGATCTTTATGAGCATTACATCTTTAGTTTTTGCTACTAAGAACACTCTTCCTTCCACTTAATACTGTGAAAACTCTTTCAAAAAGTGGCAGACACTCAAACCAAGAAATAAAATGAGAGCAATGGTAAAATCACACTAAGCTCCACGCGACTATCGACTGTCAGCGAAATACTTGTCTCTTTTACTTGCCACTAAATTCGTCTTACCACACAATTTATTCATAACAACTGCAACCATAATTTCTGTGTATATTTTTGCGGTATTATTCGTTCACTTCTTTATTCAACTCTCATCAATATTAAGGGGCGAATCTTCTCCAAATGCACTCGTCAATATCTCGGTGGAAAGAGCGTGACTTACATCACTCACCGCTCACTCATGGCGTTCAACAAGTAAGGGAAATCCACAGAATTATTATAATTTATTTTATATTGGCGATGAATATTGATATTTCAAGCATGAATTATTTAATTTATCAGACTTAAATGAAAGACATGATTGGTAAATGTCCTTCAGTTTAAGTTATTTGCAGCGAGTGTATCAGTTATTTGTCGCTATAAGATGCAATGTAAATGTATAATTGTTAAACTAGAAGGAATTATTCTTTTGTAAGTTTCGTATTGAATAGACCACAGAAAGGGATATTTCAGGAAAAGTTATATAGTTATAAGATCTCTATTTATTCGTAGTTCAGGATATTGTGAGGATATAAGTTATGGATATGTTCTAGGTAATAATAATATCTTCTGGAAGAAAGTTAATCGGGTAATTAAAAAAATAAAGGTAACGTTAAAATTTTTCATAATTTGAAATTTTAAGAATACTAATTTTTAACTACTTATTTCAAATTCAAATTATTTTAAATTCCTTATTCAGTTTTCTTGACATTTTCAAAATTGGTTGGCCGTATTGAAAAAATCAAGAACCAATTTTTTATACACAAACCTATTTATTTATATCATTTCACTGAAGAATCAGCAAAAGACGGAATTTATTTGAAGACTGTGTTACTGAAAACAACAAACAGCATTCTTTAAAAACAATTAAATCATATCGTCTTGTTTAAAAATAATGGTTTTTAATTTATTTTCTACATAGTGTACCGTTTTTGAAAATTTACGATTTTCATAAATCTATAGAAAATTTAATTAGGAACTATTTTTTTTTCCTAAAATATATCAGAATACTTCGCGATTTCTGAAGATTTTTTTAAACCCATATAGCCCTTAATTTTCAAAGAGGCCACTGCTATTACCTAGAACACATTCGGAATTGATATCAAATGTTTAATTTTTGCTCGAAAACGATAGTAAATAGATATCTTAAACGTGTAGTATTGAAGTTTTTTTATTAGAACCAACATTGAATTAATGCCTTTATTTAATTTTTATTTCAAAGCATTTGGGGTACACCATGACGTATACGTGACGTTTATTATTCAAAGAAATTTTCTATTTATTT
This sequence comes from Ceratitis rosa, assembly GCA_037013455.1. Taxonomy (NCBI): domain Eukaryota; kingdom Metazoa; phylum Arthropoda; class Insecta; order Diptera; family Tephritidae; genus Ceratitis; species Ceratitis rosa. The sequence goes on along the minus strand of JAWMAG010000002.1, from coordinate 5,521,065 downwards.
ATTCATTAATGAATATCGAATTTTCCCCTTTCACATCTATTCGGCTTAAATGATTCGGCAAAAGGCATAAAAATATTCGAATTCAAAATAAAAGGCTTCGAACACCATTAGAGGGTTGAACAAATTGATATCAATTAGACGCTCATATAAATTGCACACTAAAAGCCATTTGAGCAACACTCTTCGCCTGTTACTCCTCAACAACTGAACTACTGGCTTAACATAATAAACTAATTTAATGGAACACTCGTTAATGTTGTCGTAAATGAAACATTTTTATGATACCTGCATAAATTGAGCAATTTCTTGAAAAGCACTCCTACACAGCGAATACATGCAAACAAATTTTGTAACACACTAACATAGGTATATACGTACAATAAATGAAAACCACCACTAAAGTTTAATAACCATTGAATGTAAGGAGCCTGGCCTGTTGGTGCAATTAAATAGCAAAAATTTATGATAACGCCTTGCGATATCTGCAGAACTAGTATTGGAAAATGAGAATTGAAATTAATAAAGTTAAGTGTCAGCAATAATAAAAATAAAATTGCAGACGACAAACCATTTCGGGTTGCAAAGCCACATGGCTGCAGAAGATTTGGTTTGGTATGGTTTTCTTCAAGCAAATATTTATAGTGAAAAAGAATATTTTATTAATTTGAAATAAGTTAACAGGGAATGCCAATTTTATTCTATAATAACTTTGGGAACGTTTCATTACATTAATTTGTTAATAGATTTTTCATGGCATTATAAAATATGAAATTGCATTGGGCATATACATATAATAGATTAGGAAAATATTTTTGACAGGCGATGGTATGAGGCTACAACAGACGATGAAAAAAATCTAACAGGAAAACTCTGTTAAATGACATTTTCAACTTTTTTTAAATAACTTTAAAACAATCCTGGAAACATAAAAATTTTTGTGGAATTTTCAATGAACTAAGCTCGACAAAAGGTTAAAGAAAAAAACAACTTGAAAGTTAATTTCATATATTAGAGTTCCAAAAAATAAATTTTTCTCTACAGAATAATACATTTCGATATTTTCTTTTTTCTTTTCGCTTTCAGCATTCCACTCCAATATTTTTATGGGGCACAATTCATACGATTTGTGTACGTGAAGAGCTCAGCATATTTTCTAGAACATAAAAATTAATGGGCAATATTAACGAAAGTTTTACAATATTATAAATATACAGCTGACCTTGTTTGATTAAAAATAAATTAAAAAAAAAAATGTCAAAATATTCTACGTAATTTAGAAACACTGATTATTCGGAAAAAATTAGTTATATGAAAATCAGATGAGAATAGGAATCGTCTGAGACTTTGCTGACATTTTCGTTAAGTATACGAATTCGATTTCAAAATTCAAGTCAACTGACGTTTAAATATTAGCTGGATTTTATTTTTTTGGCCTGTTAATGTTTTTATGTTCCGATAGTGAAATAATGATAAAAATATGTATGTATGTACACACATTAGTGAAATGAAAAGATAAAATCTATTGTATTAAATAAATAGAATTCGCAGGTATTTAACTTGTTGGCTCTCACTTAAAAGGCTCATTGAGATTATTGCTTCAAATATTTATTCAAAAAACTAGGAACGATTTTTAGAGAGTTAAAATGTCCTACTCAATGGTTCTTTGGAAATTTTTACTAGCGCCCTTCTAAAATAAAATCTTTTTACGTATCTGTGAAGTTCATACAATAAAACAGCGGCTGAGGTTGTGTGCCAGCCTTAGTACGACTTCACATAATCCCAAACAAAATGATTTAGAGACCACGCCACCGGCCCACGACGCGAGATAAAGCGCTCACCAAAAGTTTTCTGTAGCACGGTCTTGTTGGGACTCAGTTTCGACTAAATAAACATCCTCCAAATCAGGCGGGAAAAGGTATTTAATCATAATAGCATTTTTTATTTACTCTAACACTATGACCATCTACATCATAATGTGAACTTTTTGTACAACGTACGGCATCTCTGAGAGTGCGCCTTATCCACTAGGGAAAACGGTGTTATTGTTATTCCGGAGTAATTCTGTTCATTGTAAAATTAAGAAAAAAGTATTGTGTCATTAAAACTAGACGTCTCTTTCAGAAACATACCTTCAACCCAAATTTATCTTAGACATCATGAAGGAATAAATATTTAATGATTGAGTGCAATTCTTGGCCAGCTGATCAAATATTATTTTCTAAAATTGCTCTAATTATTCGTAATCTGGTTTAAAAATCAAACCACTGACACACGCTTTTGAAGTTTTTATTATCACACAAACCTTTTGTGATTCTAAAAAAAAGCATTGATCATATTCCATATTCTGATCACTGTAAGCCTTTCCGTTTTGCTTTATTTTTCGATAACCAGAAAATTGGTTTCTTGAACTGTAATATACTTAAAAAAACTGTCCGCAGAGCTCAATTGTTTCTTAACGTTCCCTTGATGGACTTTTCTACTAATAACAGCAAGACGTTAAAGCGTTAAGGGTATAAACATTTAATCTAGGGCACCATTGAAGATGGAGATAATGCTTACTCGCTTTGGAGATGAACATCCTGTAGCTTTGAGCAATTTGGTGTAGGGGAGTTTTCGTATCGACCATCGGCCTGCTATAACTAAAATGAAATGGAATTTATATGTAAATAGATAACTCAAAATTCTGTTAATGACCATTAGAATTATGAATAAGATTCCTCTAACTATTTGAACTAATTCTAAGTTATTCTGGATAAGAGAGTGATAAAAAAGTGATAATATACAAAATGGCATCCATGACTCATTAAGGCTATTTTAAAGCTTTCGCCAAGCTATGGGATGAACGAGAGGATTAAAAAAAGTTTGGTCAGTTGGAACTTTTTATCTGTTTTTGTTAAATCTAAGAATATCAAATCCTTTGCAATTACTTTATTAGTCTTCCTTACAAATTTTAAAAGATCAGCTAAAATGGACACGGGAAAACATTACATAGCTGAGGATAGGTCAGACGACATTTCATCACCAAAGCAAACAGAAATTCGCCATGTTGTTTTTTTCGGGTTTCGGCGTAATTTACAGTCAATACAAATATTCAGTGAATGCCAGATTGCATATGAAACCATTGCACCGCTTTTAAAATTATTTTCAAGGGGTCGAAGATTCCAGACCGGACATATTTTCACAGAGGACGAGCCCAGAGAAGGTCGACCAAAATCTTCCACTGATGACGTCTCTCTAGCTCTGGTGAAGTCCAAAATTGACGAATACCCACGATTAACAAAAGAAATGATTGCTAATGAATTGGGCTGCTCCAATGCTATGGCTATACTGCATACGTGTATATTAATTAATCATCTGGGATTCACGAAGAAATCTGATCGATGGGTACCACGAATTTTAAATGAAACCCAAAAAGAGGCTCGATTCCAACAGTCCAACAGGAGCAAACCCACTCTTATAATCTTAGTAACAAATATCAGCAGCAAAAGTTATGATGTCAGTTTACTTCACCCGATTTAAAATTGTAGGCGTTTTTCCACTGGAACTGCAAAATGATACGCCGAAGTGTTTTTACCAAAAGTTTACAAAAATTTGTTGGAAAACAAGAAAAAAGAGGATTTGCGGCGCTGCTTTTTACTTGAACTTGATAAGCTTAACCAGCAAGATTTTGAAGTGTAAAATTCTTGGTTTGTTTATCTTAGATAGAACAAAGTTTTTAGAATATCTTTTTTTAGAAATGGCTTGAGCCTGGTAAGGAAAAATAATTTATTTATTTTTTGGAAAATATGAAAGTTATTGTAGGCAAATATTTCGTTTTTATCTAGCAAGCAAGCTAAAAAAGCATTTGAATTAAATACCTATATGATTTCTGGCATACAATCACAAGATTAAGCTAAGAAGCCTGAGCTCAGCATATGCTCATATGTATGTACACGTACATATGAATGAGTATGAAAAGGATAAATGCAACAGCTGAAATAAGAGTTTTGCCAAAATTCTGTGTCGAAACATTGGAGGAACTTTTTGGTTATGAAAGCTGCAGTTGGCTCTCTTTAAATAACTTGGGATAAGAGGGATGATGTGTACAGGAAGTTAAACCATTTTTGGTTTATATTATTTTTTATACATATTCTTTTCTTAAAGGAAGCCGCAGACAGCAATGCAGTCAAGCGGAAATGAAACATACAATATTGCACTTTGTTACGCAACACGCGGCATCTCTGCGAACATATGTGGACATATACATACCATAGAGCAGAGAAAATATGATTTCCGTAGTGGGAAATAAGCAAAAAAGTTAAAAACTGATAAATTATGCAAAACAGCGCAAAGAAGACAAAGCCCGTTGCATGCCGTTGCACGCCACATGGCTCGGAAAATGTCAAGATCCTGCTGCAGGCATTTATGGCGGAACACATTCTCTTCAGAACCCTGCTGTAAAAGAGATGAGAATGCTTAAGCTCGTGACTGGCGGGGTAACATATTTGTTATGCTTGATATGCGAATGATTGACGTTGTGATGTGGCATTAAGAACTAAAGGCGCTAACATAAATTCTGCGTAGCTTAATGGCTTAGTGGCAAGGACGAGGCAATAATATTAAACATATGTGTGCAGTGGTGTAGTAAATGTTGTATTTTCGTAAAACTGCAACAAGTTAAAGCATTGTACACATGTTTTTTTCTGAAAATCTTATGCAGCAGTATCTCAAGTCACTCATATAAATACTTCTTTTAGAAGGATCCCAGTATGTGTGTATATTTATAGGACATATTTTCAAATTATGGGTGTAAATAAAGCCAGAAAGCAAAAACTCAAATGACAGGAAGCAATCAACCGGCGCCTAAAGTTATAGAAGGATTTACGCTTCTCGGGTAAATAGTAAATAAGGTGTGATCCATTTCGGGAAACTCTACTCTTTTAAAGAAAAAACACAGAAATTCACATCTAAGAGAGAATGTTTATTCGAAAGGACATTCTTTGGCTTTTATTTTTTTTAAATTTTCTCTTTCAAATGTTGGCGGTGGCTACGTCACACATGGTCCATCCGTTGAGTCCAATTTTCGACGACTCGTTCGAGCATTTCGACTAGTAACTGGCGAATAACACGCGTGAGGGTTTGCTTCAAGGCCTAAACCGAAGCTGGATTGTCCGCATAGACTTTGGACTTTACATGTCTTCACAGGAAAAGGATCTTGGTGGCTAATCGACCGGCCCAAGCCGTGAAAGTATCTGCTCTTCGAAGTGCTCAATCAAATCATATCTATTAAATCCCCTGATTGATGCTATGTGTAGAAAGTGGCGCCGTCTTGTTGAAACCAAATGTCTTCGGGATCACGAGCTTCAATTTCAGACATTAAATAGTGCATCATTGAAGAAATATGGACCGATAAACCGTTGTTTTTCTGTATAAAATAATTCCTCACTTCTGTAGCTACCTTTTTTAGTTTTGTTTGAATCTTCACAATTTAATTCAAGCAAAATGTTTTGTATGCGCTGTTTTGGTACTGTTGTGCCGTTATTGTTGTTTTAATGAGAAAATTTTCAAAATGTTTGGTTATTGTTATGGTTTTTTCTCTGCAGTTTTGTTGTTGCTTCTCATGAAATTGTCTTTGTTTAGCAGTAGTTCCACTGATAAATTAGCGTAGTAAATATAAGTATATTGCAAAAGTTGTATCACAACAGCTGCCAAGTGTTTTGTAGCGGAACAAAGTTTACAACGAATGACTTGATGACAATGTAAAAATTTACAGGTTGATATGTGACGTTGTAGGATTTCAAGTCTGAAAATTAGGCTTCCAACACAGGAGGAATCGAGCAAAAAAGTGAGGGAAGGAAGTAATGCAAGGCAATGTGCAATGCGAGGAGAGCAGAGGAGATTTAGTTTAAGACAGTTTTAGAGCTATAATGTTAAACAATTTTAGATTTGCAATTTCCTAATTATGTAAACAACAGGCACTCGTTATGTGGACACCACGTCACTGTTGGGAATCTAAAGTTTGAACGAAATAAGAAAAAAAAAAACACCGGCATAAAATTACCAATAAAAACCAGACGGACCCGATAACGAGAAAAATCATTAAAATAGCAAGATATGGATGTTTTGGAACTGAAAAAAAATTGCAAATCTCTAAAGCAAGCATAATTTACATGTATTTTAATCCGTGAAATGCTAATCTAAAGATTTAAATTTAACTTGTTCTGACTCTTTCCTTTGTCTACTAAATGTTGCTCATCCGACATGGTGAACTTTTTATTTTCAAGCTAAAAATTCTTAAGTGATAATATTCTTTTAATTAGATCCAAACCTCATATTTCCGCGAAATCCACTTAAAATACATTAAAATCATTGAAAAAAAAATAAAGAGCTTGGAAATAAATTTTGACACAGTTAAAAATTTAGTACCCAAAGCTGTAAGTTTCATATTTCACCAAATAGCCAATTAATGTTTCATTTCACATTTCTCCATATTACGCACTTCTGACTGCCTAGACCGAGTAACAAGAAAATTTATTTCATTATCAACGACTGTAACAATAGGCATATTTGCATTTACAACTCGTTAGAAATGCTGAGCAGCAACAGCAGCAGCAGCTTAGATTGCATGCAACAAACTGAAGCACAAGCCAACATCAGGCAATATACACCCGGCATTAGCGACATTTACAATTAGACGAAACTGAAGAGCTTACAGAGCAATAACAACACACTCTAAGTCCAGGGGAATATCACAGTGCTACCAATAACAGTAACAACAGCAGCAAACCAAAAATCAAAATGTCGAAATGACAAAATTTGATGTTTGCACACAACGATATTTCACCTCACACATTAGTGACACATCTGCCCCGCCGTCCCAGTGAAGTATTGAAATGTGCAATTTACGCAACCAAATCTGTCGGAGACCATCACACAGCACAACGCACAAGCAATGGCATAGCGGTGAATAATGTGAGAGAATGAGGAAAACGAATATCGATATATATGTGTGTGTGTATGCTGCTTTGGACGATGCAAATATATATTGATATATGAGTATGCTACACTGTGTACGCAGACAAATAAAGTACCACCGATTGAACCACACATTGCTGTTGTTGGTCGAGAGAATAGGTAACTAAACAATAGCTGGAACCATAGTTGGAAAAGCATCGAAAATTTAATGATATGCAATCAAATATCAACGCAATAATAAGCATTGGGAAGGTCAGGAAAAGCAACGGTGGAAATAACAATATATAACTATTTTATTAAAAACACAGTCATCGGGCTTTTTTCATAAAAACGCATACTCGGCGCGCACGCTTTGAAGTCTGCATACGAATCCAACATAAGAAAATTGTAAGGGGATTGTTACTACGGCAAAGCCGAATAACCATGGTGTCCAGGTTATGCTATGTATTTGGTGGAACCACAAGGGTGTGCTCTATTATGAGCTATTGAAATCGGGTCAGACAATCAATGGGGACCTCTACTGAAAACAATTGATTCGTTTGTAAAAGGTCATCGCGGAAAAACGACCAGACACGAATCAATAATTTTTCATCATGACAACACTCGGCCACATGTTGCAAGGCCAGTTAAAAACTATTTGGAAAACTGTGGGTGGGAAGTTCTACCTCGCCCGCCTTATAGCCCAGACATAGCACCTTCCGATTACCACTTGTTCAGATCAATGCAGAATGCCCCCACCGGAGTACGCTTCACTTCAGAGCAGGGTATTAGAAATTGGCTCGATTCCTTCTTGACCTCGAAGCCGGAGAGGTTCTTTTGGGATGGGATCCACAAACTGCCAGAAAGGTGGGCAAGCATCATAGCTTCCGATGGGCAATGCCTTGAACATTAAATATATAACAATTTATATGGTTCAGAAGCATGATTGACGACAGCATTCGATGAGTTGGCTTTAGGATTTTCGAGAGAAAGGTTTTTTGTAAGATTTATGGTCCTTTGCGCATTGGCAACAGCGAATACTACAGACAATGAAACGATGGGCTGTAGGATTTATACGATGATATTGACTTAGTACAGCGAAGGAAGAGACTGCAGCTAAGCTCCGAATGGCTGAAAACACTCTAGCTTTTGAAATATTTCATGCAGTACCCGTCGATAGAAACAGAGGAAGAGCACTCCTTTAAAAGGATCAGGTAAAGAGCGCCTTGGTTTCACTTTGTATTTTCAACTAGCACCACACAGTGAAGGGAAAGAACAAATAGCGCGCTAATAGTAACCGCGTAAGTGGTGCCAATGCCGATGAAAAAAAAGAAGATTTCGAGGGAATAAAAAAGAAAATTTTTATAAGAAAATATCCAATATATTACATACCATTAAAATTCTAAGCAATATAAGCCAATTATTATTTTTTTCTATGACAAAGAAATTCTCAAACTATTCCACTTTAGTTTTAGCGCATTCTTTCGAGCCAAAACTTCATACTTCATTGGTCGCTCACCATCGATGACTTCCGCTTATTTGTAAACTGTCTTCCGTTTTTTCGCCATTATTTATGTGTGTCACTTCAAAAGCAACGTGGCGTAACCACTAAAATCTCAACAAACTCTTACCTACATCCATACAAACCTACACATACATAATAAGATTTATTTTTATCTCATTTTTATGTTGAACAGCTTGAATAACCATTTATTGGCCGCAGTTAGTTGGTGGCTATTTTTGTTTTTATGAATTTTTTCCTTCAAATTGTCAGTAGCATTTGGACAACGGCCAAATTTCCTGCCACTAAATTTACCGTTCATTATTTTGTGGTTTTTCGTTAGTCACCGCATACATGGAGACACACCGAAAATAAGATTTTCTTAAATAGTTGCAAAAAGACTTCTTTCAATCTCAAGATAAAAGAGAAATTTCGTCAATTTAAGACATGGATTGTTGCATGGATTTTTATATACGGAAACATTTTATCGCCAATTTGTGCACATGCTCGCAAAGACGAAGCTTAAAATTATAGACATGTGTTACTTTTGGTAAGAATAGAAAATTAAGTGGTAAAAATAATGGAAATAATGGCATGTAATATCCTTTGAGTAGAGACAAGTTCAGTATTTTTGTCTTGTATTATTTGGTGAATGAAATAATCAAGGTTCACTCGACTGATGGAATTTTCTGTATTCTTTGCACATTTAGATCGTTATTATGATGAAAAATTGCTTATTGATTGGTTCGAGGTTTGGAAAAGTGCCAAATTTAAAAAAAAACTCAAATTCATACTGAATTCCACTAAATACCAGGAACTGCTCCTATAGGCTGGAAATTGAAGCAAAACTAGTTCTTAGTTACTTCCTTAAAATCACTTTGAAATATTTCTAAATTAAATATTTACAGGAGAATTACTTGGAACTTTTGGAAGATTCATTGACTTACTGTAAAAAGTATTTAGTAGAGATAAACTCCTATATTCACAAAGACACTTAACTTAAATTGAGAAGGGGTTTCGACTAATCCCTGCTCGACCAGTACTAAGGTTTGAACAGTCTGAAGCCGTCGGAGAAAAGTCAAACTTCTTCTTCACTCTGTCTTTTTGGAAGCTGAGGATCAAACAGCTTCCTGACGGTGAGTTGACGGCCCGCTTTTGCTATTCAACTTTCTATATAGGCGCGCAATGAAACAGCTGTTTCATTGTCATAGATATGAGGAGTCGGGTTCACCATCTCCTGGAATTTCATTTTCACTGGCATTTAGCAGGCTGGAGAAGTGTTCCCTCTATAAGTATATCCTGTGCATCAGTTACTAGATCACCTCTTTGTGTCCTAAAATAGTCTGCTCCGGTCTTGGAACTTTCTGTTTGTTGACGAGCGTTTCCTGAAGGTTTGTAATTTAGCTGAAACAAAATAATTATCCAAGACTGTGTTAGGTCCGCGAAATATCACCACATAATCAATTTGGTTGCGGGATTTTCGATCCGGTGACAGACGCGTAACTTCACGAATTCTCTTGTGAGGAAATCTGGTACTATATTTTGGGCACCGCAAAGGCGATCAGCCTCAGCCGTTGGTGGGCGTTTTGTTAAGGAGGCAGAATTTCACGACTTCTATACCTATATGAGCAAATTTTGGCATCGTAGTGGAGGCAGTGTACATATTCAGGCGCGTTCTATGCACTCTTTGATTATACCATCTTTTCCTTCAATCTGAGCATGGGCGAAACCACAAACCCAACCCTAAATTTGCACTGCGCTATATGGTTGCTGTTTATAGATTTCATATTGTCAGATTTTCTGTCGTCCTTATTGTCTTAGACGGTGGTGATGTCAGCCTGTTGCCTTAAGAAGACATCAACCAGCTGAACAGCGACACTTTCCCAATTAAGGAATTGGATATTCCATGTGCATGATATCAAATCAACCTTAAAGCGTTCGCAGCGATCGTCATCCCAAAAATAGTCTCTCATCCGAGACTTTATTCCATTTTTCGTTAGAGTATATTATTTATTTGATGGGTCCCAAACTCTATTCACACCCTTAATTACCTTATTCTTTCATAAAAAATTTTAACTATTTCCAACTCATTAATACTCGTACAATAATTAATTTGCCAAGCCATTTGAAAATGCATTAGTCTAATTAAACTGTTCGCACATCAACCACTTTCCATATGCTCATTTATTTAAGTTGCTTTTTAAAGGATTTGATGTTCTCTTAGCTGCATTCCCTAACGACATTTCAAGGTAGTGCAATAAGCTTACCATTGCAACGCAGCATTAGAGCGATTAGTTTCTGACCCAGTTAACTGTTTCACCTTTGGGAATGCAACCGTAATTTTAATAAGAGATAGTAGTTTACCTGAATTTTGTTGTGCATAAAAATATATTTTAATGATGACTTGGAATGCACCGTAAAAAATACATATCTATGTTATATGTGAAATAGTGATTGCCTTGGAATTAAAAACAAATATATTTTGTGTGAAAAACTTGCATTTTATCACCGGTAAGGAATCTTAATTTTTGTACTAATCTTTCGAAAAGAACAGTTGCTGCTCCACTTCCACGAGAGGAAAAAAACATAACTTCCAAGTGTCAAGTCCCTGCGATCAATAGTTTATATATACGTTTGTGTTTGTCCGTCAGTCTTTAAGGACAAAGCCTTTCATATATACTCGTATATAATTATTTTTTTATCATATTTTGATGAAAATAACATTTTTGAAATATACAGCACACTTACATCTGGTTTAAGGAAGTAGTAGTTTGCTTAAGAGGCTTCAAAAAATTCATTTTTTTTCTTAAATCTATTCTAAAACTCTCCAATAGGTTGAAATGGCCAGTGAAAGTTTGAAGACACATAAATTTTACTGGCCATGTCGTCATATTTTAGAAGCTAAAGCAGTTTTAGCAGCCAAGCGTCGAGCCGGTACAAATTCTCGGGTAGAACTTCGCAGCCCATTTCTTCGAGATTTCATTTTTACAAGCCTTAGAAAATGGTGCCGATTGAAAGACATCAAAGCAATCTAGCTTCAGTATTAAATTATCTTCTGCTTGAACTAGAAAAGATGGTAAAAGTATTTTTTAAATATTTCTTTGGCAACTTGAAGTGAATTTTCTATCAAAATACAAGAAAATTAGAAATTTTCTAACTTCTTGAGTATATTTTACTTCATATAGAATACACACTCGTAAAAATTAAAAAAAAAATGGTTCGACTGTTTCAGATGCCTAGCACGACCTCCATCACCGGAACCGTTTCACGAGTGCAGACTGATGCCGTTTCAGAAAATTCATCACAATATTGGAAAATTGCAATATTTTTGATACTAAAAAGTGTTTTTTGAAGCTTAAATATAGTGCATTATTGTCTAAAAATTTCGTTTAACACAATAATTTCCTTCCCTTTGAAAAAAATTGCAGAAAAAATTAATTTTTCGGGTTCTAAAGGATAAGAAGGTAACTTCGTACACGCGCAGTAGTATAATATTTGTGTCATTATATTTAGCGGTAGCCACTGTTACAATGATAGTTTATGAAAAAATAAGATAAAACAGTATACATTATGTGTCTGTGTACAAAATTACATTTTCTAATTAAATTATAATTGATTAAATTACATACCATTTTTAAGATATCAAAAGGCAGTGATAAATGCTAGATTCACAAATTTATTTATATTATTAAAAACTATCAAAAAAGGCAAGTTGTATGATAAGCCAAAGAAATTCTTAATCTTTAAATAAGTTGTTAATATAAATCTTTAATTATAAATCATGAAAATTGTCACAAGCGAAAATGTCACTCATACGTCCTGGTGCACAGCTGCAAAACATAACGAACAACGCTTTATGCTCATAACTATCATTTAGATTTTACTTGTTATTTTACATTCCAAAATACAACACACATTTTTATTTTAGCATATCTGAGTATTTTTCTGTATATTTAATTCAAATATAATATAGGGTTGAGCCTGTTAACGTAGACCTTTTCTTTCACGTTATTCCAAAGAAAGAAGTCTGGAAACTGTTCCCTTCAAAGATCAATGATTTCATTTCTTGTGTGACATGTAGCGCCACCTTGTTTAAAAATTTACTACCCTTTCGGCTATAAATATCTCTCGATAGCGCAATCCATTCAACGTAAATGTTGCTCCAGCCTCATTTTCGAAAGAGTAAGGTCCAACAACACCGCCGGACCATAAACCACACCAATCAGTTACACGTTGAGGATGAAGAGGCTTTTCAACAATAAATCTTGGGTTTTCCGAACCCTAGATATGACAGTTTTGCTTATTGGCGTAGCCAGCGAGGTGAAAATGTTCCTTATCAGTTAAAATGATTTTTCGTTGAAATTCCGGATCATTTTCATGCATTTGAAGAACCCAATCAGCATGTCGTTTTTTAATGAACTTTATAAGCCCTAAGACCGAAATCTTTATGCAAAAGAATTGGCTTACTGCCAAAAAATTAATGGAAGTTTGCATAAAATGTTTAACATTTGTAAGCCGTTTTTTCTGACTTATTTCTCAATATCACGTATGAGGCGCAATCGAGCGTAGTATGTGAAAGGCTTAAGTAAAGTTATCACCTTTGACTAGATATTTACCATCCGTCAAGCTTTGGCAATGGCACGTGAGAAAAGGGCCGACACACACCTCTCTCCTCTCTTCATTGATTTTAATACAGCCTTCAATGGCACGAAAAGATGCTGGCTCTTTGTCAGATGCACTGATAAAGTTTCAGGCCTCCGTTTCGTTTATATTGCACATAAACACACGCTCGCAGTGACCACAGCGCACAAGCCGATCTAAACAAATGGAAAACTTCAAAAGCACAATAAATAAAAACATTTGCCATTTTCTGTGCTTTGAGTTACCGAAAGAAAGAATTTGTATCAACAAGTTAGTTGCCTGTAAGTGGGACACGTGCGTACGATTGATGTTTAGATACGTAATCATATATATTTCTCCCACCGAGGCACTCCCTTCGTTTGATTGCATTTGACACGCTTCGATGGTATATTTTCGAATAGTTTTTTCAAACTTATTTAAAGTTTTCTTCTTTTTGCTTTTGAAAAACACCCTCGCAATCTTTTGACGAACCGCTCACCAACACACATATGAGTACACGTTCAGCAAACTTTCGCTTCAGCACTGGTTGGCTCTCGCTCGTGTCAAAAACTTATGGAACTAAGTTGTGAAGGAAAACAAATAAAGAAATATGACAAAGTGTTGATTGTGTGTTTAAAGTTTGATGTGGTTGTGAACTTTGCAAATTTTGTCTTCCAAAAACAAAAAAGGAAAACCAGATTTTTGGAAATCAAAATTTTGGTTGAGATGAATTTCTGGTTAACAATTTTATATCAGTGAATAGACGGACAGGGCTAAATTATTTTGATTACATCGGTATGAATTTTGATGGACACCAAAGAGTTCAGGTAAATCGTGTACGGGCTCTCTGCAAACAGAGAAATCCTAAAATCTAAAGCAAAATCATTTTACCGACAAATATTATTTTGAACTGAATAAGAAAATGAAGGAAAAACTCGAGCAAACCGCAAACTATAGACGTTAGCAAGTCATGAGAGAAGGCCAGTTTCGATCAAATTACCCCAGTAGTTTTTGAAATAAAAATTACTTAATCTTCAGTCAGTAAAATTATGATCTCTATCAGAGATCTGCAGTGAATACGGATAGAACTGAATGATATCCAAATAAATTTTGTATTTATGTTCATCCATTTTCATGTGTAAGCCACCAATGTAAGTATGGAGTGTGGGAAGTGGTTAATATTTATGCTCAAAAACATGTATGAGGTTTGAATGATGATGTGATGATTTTCCATAGGATGTTTAAAGAAGACAAATAGGATAATGAGCAGTAACAATTGTAAACAATTTTTATTGAACCGTGTTCGGTGAGACAAAAAGTCGGTAAAATTTGTACCGATTTCTGACTAATATTTCTCACCGAACTGTGCTTATCAGCTCGGTGCGCAACAATAAATTAGTTCAGATGCTTGTTCAACTATTAAAATATTTTGTAAATATACGTGATCCAGGACTAGGTCATAATTTCAAGATCTCACACCCACGTTTAGACGGAGCCATTATAAAATAATTATTTCTCGTTTTTCATTCTAGATAAAAGATCAAGTCAACGCCACGATATTTTTAATTTAAATACTGTAACATATACAATAATACACAGACATGCATAAATAATATATAAATGCAATGATATACAGTTTATTCGTAGCCTCCTCCGAGTAACTGATGGATTTTTGAAGAGAGTCTTCTATGTCATGTCAGAACTAGTTCATTGCATTATCTGTCGATGACAGTAATTAGAAAAATTTATTGTCTAAAATTTTGTGACTTTTTTAGCTAGGATTCAAACCAATGACCCTCTGTATGATATAACGCAATGCTAACCACTCGGCTCTGCGGACATCGCAATAATTATTTATCTTTTAATAGAAGCATACATCATACATCTCGTATGTGCAAAACCTCAAGTGAGCCATAAATTCGCCACCAGTCACAGCTGAGCAGCTGATACGCCTTATATTATAAACAAAAAGCCGCAAATAGATTTACTACAGCGCAGCGTTAATAGAAATAAGAATTTGTCTTTACTTGAACATACGTGTATGTAAATATATATATCGCACTTTCAGTCAGGAGTAGAGGCAGAGGGAATTGGGCGGTGTAAAGAGTATGGCACCTAAAAGCATTCAACCACAAATGGAAGTGAGGCACAAACACTTTTTTGTGGCCTCAAACCATTTGTGGACTATTGTGCCAAAAATACCTTATTTTCTGGCCCAGGCATAAAAGTTGCCTAGCACAGTTTTGACATCGTGGCTGGGCAAAGTCCACAACCATACTCCAGACGCTCATAAAACGCACGTTTAGTGGATTCCACCACGCATCTGACATCAAGACTTTTATTTGTTTCTATGGCCACTATAATAAATGCCACAAAGATACTCATCTCCATCCTTTTCTAGTCTATGACACTTCTTTGACGGCGGCGAGGTCTGTCTATCAGCTGGACAGTAGCATTTTCCCAAATTAGAAATCGAACAATCCAGGTGCATGCATTTAAATCTAATAGGTTTGTAAAGATAGCGACTACTGTAAACGAGTGCGCCTCGTCAAATACCGTATTTCTGACATTAGGAAAAGCTTCTCATAAAAATCCAGTGCAATTCCAAATTTTAAAAAAATATGAATCAAAAAATTTTTTTATTTTTTATTTTTTGCCTAAAATCATTTGCTATGAAACCATGTAATGCGGATACACTTATATATACTCTTCCAGCTTACTCAACGATTTTTTTTTTTTTTTTTGCTTTAGGTGCAACCATAAATCACTCAGAAATTCGCTACAGATATCTATCCTTTGCCAGCGGGTTATCTCAAGTTACGGCCTTCCTTCATATTACACGCATTTTTTGTGCTCTACAATAACAAAGCTTACTAAAAGGCTTAACGAATTGACTGATGAATGTGTGGGGCGTTAAGGTCACGAGCATGAACCCGACAACACAAAATAGCAAATTGCCCAACAAAATGGAAATTTATTGGTGGATATAGTTATTTGAAACAAATTTTGAATTTATTGTTATCACAAACATTACAAAAAAAATTATGAGAAGAAAAGGAAATGTTTCGTCTGCTAAAAGAAACTGCCAACAAAGTTTTTGCACATGATTTCGTTGAGCAACAGCAGAGATTTTCTGAAAGAATTGTTCGCCAGCATTTTTAGTGTAGAGTATGCAACAGCTCTAAATATGTATATATTTCATAGGTGGCTAATTATATGTAGTAAATTTATATTTTGGCAGTGATAGACGAGTGGTAAGCATTGCAAACTGCCATTCAGAAGGTCAGGATTCGAGTGCTGGTCCGACCAACATCCAATAGTTATAGAAAATTAATTTAAATACAATTTTAAGTTAGTTTTTCTAATCGAAGTCACCCCTTCGAAGGGAATGTTAACTCCTCCGAGTGTATTTCTGACATGAAATAAAGCTCCTCAGAATAGATCCCTCTATTTGGTGGAAAAACATCAAAACGTAAAACCACAAATTGGAGGAGGAGCTCGGCTCGGTTATTTTATTGGATACCAGAGCGTATGACCACGAAGAAAATAAGATAAATCGACTAAAAATGGAGTCATTTTAGAACAGAACGTAACCATGGACTTTTCAATTGCTCTAGAAGTGAAACATGAACAAGAGAGATTCTTTCATCGTCAAGCTTATAAACTAGAACATGCAAATAAACGAAAATTAGATGTAAAATATATGCTGTTAAGCTTGCTAAGTCCTTACTACCATCAAGAAAGTCAGAATACGGGCTGCTAGTAGGAATATTAACAAGGTATTGCTGTTGGCGTTAGATGCCTTAAAATTAGGCCAGGTTGATGAAAATAAGTACAGAAATTGTAGGGAACATTAAAAGGCAACAGAGCATGTAATGTGTGAGTGAGAGTTTAATCTTACATTCCGACTACACTTTTCGGGCATTTTTCAAACAATTTTGGAACAAGTTTTGAGCTTTATACCCGAAACATTGGAAATAAATCATATCATGTTCCAAATGGCATGCCAACATAATCAGCGATTGCTCATAACAATTTCTTTTACTTTTTAAATTTTTTTTTTTTTGTTTGATTGGTCATCCAAGGTATTCTTCATCTTCTTCTCATAATTTTTTTTAATCCATGGCAGACTCACCTTAAGCATTCGTTAACATTTTACACACTTTATTCCATTTGCACATTCTTTTCTTTGATTCTTTTTATCTAATCTTAATGACTGTCACAAGCAAAGTCAGTAATGAAATCAGCTTTGAGTTGAATCCTGCTTCAGTTCCATATACAGCAGCAATGAAAGTCGGACTCTCCAAGCCCTAATTTTTTTAGCTCACCTCCGGTAATATGTAAACCAGATCGAGTATGCAATATATGGGTATATCAAGCAATATAGAAACCTCCACTACTCAGCATCTACTCAAGCTAAAACCAAATTTGGTATTTAAGTTCACTGGAGCAAGAAACTCATATGTTAAGTATGGGTAGTAAAGAAAACTATATGACAAACCAAGCCACAGTAGCACTTTTTCTGAGAACTCCAATTTGCATTTGCCGGATAGCTGACTCAATCAGTTTAGCAGACAGCAGAAGATTCATTCTTTCTACCCAGATATTTTTCATGCCCCGCTGGCCAGCTAAAATCTAGCACAAATAGAATAGAAACCCCGCTATGATGTACATATTTGCAGCAACAAAAACAAAAACTGAATTACAATAAACACAACACGCAACAAGAATATTATTACACCACTGAAAATGAGAATTACTCCAACACCCTTGGGTATCTTCATATGCCTTTACGATGGCCTCGTTGCCATATGGAATTATTAACTTTTTGATCGTAAAAGAAAATAGACTGAGAAAATTAAATTTTTTCGCTGGTAAAATTTGTACACATTTTTATAAAATGTAAAGAAATTAAATTATTCAAAAATATGCATTCTTATGGAGAAATAAATCTATGTACGCGTATATATGTATGTATGTATGGCATATAAGGGTGACTCAAGAGTATTTATTTGCCCATTCCCAGAAAGTTTGTACCAAAAAACTTGGAATTTTTCAACTTCTTCAATATTTTTATTAGTTCCTATAGAAAAGAAAATCATAAAAATTAAAAAAAAATAATAAACTAAATATTTGAATCGATTGTTTCAGACGCATCGCACGACATACATAACCGGCACCAGCCCACGTGTCCAGACTGCAGCGGCTTCAGGAAACTCAATTCCAATATATTTTTATACTAAAAATTTTTTTTTTGAAGCTTAAATATAGTTTATTATTGTCGAAAAATTTCGTTTACGTCAATAATTTCTTTCCTTTCAAAGAAATTGGTGAAAAATCGCTTTTTTCCGGGTTCTTATGTAGACTACTGCGTTAATTAACAAAATTGTTTTAAAATATTCTTAGTATTAAATATAAAATTCTATTAAAAATGTTATCAAACATAAATATCTATACATATTTAAACATAAATATTTGTTCTAGGCTTAATTGACTAAATAATAAATAATATTTTATTTCAAAATAATTTTTTTATTAATGACATGGATTTTTTTAAAGACTTTTTCTAAGGGATCAGTGCCACAACAAGTGTTTTGCGATTTTTTTAAAGGCTGTTAGCTTAACAATTTCATTGAATTAATGAACATATTGCGTATTACATGTGTTTTGAGAATTCGTGATGTATTTTCAAAAATATTAGATTCCATAGATTTCCTAGAGGACCTTCACAAGACTGTGTCTGGCAGTGAGGAAGATATCTCAAATCTCTGAAATAAAAAATATTTATTTTTAGGTTAGATGAATATAAATAATTATTTATGGAGTAGGGAAAATTTTGAAAAAAAATCGTTTATCTAGAAAATTCACTGTTTAAAGTCGGTAAAAATCTAAAATATTGTCAGAAATGATATTCCTTCGATGATCACCTAACAAAAATATTTAAAAAGATCAGTTTGCTTCAAGCCGATCAGTGTAAGCGTTTTTGGTGAACTTTTCCTCAGCGATTTAGAAAACACCGTTTTGAGAAAAATGTGTTCAAACTTTCCGGTTTACTTTCCACCTACTTTCAAACGCTCGGAGATGTCTTTAAAAATTTGCTAATTTCTCAGAAACTGATTGCCGGATGAATATGAAATTTCAATACTCTCAAATATATGTTCAATCAAAAAATAATAATTTTTATTTAACTTTTAATCTTAAGTATAACCTTATGACATAGTCAAAATTAAAAGAAAAAAATTCTTAAATTAGTTTTCATTATTTGCTAAGAGGAGAGCGTATTTTTGAACCCCCATAATACAGGCAAAACCAAATATGTGCTCAGCGACAATTTAAATATGTGTTTGCCTTGTGCTGAATTGTGTTCTTCACATATTTCCATGCGTTGGCTTATTTTTTTATTTTGTTTTGGCAATTTATTTAGGTTCGTTTTTTTTTTTTTTTTGTTAGCAATATTGTGAATTGTTATCTTACTTATCTTTATGGGTTAACGCGCTTGTATACTTTGTATCTTTTTGCACAAGAATAGTTATGTCTTATTTCCCATGTTTAGATTTTCATTTACATAAAATAAGGGTTTACATATGCATTTTTTATATAGTAAAAATATGCATTTGTTTATTTGTGCTAAAGCATTTTACATTCCATTCATTTAGATCATTTTGCTGCGTAAGTGTTTTTTCATATTTTCTTTCGCATTCTGTAAATAGAAAAAAAGAATAGGTTTTTCAGCAAGTTACCAAATAGTGTGCATATATTTTAGTGCATACATACTTTTGTAAAATGTTTTATTTGTTTGTGTAAAGCGGGCATCTTATTTAAGTTAACTCTTATGAAATTTATGTTTCATACAGATTTGGTTCCAAAAATCAGTTAATAGTTGGATTCAATTAGATTAGGTTAAGTTGTGATGGCCACCGATCTATCATATCGATTACACTTAAGCCTGTCTAAGACCCACTTTAATGCCATAAAATCTTTACAACTCAACTTCACTATTCAAGCATTTCAATTCTCTGATGAAGCTCAGAAGGTCCATGACTATGCCATTGACTATTTTGGCCAGGTTTCCTAGTCTTTGCTACAAATTGTAGTTTCATTCCACCTTGACGCGGTCTGTCCATATATAAATTCCTTGAAAGGCAGCTTGCGATGCGTCCTTTATCCAGAAGAGCCTGCTTGGTCGTACCTCCTCCGGAAGGACACTCCTATGGTCAAGTAGCCTGAAAGAGAGTTCCAAAGCCGACTCTCCTCTCAAAGCTTTGATCCATCCATGTATATTTTCAGTCTGTCTATGAAGGAGATTAAAAAGTTCCATTAGCAATTACCCGCTTGAAAAAGAACAAAACTTGGATAAGACCCGTAAAGAGAAGATCGACACACACACCACTTCTTAATTGATTTCAAAGCAGCCGTCAACAGTAGTTGCTTATACGACGAATGAATTTAGTATACCCGCAAACGTTATACGGCTGCATAAACTGGCGTTAAACAACACCAAAACTCCGTCAGGATCGGATAAGCACCTCCCCAAACCGCTCGACATCAAACAAGACTCACACATGTAGACTTCTGATCGTATGACTTCTTTAATTCTGGTCTGGTAGTGAGGGAGGGCAAAACGAAACATCTCCAGTTAGCAAATATACAGTCATCGCATTAGCTACTCGGCTCTCACGTCACTGTTGACAGTCATAACTTTAAAGTTATGGCTAATTTCGTCTATGCTGGAACCAGTACTAATACCAATAATAATTTCAGCCTCGAAATTTAACGCGAAATCACTCTTGCCCACAGGTGCTACTTTAGACTGAGTCAGTAATTGAAGAGTCAAGTCCTCTTTCGACGAACAAGGCATGGACAATGGCAACATCTGAGGGGTCAACGTTAGGGGGTTTCGAGAGATTTACGTAAGATTTATAGTCCTCTTCGGCGAATACCGCAGCCGATGGAATGATGACGACATTGACATAGTTCAGCGAATCAAGAAACAGCGGCTGCGCTGGCTAAGTCATGCGGTCCGGATGGATAAAAATACGCTTTAAAAGTTTGCGATACAATACCAACTGGTGGAAGCAGAGGAAGAAGAAGAACTCCACTCCGTACGAAATATCAGGTGAACAAGGACGTGGCTACACTTAGTATTTCCAATTGACGCCAACAGCAAAAAAATAAAGGATTGACGTAGTGTTGTTAGCTCGGCTCTGGGAGCGTAAGTAGTGTCTTCTCCAGTAAAGAAGAAGGAGAACTACATAGGGAATCATGCGAATTTCTGTTCAACCTTTTTGATAAACTTTTCTGATTAACTTATATTTTGTTGGTTGTCACTGCCTTTCGGCAACAATATCTACGAATATCGACGTGTATTATTTTCATTTGTTTACATTTAAAAGTTTCAAATTGCTTAATACCGCGCACCCACACCTCATTTTGCTGCAAGCTTGCTGGTGCTTTCGTCTCAAAATTTTGACATTGAATTCATAGTCTGTCAGTTTTTAACTTAATATAACTTTAATTTCTGCGAATTTAATTTCAAAATATTCATACTAGTTCGTATATATGTATAAAATAGCATTTATTTATGTTTATGTTATGTATTATAAATGTATGAATAATTTATTAGTCTGAATTGTAATGGTCATGGCTGTGGTTATTAATTATTTATGTATGTATATATGTATATTTTTGTGCATTTGTGTTCATTTGTGTGTATTTCATGAATGTTTAACCAACTCATTCAATTGCATTTGCATTGTGGTCTGCGGTTGATTTTGGATGGCCCCAGCTTCAATGCGCCGCCATTATTTAAGCCCCCAAGCTCACATCCTTCTCGGATCGTTCATTGTAAGCTTAACTGTTTTTTTTATGTGCCGTAATCATTATAATAATTTCAAATTTTTTTCACAATAAATTGTGGTTACCGTTCTCGCTTTAAGCCTTTATTTATTTTAATTAGCATGCCCCATTGTTTCACGTTTATCTAAATAAAGTATTTTCGCAACTTTATGAGTAGCAGCGTCATTGAATTATTGCTATAAATTTTCATTTTAAATACGTATGTCAATTACGGCTTTAAGCCCCATCAATAGCTAACATATGCGCAGATAACACTGCATAAATCCGTAGCCCCGTAAAAAAAGTCCAACGATGTCAAATCGAATGATCTCAGAGGCCAATTGACATCGCCAAGACGAGAGATTACAGGGTCGGGAAATTGCTCTCACAGCAAAGCCATATTTGCACCTGTTGTTTGACATCCGAGTATCCTACTGAAATCTACCCAAATTCTGTGTAATTTGTCTAAATGCAAGTACAGAAATGGGTTTTCACGCTCATATTGCAACTTAGATTTTGCAATATCATTAGCATATACTCCATAAGCTCATCGTGCTTATCAAGTATCTTCTTTCTAGAAATTATTCATAACTAAAACAATTAAATATCAAGCTTTGAACTCGACTTCTGTCATTGACAAAGCGACAAATGAGTGACTTATTCGTATTATTGTCATATTAATGCATATTGCTGGGTATATCTTAAACACATGCGAGTATTGAAAATTTTTAGGATTAAATTTTTTTCTTTGATACCTAAAGTACTCGTATAGAACTTGTTATTACTTTTGTATATCGACATTAAAGCTCATTAAACTAATTAAATGTTGAATCTACACACAGAAAAAGAATTACAATTAAAATATTTTTGTTGAACAAAAAATGTTCTACAAAATCAAACGAAAGGATAAAATAAAATAGTGATAATAAAAAAATAACAAAATAAAAAAAAACAAAAAAGCAAAATTTATGCTATTATTGATGTATATGTAATATTAGGTATAGTAAAAATAAATCCATTATTTTTGCTTGAAATTGAAGGTTTTCATTTTTTACTTTTCATATCCAAATGGTTCCAAACGGTTTTTTGTGCAATCTTTAGCTCTTGGGCAATCGAAACAGTGCTTACGGTCGGACTCGACAATGTCAAAACTGAACCATCCGATCGCAAAACTGTTAGAAAAGCTTTTTTAGTACAAACTTTGGCTGCTTTTTCGCCTTCATCGAAGAAAAATTGAAAATATAGCGAATTTTCTCTTTGCTGGTGTTCATCTTTGACGAGCGCTCACAACGTACTGAGTTAATCAATCGAAAAACCGTCAAAGACAAACTTTTAGCGCGAATAAACACGTTTTTAGCGTCGTATAGTATGATATGATACGACACGTAACACTAGTACTATGGACAATAACGCCACCTCTTAGATAGAAACCGAATGAACTTTTTACGTGACCTAATATTATATAAAAAAGACTCCGTAACCACTCAGCAGATTTTGAAAAAAAAAATTTCAGAACACCTTCAAAGAAACCCGGAGAGTATTCCTGAGATGTTTTGATTTTAATGAAATATAAATAACTTCGGTCAAAAATTGAACTTTATTGTATAAATAACAGTTTGCCATGACTGGCTCGAAGAAATTCCAGCCGAGAAGTTCAGTTTTCGACCACTTTTTTCATCAATTAAGGCCGTGTGTCAACAAGAACGTGTATCAATCGTCTCGGACTTATCTGTTCAAAAAAGCGACTTTACATAACTTCACAAAAAAATAGTGCCGCGGTGTTAAATTGTAGGATCTGGTACGCCACATCATAGACACACAACGCTAGATAATGCGCTCACCAAAAGTTTCCTTCTTTAAATTCATCGTTGACTGTATGACATGTAGGGCCGTCCATATCAGGCCCGAAAAAGACATTTATTATGGCTCAATATCATTCCCATTGACTTTAAGTTTATCGGCCGCTTCATTTTTGAAAGGAGCATACCCGATATGAATGAAAAAAAAAATACATTCCTCGCTAAATTTTGTGCAGTAACGATATTCGATTACCAAACCAAGCATTAATCACGTGCTCAAGGGTTCAAGCGTAGTTATAAGCACGTGACCAATGCACGTACGGCTACACACATTTATATTTATATATACGGATATATAAATACGAGTATATGGTATACATGCCACTTTTCAAAATCATAGATGTATTAATCAATCTGTCTCTGCTCATAAAGACCAATAAATTCATGTAATTTGCCTCATTTGTTTGCTGCTGAGCAGTCTCCATCTGTTTGCTGTCAAATGTTGGCATTGTTATTCACAACCGATTGCTGCTACTATTATAGTGCTATTATTGAAGTGAATTCAGCACAGCATGCATCTATTGCTATGGCAGTTGGAATGCTATTTTGTTTACTGATGACCTAATATCAGTTATTGCAAATGCAATACAACAAATGTGCAATAAGGACAAATGAGGATATGCATGGTAATTTGTTGTTGGCTGAGTTATTGTACATATATATTGTAGGGGAAATCACATAGTAGTTGAGCAAATTTGAGCTAATTTTGCTCATTGCTAAATAAGTTAAGGTTTTATTGGGTTTAGGTGGATGATCCTAAAAAGGATCCCACTTAAGCGCATAAGACATGTCAGTGGAGGGACTTTAAGAGCCGCATGGCCGTCAAAGAAAATATTTTCCTCACATTTAACCCATATTTGGAGCGGTATGTTAACCATTTCTTAAATATCAGCAACAGGCTGGGAAACACCGTAACTTTCTGGAAGCCTGGACTCTCATCGGTGAACCTTTTTCTACAGAAGATCCTTTAGCCGAGCTTTAACCAAAGGAAGTTGAGAGATATCTAAAACGAGTTCTAGCTAAGACTGGAAGAAACAGATGTAGTGTTCTAACATCTCACTCATGCCTTTCTCTACTTATTACATATGTCACTGTTACTAATGCCCATTCCGCTTGCAGGGAGTGCCTGTCAGTAGGTCAATAACTTACCCGCAGTACTTCCGCGAATGTCTGATTCGGCACCCAGCTCTTACGGAAATTTCATTATAGAAATGCCTATAATGATCTGTTTACTTTTCTCTGCTCTAAGAAGATTTTCCGACACAATACGGTACGAGAATATTGCCTGGCTACGGGCATATATAATGATATTTTTTATTCAATTTTCCGTTCTACTTTGAAGGCTGGAGGAGCTGTCTGAGACAAAAGACGTAGAGGTGCCTACTTGGTCTTGTTCCATCCATCCCCCTCGTAACCTTTTTTCCCGGAGCAATTTTTCACCTTTTCATCTTCATTTAAATTCCAAATCAGTTGTCAGCTGTCCAAAATTATGCACTAAAACTTGATGTGATCGTTGATTGATTGCTCTCAATATAAGAGTTAGGGAATTGATGAATAGGCCTGCACTGTGTACTAGATATACGAGCATAACTCTCTATTTTCTGTCTTTAGCAACGTATATCTCTCTTCCCAACTTCCATTCGCCTCTTCCGATTACACTTTTCAGGGAACATAGAGGTAAAAGACCATACCAAGTGAGACCTAATGGTTTTGCGGACTGCACCGCTAGCCACTCTTCATCTAAGAGAGCGTAATCAGTGGAAGAATTCACAGTATGGACACTTGACAGTCCTAGAAAGATACCATTTCATACCAAGTAGCATAGATTGAAGCGATGCTTCAGTTGACAATATGAAAGTATATACGGATGGCTCGAAACTTCGTGGAAGAGATGGAGTTGAAGGAGGTGTATTTTCAAAAAAATTCATTTTTTGAGCTCTCTTTCAGGCGAACTGATTTGAGGCATTATAGAGGCAGCAAACTACATTGGAACAAATCTCTCGAGCAAGGATATCTTCATATTCACCGATATTTAGGTAGCGATTAATCGCTTGGCTCGTTTACAACGATTTCAAACAATGTGCTGGACTGCCGCCGATATCTGCATCAAATGGCTAAACAAAACAGATTATCTCTAGTTTGGATTCCTGGTCACAGGAATATACTTAGAGGGAAATTGTAAGGTAGATGAACTTGACAGGCTAGGCACGCTCAAGTAGATTCTTCCCAACAAAGAACGAGTAGTTTTACCTTTTGAAAAATGCAAGCTGGTACTCAGAAGCTAATTTCCGGATGAAATTACACTGCTTCTAGCCAAATGAGACCGGAAAAGGTTACGCGATTGTAAGATTGTAGGTGTCTTTTCAGGTAACTGTTTGCTAGAACAACATGCGGCGAGACTGAAAATGCTAAAGAAGGTGAAAAGTTTACATTTACTGGGTTCAAGGCCACACGTGTATTGAAGGTAACGAGCTACCTGATGAACTGGCTAAGGAAGGTATCTATATGGAACAGCACGTAGTAATGAACCTTCCAGTTCCATTCTGAGAAGTGAAGCAAAAGCAAGAAGTCATAAATATTACTTCGTCAGGCGAATAAACTCTGGGAACGAGCTAAGGACTGCAGAAGTGAGAAGACCATGTGTAAAACGTATGATACTAAACTTACAAAGTTTGTCCTATCTGTATCCGGATTCAAAGGTGGTGATAGTACTACCAACGGGGAATTGCATTTTGGCGTCGAATGCTTTTCACAAGAGGAGACAGTGCAGTACATAATCTGTGAGTGTTCAGCACTTCAATTTGCAAAAAGAACATCAATACTTCACACTAGATCTGATGTATTATCGTCTATATGAGACCCAATGGGTCAGCCAGTTCAACCTAACCTGATTATAACAGCTCTGTAAGGACTTCAGAAATAATGGACTACTCTATTTTTAGAAACATATCACCTACGTGAGGATAGTCTTCCAGGCTTTAACTAAAAAAAATAATGTCTTATGTCTCCTACCGACTCAAACGTTAACCTCGAAGAGATGGATTAAGTATTATAATAAGAAAAATGTTTGCTAGAATCGGAGGTTCAGGTAAATATGATGATTTTTCAATAGTATTTGTGGAATTTTGAGGTGCAATATGCAAATTTCATGAGCTTTGTATAACAAACCACCCCTCTTTGAAAAACGTTCCCTCCTAAATGCCACAGAGAGTTTAATTTAATTTCAAAATGCAATAAAGTTAACATTGCACTGATATTTGTTTTCAAGCAAAAAATGCTATGATTTAAAATTGTATGCTTTATGCGATTAGCACAAAGTCAGCAGTCAACACTCTTTTATTTGCCCCCCCCCCCCCCCCCCCAACACCTCAAAAACCGGAGTGTTTACATTTCATATTTGCTTTTATGTATGTATGTAAATATAAATGCATACACAATGTGCTCCAAGCAATTTTCATAAGTTAAATTTCAATTTATCGCGAGTCTGTCGTAAGCTACTTCATCGAACTTTATACTTATCTAGTACAAGTATATATGTATTCATGTATACAAGTGTTCGATATCGCATTGCTAAGCTTAGTTCTCATGCGCCTTCAAATTGCGCCATCAAAGTTATTAACTCGAATTTTATTTGTTCCATTTAACGCGGCGCCAAACTCGATTGTTTTCGTTCGTTGGCAATAAAATTTGCCGAAATGGAAAACTTCGCGCCGCCATTGATTGAAATCGCATAAAAATTGCACTTAAAGTGGCTGCCAAGCGTTTACGAAAGTTTTAGCTCAACACAATCAGCCCTTCAGACGACTTGTCGGCCTGTTTGCCTGCTGCTTGTCGTGTGATAGCTTTTGCAATTATAATGGAAAAATTCAGAGCAGTTTGTACCACCTTCAACATTTTTGCTTTATTTTATTTTCAAATTTGAAGGAAATTATGTTTTGGAATTATTCTCACCTACTCTGAAGTAACCCACATACATAGGAGTATAACTGATTTGATTTAATTGAAGTTGAAATTTTGTACTTAATCTTTTTTTAATCTATCAATATATAATATCAATTCATACTATTTAAATTCCCATCAAGAAATATTCTTGCTCCAATCTGAATAATTGAGTAGAACCAAGTCCACCTAAAGTTTTTGAGACAGCGTATCCAAGTTCGCTTTCAAAACCTTTCCTATATCCCTCTTTACGATGTGCTAGAGAGCGTTTCTATGTTCGTGAGATGGGGATAAGGTGCTTAGAAAAAAAATATTTTTTCTTTTTAATAAATTCACTTGCAAGACGGAAACTTATTTCAGACCTTTCAAAATACGCAGAAACTTCCTTCATCTGTGATACAGTTTTCACCTCTCAACTCTTTTTTCATTTTTGGAAACAGGTAATAAACATCAGAGCCAGATCTGACCGTAGCGCCAGTGATTCAAAATATCGAAGCAATAAAACACCACGGCACCCATTTTGCGAGAACCAATTGTTCGATTTTTTTTTTTTTTAGTTTAGTTGTCTCGGTACCACCAACATCCAAAAGTTATGGAAAATTAATTAAAATAAAAATTAAATTAAATTGTCATTAAATTTTCTGACTGCGGTCGCTCCTCGGCAGGGAATGTCCACCCGTCCGAGTGTATTTTGAACATGAAATAAAGGCTCCTCATAAAAAAACCATCAGCCGTTCGGAGGTGGCTTAGTATAAACTTTAGGTCTCTCCATTTGTTGGAAAAACATCAAGGCGAAAAACCACAATTAATAACTATGGTCCGAAGTACGTAAGTACCATCGACAGAAGTGGCAGAACTATCATGACGATAACAACGATATAACGACGAGCTAAGTTGAGTTAAGCTGCCATTGACGAAAGTGGAAGAGTCGACATTAGAAGGTATCGAGAGAAGAGCTTTGCTAATGAGTTATGGAACGATGAGCAGTACGAAGTAATGTCATCATTCACATATACATATCTATATGGCATAAAATTGGCACTTTAAAATCGCTTAAACGATTTTCGGCCGAGCTTTCTGCGTCTCCGAGTGGCTGGTATTTGATGTCAGATAGACACTTTATTGACTTTCAACTGAGAGACGACCAAATTTAAGAAAACATACTTTCTTTAATTAAATTTCCATAATTTCGGATGTTGGCCTAAACATAATGCGTCTGGCGAATTTAGTCAAATTTCGATCCATTTGACCACTTTTCGGCACATATTAGGCAGTATCTCAACCGTAACTTGACGAATATTGGTTTCCAAGTGCTCAAATACTAAAGGTTTATACGCATTAACACGGTCTTTCACGTTGCCACTCAATAAAAAAGGTCAACAGCCTCTAAGCGCACGATATCGGTGGCCAATCGATATCGCTAAGGCGAGAGATTATGCGGCCGAGAAATTTTTCTTGCAATAAAGTCACATTTGCTCGGGTTGTGTGGCATGTGGCAACAAGTTTGTTGAAACCACGTATTGCCTAAGTCGTGTTCTTAAATTGCAGGCTAAAAAAAGTGGGTTATAATACGATCATAATGCTCTGAATTGACAGTGACGGCGAGACTGTTTTTGTCGTTTTCAAAGAAGCTTAAAGGTCTAATCAATTATTTGAGATTTCTCGGAACACCAAGTGCGATAATTTTGCTTATTTACATATCTCTGAGTGAGAAATGTGCCTCGTCGCTGCAGAAAATAAATCGCCGTGCACTGCTTGTTGTTTGATCACCCAATCGAGGCATTTATGGCATTGTGAATGATCAGCTGGTTTCAATTGCTATAAGAGCTTGGTTTCATATTGATGTAGGTGCAATTCCATTTGCAAAATAAGCCATAATATCCCGTAAGAAAGTTCCAGCTCTTGAAAATGACGATCACAAGGATAATGCGCAGGTCATACAAAATCTATAACCTATTAATTTTCTTCAAATTTCTTTAAAATTTTCTTGAGTAGTTGGGCGATTATGTGTACCTTCAAATGCATCTCCTCATAAAGCACGTCGACACGCTTAAATCGCAATTTTTGTAGAAGGTTTTAACTATTTAACGCGTTGTCCGATTGTTAAGCGATCCATTTTTATAAATGATTGACTTTGAACTAAAACAAAACATGTTTGGTTTGACCACGAGAAGCATAACCCCATAATTGGCACTTTGTAACTGCTTTGGCAATTTTCGGCCGATCGTCTCTTCTGATTTGTGCCTATGCGACTTTACATCTTTCTACCGATAGGAAGGACTTGCAGCTCTTTCTTTGCTGCCTTCGAACGACAGATGGATTTTTGATGAGATCATGTACCGGACGGAATAAAACGACGTCCGAACGACGAAGAGAACAATCTAGTCCCGTGAGCAGTTGTCGAAGCGCTACTCACAGCTTATGGTTTGCAGCCAATAAATTTTTAAGGGGTCTATAAATGAACGGGCACATCTATAAAAAAGTCAATAAAATCATGGTAAATTCATAATAATCAAACAGCCGCTGCATCGTTCTGCTCTAGTAAAAGTGGTTGAACTTTTCAGCTATTCACAACTTGTGACATCTGCCTACCACAAAATTTAAAAATGCCAAACATTCACATTCCCGTCAAGTTATTTTTAAAACCAACCGTATGGTTTAGCGAGCAGGCCTCTTCATCTTGTTTACTTCAGCAATTGATGTTGTTAGTGCAACGAAGCACATTAATTGGTACATTGAGAAACGTTTTATGCTGTGCAACCGCATCAAACCAAGCCCGGCTACATCGCCTGCTCTGCCATATTCTACCCCATCCCTTTACTGGCATTTTCTCTTCATCAGCCTTCTAAAAGCAATACATCAGCGCATTTCAATGGGACTAAGACTAAACACAAACACACATACCAACTCGGGTATTACACAAATTTGTTGTCACATTCCCTGGACATATTTTTCGTGCGCAACTAATTGCCTTCATTTACCAACGCGATTCGTTCTACAGCATGCCACACGACTTTTATCCCTTTGCCAAAGTAAACGATTTTAGTTTCGTAGCGGTCCTTTACAACAAGCACACACACACTAAACGTAACATGTGCGGCAGTATGTGTGAGTTTTACTTGCAATCAACATTTCTAATTGGCACTGAAAAGCGACAAGTTGGCTTTTATGATACTCATACAACAGCAACAGCAACAGCAACAGCAACAAGATTCGATACAACAACAACAACATAAAGCAAAATGAACTCTCCTGCACAACTCCTAAAAGACTAAGAGTTAAAGGCTTCTATGTGAAGAGGAGCACACAAGCCGCTGCAAGTGTTGGTTTAGAGGCTGATGCAGGTGCGCTTTTAGGCACGGATGGCGGATTTTGTATGAAGCATTCAATACCAATTTATGACTTGAGTTTATTTCATGCAACAGTTAACTTTCATGCAAATTACTCCTACATATGTATTATCACTGTTATAATAGCAAATGACTTTGTAGGGGTTTTATAGAGAAATGTTTAGGAGAATTCATATGAGAAATGTAAGCGACATGGAAGTCTTCAATAAGATTTTTGAATAAAAGGTAAACAAATTATATATGTACATATATAATATATGTATTAGGTCAAGTAAAAGCTTCGTTCGGTTTTTATCTAAGAGATGGCGTTATTGTCCATAGTACTAGTGTTACGTGTCGCATCATGTCATACTATACGGCGCTGAAAACGTGTTCATTCGCGCTAAAAGTTTGTCTTTGACAGTTTTTAGATTGATTGACTCAGTACGTTGTGACCGCTCGTCAAAGATGCGAAAAAGCAGCCAAAGCGACTGAAAAAATTAATTTAGTTTATGGGCCCGATACTGTAAACGAACGTGTAGCACAAAAGTGGTTTGCCCGGTTCTGTTCCGGTAATTTCGATCTCAAAGATGCACCACGCGTCGGGGGGCCTGTCGTCGAACGTCAAGCGAAATCTGTCGTGGTCGAAACGCGGTCAGTCGGCGGAAACGGTGGCCAGCCAGGATTGACGGCCAGGAAGGTTTTGCTGTGTGTTTGGTGGGATTAGCAAGGAATCATCAACTACGAACTGCTCCCCTATGGTCAAATGCTCAATTCGGCTCTCTACTGCCAACAACTTGACCGCTTGAAGGCAGCACTCATCCAGATGATCAATAGACGCCGAATTGTGTTCCATCAGGACAACGGCAAGCCACACACGTCTTTGGTGATGCTCCAGAAGCTCCAGGAGGTCGGATGCGAGGTCCTAATGCACCCATCTTATAGTCCGGACCTGGCACCAAGTGATTATCATATTTTCCTGTCCTTGGCGAACGCGCTTAATGGTGAGAAGTTGACCTCAAGAGAGGCCTGTGAAAATTGTCTCTCCGAGTTTTTTGCCAAGAGGGACGCAGCCTTCTACGAGAAGGGTATAATAAAGTTGGCATCTCGTTGGCAACAAGTTTGCGAACAAAACGGCACATATTTGACTTAAATCGGACAAATGTACATAAAGTTATCATATTTTGAAAAATCTATAAAAAACCGAAAATCGTTGAAGGCCAGCAGTATGGTGCAGAAGCGGGACGCTGTCAATATCCGATTAGGCCGTCCTGGGAGTCTTCGAAAGCAAGTTTCTGCGTAAGATCTATGATCCTCTTGCATACATACATTTTACGACTTCAAAAGTAAAAGTGAGCGTATGTATACATATGTATATATATGTATACCTAGAACGAATTACCGCACAAAGAAAAGGTAACAAAAAAATCTAATAAAGCGATCGAATTTTACTAACGCTGGTATAAACAAGTGAAAAGCAATGACTGGACAACAATTAAGTAACAATATGAGACAAAGTAAACATAATATATTTTTGGGGTGCACGCTAGGAGTGGTCCAACCAAACTGGTTACGAACCCACTCGCACTACAACCGTACTACCGGGGATAACTTTAAACCGCCTGTATGACTTGGGTCTGGGTGAGCGATGCTAGAGGGATGGGTGAAGGCGAACGGAGGGAACGACACTGTCGACAGGATAAAGCGCACAAAATCAACGAACTAAACAATAAAATTATACTTAGCAGCTGCTCGGTCGAGTGTGCATACCGACTTCAGTGCTCCTCTGGTGGTGTCGCCAAGCTCCAGCTCCCCCACAGGAATCCATCACAGAGACTCCGTCCTCAAAGTAAATTATTTCCCCTGGGCCTCGACTGCCCTTACTGACAAAAGACCACTCAAATTTTTACCTAAAAGACTTTTTATTAACCGCGGTTGCTTTCAACTGGCAAAACACTATTTATTTTGTTCTTCTTACAAAAATAAACGCACGTTCGCATAAAAAAGATGTACACAATTACGATTGTGTATTGGTGCCCAATCATTTGACGCCGCCTCCATTACCCAAACGGACCGGGTTGTATAGCGCACGCCGTATAAAGAGAAAGGCCACATCCCTTTTTACAGAATACCCGCGCAATGTATTCGGTTTTTCTAATATTTGTTAGTGGAGGAGCCGTTTTGTAGGAGCACCTCCTTTTGGAAACTTTTACCACTGGGTAAGCCTACACCGAAGACAACCGTGCCTTCATGCAGACCCTGGTTATGAATACTAGAATGACGGCATAGATACATATATTAAATACTTATACGGAATTTTTTCCGAAAAATAATAAAAATTCATTTCAACTCAACAAACACTCATAAAAGCCAGTCCAACAATTCAAAACTTAATAGCACGAAAAAATTATATTTCTAAAGGATAAAGAGTGGATTCAACCACATTACAGCACCGCACAAAGTGGCAACATGCCAAGTGTAGAAGCGAAATTAAATTGTGAAATAAGACAGACGAAATGATACAAAAGTTTTAAAATTAATTTCGAAGCCTTCTTGAAATAATAGTCTAGTTGGCACAACAAGAAAGGTTTCCACCCAACTGGTTAAAGCGCTACTGACCACATCAAAGCGAAGCCTCAAATGGATACTCTTTATTTCTTTCTTTCGCTATCCTTTTAATTAGTTATACATATTTACATTGAAGGCTATAAAGAATGTGGTCAAGCACTAATTACATATGTAGATCAAATTTTTTATTTATATATCTTTGATGAAATAAAAAAGAGTAGTACTGACTATTTTATTGCAATTTCAGAACTTTCTTAATATTTTTTACAATTTTCTATGATTTTTTAATGGTGAAAAAAAAAACAAACCAATCATACTGATACTGAAACTCATTTGGGGTCGAGTTAACCCAGTTTAGTCATGTTTCTTAGTCTGATTATTCAAATACTAAATTTAAGCTCAAATACAAGATAAATGGATGTGGTTGCGCTGGGTATCAGCTAACTTAGGTCACTAAAAAAGCTCATTGTAACGCACTGATTATTCTGCTCAAGTCACTAAAGTTCACTACCTCTTCAACTTAGTACTCCAAAGAGTGCGGCATTTTCAAAGGACGTGCCTTAAGGTTTCCGCTCTACTGCGTGCCTGCTCAATAGAAGATTTCCCGTGGGAATACCAGAAATTCTTTGCTATTTCTTTTCTTTTTAGCAAGGTAAGCTCTCTTGACTTTCTTTTACCCCGTACTAGTCACATTACCAGGTTATATTCACCCTCTCTTGTAATGAACTTGCAAGCGGAATGCGGCATACATGAACTTTTCCATGGCGGCGAAGAAGTGAAAGTGAAAATCTTTTCCTTACAAGCTCGTACCTATCTCATTAAATAGCCTGTTTTTGTGTCCAAACTGCATCCATACTCGGGCTTTAGTTATAACAGTGGCAAATGTGTATAGTCCACAGTTTTAGAGTGATACGATTGACGAGAGGACTTGCTTATTCTATATTCGGCCATACAAAAGTCTTTCTGCTTATAGTAGCTGCATATACTGGTACATTATAATGGTCCGATCTGGGTGGTTTAAAAATTACGGTTACGATTATGGAACAAGTAAATATGAAACTATTTTCTAATTTTTTTTTTTATTCTTCATAGAACTTCAATAAAATGTTGAGAGATTAAATAGTTAATTAGATTGCTCTATCACGGGCCCCCGTTACTCCGTTGTGATATCTATGGGGGGGTCAACGAAATATATTCCACTCACTTACCTGGATGCTTAAACCATTTGGTTTCACCTGAGATTAATCACACTTACTGACACAATATCTGCAAGGCGGTGAAAGTGAAAAGATGTCGGGTCGCACTTATGGTGGGTAAATGTCAGAGATAGTGCTCTACACTCCTTATCGTCTATGTATGTGCAGCCGCGACATGAGCTGATATTACACCAGTTGATATGCTCGTGGAGGTTCTGTTTATAAGGGGATCTGTCCAGTTACATTGCATGTGATTTCACCCAGTCATCTGCTATTGGCTCTGCTGGTTAAGGATGACCTTAGCAGGTATTTCGCAGGGGTAAGAGGTGTGCTCACATCATAATCAGAGTTTACCATTGTTAGGATTTTGCCTCATCTTGCTAGCTTGTTGGCATTGCAGTTTCCTGGGATGTCACTATATCCGAGACCCAAACCTTCGACGTTGCGCTGACAGTCGAGAGTTTATTGAAGAATTCTATACATCTTATTATCGCCTTTCAAGTGGTGTTACAATGGTAGGTTGGATGTCGGAATAAAATAACTGATACAGTTCCCATCCTTCCTCTCTGGAATATTTGTTTAGAAAGTTCTACCAAACCAGAGGTGGTGTAGTCCAATTCTTCTGGGAATGGTGCGATTTCCCATTGGTTGAATTCCATTTAACTCTATGGCGTTGCAGCTTACCTGTACTTTTCCTTAAACGTCTGAAGGGAAAAAATTAAAGATAATTTGGAATGCTTTCGCATGTACTCGTACAAGATGTCCTAAACTTTGGACATCTTGTACGAGTACATGTAAATAGCTTCGTCTAGTGCAGGCCACCAGACAGTGACTACGTCAAAAATATGGGTATATTACAACTTTGTGTTGCCCCCTTGCAAGCACGGTCATAGCTCTCTTACTCCTTTCAACCATACTTTGCTTCCAGTTGAGTTTACTATCTAAGACTATAAACAAGTATTTAACCTCAGCAGAAAGAGTGATATCAAAGTCTTTTAGTAAGGGCGATACAATATTTAAAGGATTTACATCCTGAACATTATCTTACTATGTTTCGGGTATTTTGAAGTAGATCACTTAAAAATAGGAGGATGTCGCCAGCGTATGCTCACCTCGCAGCCCATGCTGCTTTATTAGTGAATCGAGTGAACTGGGAAACACCAAAGAGGTGAGTAACGAACTCCACCCAGTGCCTCTTTTGACTCATCTGGTTGCGGATACTCCTTTTAATGTACCGAAGTTTACACTACTTCTGAAGAGAGATTTCACTAGTCTCACTATTTATGCTCTTTGTACTATTTCTCGGAGTGCGTTTGTGACTATCTCGGTCGAGACATTATTAAAAGTTCCTTCGATATCGAGGAAAAGGCCTAGGGGTATTTTTTGGAAGTCAGACGCTATTTGAAAAATATGATGAAGCTACTTAAAAAAATAAAAATATTTGAACTGTTTTTATTTGAGTGCTTCTGATATTTTTTCAATCGCCTTTGTGCGGCCGCTTCTGGCTAGATTATAAGCCCCCTCTTTCATCCAACCAACCA
Organism: Ceratitis rosa; assembly: GCA_037013455.1. Lineage (NCBI taxonomy): Eukaryota > Metazoa > Arthropoda > Insecta > Diptera > Tephritidae > Ceratitis > Ceratitis rosa. Next base: position 5,484,744 of record JAWMAG010000002.1, on the reverse strand, counting down.
AACCAGCAAATCGAAGAAATCTCGCATTTTTTACTCACACGATATGATTCTATAGCCGATTCAACATATTTACTATACTATGGCCTTTAAAGTTATAACGGTATCTTTAAAACATTACTTTATTTAGCATTTTTTATGGCCAGCTCAATTGCTATTTTTTCATTTACAATTGACATTTATGGGCTTTGTAGCTTCTCATTTTTTTTCTACACTATTGTTATGCAATCTGAATTATTCAACACATTTTTTTAGCCAATTTAATTGAAAACAAATTTAATTTAAATAACAAATGTATAATGTACAATATATTAATATAATATTAGGTTATCCATTTCGTGTTTTCTTAAAGTACAGCGTTGTATTTTGATATCTTGCAAACTTAAATGTCAAACCAAACATGTTTTGTCAGGCATTTATAAAAATTGACCGCCTACAACAAACAGTTGACGGCGATTTTTCGGATAAAATTTTCTTCAATGACGAGACGCATTTCTCACTCGGTCAGATGAATGTTTCACACTTAATGTCAAGGTTCAATCTTTCTTTATTAGAATTAGGAATTTTATGAAAAAAATAGTTTTTAACCATTTTGTTTACTTTCATTTTGAAAACACAAAATGTATAACCTTATATGTATAATAAACATACGTATTTATTTACATATATTTATGTGCAATTCATAATCTGTTCGACAGAGCTTTTTTTGTTTCGTGAATGGCAATTGAAGCTTTTTATATTGTACAATGAAAACATATACTTTCCTCTTCCCCTCGAAATGACCATTGTCCTTAAAAAACGCAGTGTCACATATAAAAACAAAATCTTTATTGTTGCTTTAAAATTGAAAAGTGCTTTACAAATAACTAGGACAAAAATAACAATAACAGTGATAATTAAGCCAACTGCTCTCCAACATACATATTATGTCAATGCACCACCACATGCAACTTGCAGTGAAACTTTCTCCTCTCTCCCTCTCCTCATGTCCTTTGATAAATGAATAGATTGACCGACCAGTATGTCCGATTGCCGTGGAATCGTAGTTGATTTGCAATAATTGTATGATTTTTGCAACGCTTTCATTTATTATTTATTTGTAATATTCGTACTCACTTTTATTACCGTTAAACAGTAACATCACCCGCTGCTTTTCGATCATACTTAATTTATTTAATTACACACTGTCATTAATTTTTAATTGCTTGACAATGCCGTCCAATCACATTTGTGTTTGTTGCAAAGCCATGATGGTGAAAAATTATTAATAAATTTTAAATAAATAAACTCATTTCACCATTTGGCACTGAGCTGAGTATTTTATGGTATTTGTATTATTATTTTTTTTTTTTTTTTTTATTAATTCTACTGACATTTGTTGCCCTTTCATGCTTTGATTCGATTTCGGTTAATAGCAAATAAATAGTTAACATAAGAGTAAAGTAAATAAAAATTGTAGAAAATCGGCTTAGTGGAGTTTAAAGAAAATAATTGATTTCTGATATGTGGCTTGGCAGCAATCCATTAAAGTATTTTTTTTTTTTTTTTTTGTAAAAAAATTAGAATTAAGAAAACACTTAATTTTCAGAGGAATTTCAAAATTTTTTTGTTCAAAGTATTGACCATTGGATTCTACACACTTCGACCATCTCTCAGACTGAACTATTTGGTTTGTAGTTTAAATTGACGCCTTGGAAGAAAATAGTTGGTACGTAATTGCTGACATACGACTTTAACTGCTTCAAAAAATGGTCGAAAATTGGGCCTCACGGCTGGAATTTATTCGACCCAGCGGCGGCGGTCATTTTTAAAACACAAAAGCAAGCCCTTTTCTTTATAATAAAGTTAAATTTTTTGGCATTGCATTAAATTAAATATTTTCGCTTTATTTATTATTGAAAATCACAATTATTATTATTTAATTAATTTATTTATTTATTTATTTAATTGGCAATTTATTTGTTAATTATTTCATTAGAAGAAGACCTGTAGCAAAGAGATAATATTTAATTATTTCAAAATTCAATTAATTTCAAAAATATGTTATGAAATAAGAAACTCTAAAACTAAAATAGCGTATTTAATTTTTGTATTTCTAAAAACTAATTATCGTTGAGAATGGTAATTTAAATAAGACGTTTACGTTGTCATTAGCACAGTAATTGGCAAATAACTTTCAAACTTGTTGTTTTTTGGTTTTTGCTGAAAATTACTTTTAAGTGTGTTCTGCGTAGGGCTTTTGGATGGACATAATAATAACAATTTTGCCCATTATAGTTACTGTTATTATATGATAATTTTCTATCAAAAGCTTTAATTATTTTGCCAACGCTATGCTATACCATTCGCTTGGTATTTACTTTTAATTATGTAATCTGCTTTCAAAGGATTAAAATTTTTCGTCTTATTTTTCGTATATTCGTTAAAACAAAATGTTGTAGAATATTTCAATTAAATTAATTTAAATAAATATATGCTAAAAATTGTCTACTTCTGTATACAGGTTATTAATTGAAGCATTTAACTTTTTTTTAATTTTCACTTCAGTTTATGTTACTAATGGTTCCTTTCATTTATATCGGAGAAATTTTCTTGCATTTTTATTCTCTTGTTGCTAACACAGGGGTATAGTCTCGGGTTAGTCAATTCGCCATTGAGCGGCGACAATGAGTCGCTATTAAAAGCAGATACAAACGCGTGGACCATATTTCGGTTAGAAAATCTGGAGTTGCACACAGCCGAAAGTGGTTTGGTTTAAAGTCAGGTCCTTTTCGTGCTGTCGAAGGCGGTTTTAAAATCGACGAAGCAGTGATGGGGCTGTCAACAGTTTTTTGGGAAGATCTTTCCGCTTTCTTTCGCTGAATATCTAATAAATGCTAGTAAAGATGGGTTAGCTCGTTAATAGCTTTCTTTAATCTTTCTCATAGTTCACTAGGTAAAATTTTAAGTTCAACATTCAGCAGATTTATTCCACAATTCGCATAGGCAATGAGACCAATGAGATTCCAATCAGCAGATATATTTTCCTCTAATTATATTTTACAGAGTAGTTGATCTGTGTATTTTGTTAATTCTTTGTCACCACATTTAAATAGATCAGCTATTAAGCTACTTTCGTCTCTTTTCTCGTTTTCAATATCGATCTATTTGAACTTCTTCACTAACGGATGGCAGATCGTATATTCCATATCATTATCATTTATCGGGAAGTCAGCGCATCATTACTGCAATTCAGTCTTAAACCTTGTCTTACACTAAGTATGTTCCGAACATTCTTTACATATCACAGCCCTTTTGGGACCTTGTCAAAAATCCGCCTTAAAGTTCTGCTGTTGTTAATGTGTGCTCTCAGAGAGTAGAAGTAAATGTCATGGCAGTAGTCAACTACGGTGTTGTTATCTTCTTCCGTCTCTATTCCATCCATTACATTTTATGGGCCAGAGTGATATCCGAATGTTTTTTAAGTAGTCGCTAACTAAATTCCAAAAATATTATACAACGCCATTTGGTTTTTTACACTTTACGATTTCTTCACATTGACTCTGACAGCAGCACTTGTTGCAAGACAGCAGAGCTAATAAACCTTCAGCGAATATTTAACTCAAATAATTCAATATGACTTCCCTGAAACTCTATTTCCTTCAGTCATGATCCAAGGCTTTTAAAGGTCGTTCTGCACAAGAGTTAACTACATTAAAAAAATCAAATTGAGCATACACCCTCAGCAGTGATGCTTAGAATATACCCAGAAGCAAAACTAACCCGTCTTTGCGTTGCACTGTGCTCTCAGATCAGGAGATAGGCAGATTTACGGCCATGATTAGTACTCATTGGCAATGTATTCAGCCCACAAGCATTCATTTACCTTTTAAAGCGAAATTCATCATTTTGCAGGTTGTCAACATTATTGAAAATCATGAATTACAACAACACAAACAACGTCAATCATGCATACAATAACAATCATCGAACAGCACCAAAATATCCTTGCGAATATCAACAAGCAATGTTGCACATACCGAAACAAAACACAATTTATACTGCCTGTATGCAAATCAAGATTTTGAGCCTACATATTAATATACGTTGCATGTACGTTTAATGTTGTAGTTGTAACTGCCTGAATTGTGTGACACGCATGCAACATAACTGTATACACTTCATTGGCATTCAAAGCTTTGGTCATTGTGCAGCGGATGTCGAAATTACAATGTAAACAAATTCTGCACACATCTCTTCATACATTACTATACGTGGCGCAATGATACCTGTTTATAGTTATGCGAAAACTGCAAATGTATTGACTTTAACATTCCGACTACAGAGCTTCACATATTGTTTGCTGGCGGAACAGCATTACCTGTGTACATAAATAAATATTTAGCATACGATGCAGTACAGTTAAATGAACTCATTTATACTTGACTTCTATAAAAAAAAAAAGTTGTAATAAAATTAAATTTTTTTTCTTAAGTTAATAACAGAACAGTGTGATTTTTTAGGAATTTATATTTGTAGCTTTTTTCTCATAAAATAGAAATGTTATCGTTAAAGCAGTTACCAAAATTAATTTGATTTCGTTTTTACCCGAAGAGAAATGCTGCTGTTAATGTCAAATCGTTAACAGATAATGTTAAATGCTAAAATTGTAGTTTTCTGTTAATATCACAGCAAGCAGCCATTTTAAATGTATCGTTAACAGAGAGTTTCTTCGGCTTCAACATTATTACAATCAGTCGCGATAACATAGTGCCAGATAACATGGTGTTTGCACCAGATGCCAACATGTTATGGTTTCCTACTCGATACAACGGAACAACCGTTCAATCAACAAATCTGAAAAGTATGCCTTCGGTAACCAATATTAGAGTTAACTTTCCTCAATTCCAATTTTCTTCTTTTAGAGGGCAACCCGAACTGATAGAGCATTCACAAAGTGTAACAAATCGATTTATGTTTCCAACAAATGTATATATATATATATATATATATATATATATATATATATATACAACTGACGCTTTGTAGACGCTGAATCGATTTTCGGCTGAGCTCCTCCTTCAATTTGTGGTTTTTTCGCCTTGATGTTTTTCCAACTAAGCTGCCGCCGAACAGCTGATAATTTTTAATTCATAGCTTAACTTCCAAAGCACTTGATTAGCACCGAAACAAGCATTTTCTGCTCGTTTCATACACTTTCGAAACATTTTTAGTACTAATTAACAACTGACGGGTTACCTCAAACGTAATTTTTACATGCCAACTTTACTGAACTAACAAAATTTAATCATTAATTATGGCGTTTCAAAATTGAGCAAATTAAACAGAAAAAACTAACCCGAGACTTGATGCTCATACAATATAAAAATTTTGTTAGTCGCATAAATTGGAATATGCGGTGGAATGGACATTAGGTCTAGTCGATTTGGAAAAGCCGATTATTCTGCGTTATATTTACCCAAATATGCTTGCCGAATTTAATCGCAGGGTAGGGAAAGAATGTGTCTTCGGCACAACTGTCAGAAAATTTGCCTACAAGATGAAACATAAGTCATCAAATGGATTGAGAATGACCGACGAGGACTTAACATCGACTGAGATCACTATCTGATCTACCCTAATGTACATAGTTTTTTACCATTGACTGCACTTATGTCATAATTCAGTTAGTTCGCTTAGTGGTTTTGTGGACAAGTTAGTTAGCCAATTTTTGCTGCATTTTATATTTTGTGAGTTTGTGATATTTTCCTGAGTTTGCCACTAATGTTAAATTCAGAATATTTGTTTGCTTGTTATTCTTGTTTCACAAACTTTGTTTGTTTATGTTGTGCACCTGTTTCCCCTACCGGTACAATTTGTTGGTACGAATACTACATCTAAGCACACACACATGTACACGCAAAGTTCGTGTTTCATATTGGTTGCATCATAAATCGCAACAATAATCTACTGTGTCGCATTTGCAGCCACAAACCAACTTTTGCAGTTGAGAAAACATCACAAAATATTAACTTTTGGTCACATGAAAGAGTTTATACACGAAAAGGATGAACTGGAAATGAAAATCAAGTACTCGCATGAGCAACAAGAATAATTTATACATAAATTCATATGTCCACGATGAGTACGCTACAACAGCGTACAAGCGAACGCACTTGTATAAGTGTGAGTGTGAAACGCACTTGACGTACGTATTTGTTGCGGGGAGGGATTTATGTTAATTACAAAGAATGTTAAGGTAAAAGCTTTGACAAAATTTTCTAGAGATATAAATAACATGTGGATGAATATATTCATGAGGTCAATTATATTGGAACGAAAATAATAATTTTAATAATGTATAAAATAAATAGTTAATTTATTGAGTTTCATCAACTTTATATTCAAAAATACAGTGCTAGCTTTAAAGCTGCACGCCGAATTACCACACGCCTTTGACAAAGTTCAGCGGATCAAGAGACACCGCTTACGCTATCTAGATAACAAGAGGTGTTATATTGATATTCAAGGAAAAATAGCATTTTTGATATAAATGATCGGATGTTTATTTCAATGCAAAGAGTAAGAAGTGATACATGGCTGGTACGGTTATGCTTACAGGACGGTATACTTTTTATGAAATTTTCCATCACCAAATCGCTAAGTGGCTGCTGTATGCCTTCAAAAGCTTCATGAATTCCATTTTTGAGCTCATAAATCGATGTTGGTCTGTTGGCGTAGAGCTTTTCTTTCACGTGCTACCGAAGGAAAAACACGCTTCGATATGCCTCGAGAGATAACATATTCCGGAAACGTTTCCTTTAAAAGTTCGATGGTTTCCTTGTTTGTGGGTTGAAAGTAAACATTTTCCCGATCAATACCATCCAACTACAGCCATAGAAAATGATTAATCATTCCCGCCGAACCATTACCACATCAAACGATAACACGATGAGGATGGAGAGGCTTTTCAACAATATATCATGGGCTTCATCAGTCAAGATTATTTTTCGACAAAGTTGTTATAGTGAATTTTATTAATTTCAATGCGTTGTTTTAGTTTTTACCTGTCAAATGTCAAAAAATTACAGTTTCAAATGAGACATCTATATATATAATGGTTGGCATTATGTTTTGAAAATGTTTCTAGTCGAGAGGACCAATTTTCGACCACTTTCTGCAGCGATTGGGGACGTATGTCAGCAATAATGCACCTATTTTCTATTCCAAGACGCCAACAGTCTCGGGCTTATCTGCGATCGACTTCACATAACTCCACAATAAATACGTTCAACGGTGTTAAATTGCACGAGATCACGCCATAGGCCTATAACGCGAGATAATACACTCACCAAAGGTTTCCTTCAATAAATTGATTTTTTCGTTGGCTGTATGGCATGTAGTATCGACTTGTAGGAACCAAAGGTTGTCCACATCAATATCCTCTAAGAGAAAAAGTCATTAATCATGGCTCCATAGCATTTTCTAATGATTCATCTTTGAAGAAATATGAACCACCGATTCCCTCTGATCGTAGAGCCCACTAAACACTGACTTTGTGAGGATGTAATGGCGTCTGAACAATGGCTTGTAGATTATCATCACTTCAAATGTGACAATTTTGTTTATGAACATATCCATTTGACCAAAAGTAAGCGTCATCGTTGAACAAAATTTTCTTGAGAAAATCAGAATCAGTCGTCACCTCTTTTTATGTCCATTCACCAAGCGAGCCAAACGTTTAATGGTCGTTGGGCTTTAATTCTTACACAAAATGAATTTTGTAACCCCGCAAGCCAATATTCTTCAAATGTTGAGTGCGATGGCGGATGGACTCAATCGGATCTTCTTAAATACTCTGATTCACAGCAGTCATAGCGTCTTCGGTGCGCACTGTACATGGTATCTGAGAAGCGATGCATGGTTGCTTGAATTACTGACACTACTGGGCGATTATGTCAGCCGAGCTTGTAAGCAGCGTCCAAAACATCGCACGTGTCCAACCACAACTTTGTTTATAAGTTTGTCAACGTTGCTCCGAAGAAAGTCTGTTCATAATAAAATGGCAAACCAAGCTGTCAAAAACATTTCCTCCAAAAAAATATAGCTTCCTTGAAACCCATGAGTTTAAAAAAAACACCCTTTACAATCATAAGTATAGAAATGCATCGCCTTTAGTACAAAAATTCCGGCCTATACTCTAATCAATTAATAAATGCCATATCTACAAAGTACACCAATTACAAAAGCAAAATTCATGCAAATGCTAAAATATTGAAAAAATAATAATTTTTCTTTTTGCGGTAAATATAACCCCAGATGGCTAGCGATAATTTTTCTAATGGATATTGAATGAAACCATCAAACTCATCTCATCTAAAGTTTGCCTTGCTAGTCACCACAGAGTACTATTGAAATGCCCCGTCACTTATAGTTAAACTTGTCCATTAAATATGCCGTTAACCAAGTGAACCGTTATCGATTGCATAGAGCTAAAACAACACAGAAACCCAATACTCAACAGTTCGTTACGCATACTCATGGAGCTTTTTGCTTAGCCACCACAAAATTGGAGATAAAATACAACAGCAGTAGAAGCAACAGTGGCAGCAGCATCTATTGGATAAACTCTGATAAAATTTCAAATTCAAATTTTCAGTTTTGTTGCTTTTCTTAATACCGTCAACCGCCCGCTGTCTGCCTTAAAACGTCCATTGGATAGCGCTGCTGATAATTTTTTTCTTAATTTTTTGCTTTGCATTGTTTTGCTTTACTCATTTCCATTTGATCCCTGGAGAGCAAACAACCACGCGATTCGCTATTGATGAGGAAGATAAGAAGATAAGATAAATTTTGCTGTTGCGGTGCTTCAAGCAACTATGAAGTGATTGTTGTTTTTATATAGTATTTTTATATCATTTTTATGCAGATACCACTTTGCGTTTAATCACACTCAAGTCTTTAAGCGCTCGACAGCAACAACATTATTATTAAATGAAATCGATAAGCAGCCCCTTGGGACTTGGAATATAGCCGAAAAAATTAAAGGTGATACTTGTTGAGTGACAATTACGGGTTGAGTAAAAAGGATCGCAGTCACATGTGATAACAAGTTAAAACTAGTCAGATGAGGCTTTAGTGTCACTAGGATTACTTGGGCCTCGCAGAGTAGCTAAAGTATGGAGTTCGCAATAAGAGCTGGTCGGGTTCCTATGACATTAGAAACGAAGAAAAATTTGAAAAAGATTGACCGAAGTTCTTTGTCTAGATTTTAAGGCCTGTTTGTAGCACGTCACTACCTACGGATCTGTTAAGAGGGAAGACCAAGCTGTTTCCTCCTTTTTGATTTGCTTTAAAGAGGAGATTTTGTAGCCTCTTATGTTATAACTTCTTCATCTGCGTCTCGCTAAGTCCCAGCGTCTTGCTCCGCACAGCATAATTTATGATCGACCATCTGTCAGTCTGGTTTTTATGGCCTTTGTTAGACGTGTAGTTTTCACAGAGTCAGTGCTTTTTTTTCGGAGTTGGCCTTTTTAACAGCTGTTACAACAGAACAATGTTTACAAATCTTATAATTTTATTAGTAAAACCACGCTTCGGTTTGCACGAAGCTTCGTGAGCTGCGATCATTATTCCGTCGACACATTAGCCTGGTAGCTCGAGTAACGTTGGATCTAGTGGATTATACGCATCCTCAGAGATGCCGTACAGTGCTCAACGAAGACGATATTGCAGTGAAACAGAATATCGAAAAATACCTGAATCAGCTCCTCCCTCTTCGCGCGTAAAAATTAGAGCTGTGCTCATCCACTCTATGGAAGATTTTGCAGAAGGAACTTGGTTTGCTGACTCACAAATTCCAACTCGTGCAAAAATTGAAACCGAACGACTATCAAATGTGTCACATATTCGGTAAACGAGCTCAAAACAAGATGGGCACCGATCCCGGTTTTCAAAAAATAATTTTTTTTCGGCGAAGAAGCTCAGTCAATAAACCATATTGTCATATTTGAAGTGAAGATAATCCACAAGCCATTGTTCAGATACCGTTACCGTTATTCTCACAAAGGTGTTCAGCTCTATCAGAGGGAATCATTTGTTCATATTTGCTCAATTCGGCCCTGTACTGCCAACAACTTGACCGCTTTAAGGCAGCACTCATCCAGAGAGGCCATCTTTGATCAACAGAGGCCGAATTGTGTTCCATCAGGACAACGCCAGGCCACACGCGCCAGAAGCTTCAGAAGCTCGGGTGGGAGGCCCTAATGCACCCACCTTATAGTCCGGACCTGGCACCAAGTGATTATTATCTTTTCCTGTCCATGGTGAACGCGCTTAATGGTGATAAGTTGGCCTCAAGAGAGGCCTGTGAAAATTGGCTCTCCGAGTTTTTTGCCAATAGAGACGCAGCCTTCTACGAGAGGGGCATAACGAGTGGCATCTCGTTGGCAACAACTTTTGCGAACAACACGGCGCATATTTGACTTAAATCGGACAAATGTACACAAAGTTATCATATTTTGAAAAGCAATAAAAGAAACCGAACGAACTTTTTACTTGACCTAATATGTGTACACAAAACGTACCTTACTTTTCGTCACGAGAATACTTGGAATTAAAACAGGGCAAATTTTAGCTGGTATTAAATAAAAATGGACTCTTTGATTGAATATTTAAATATACACCCAAAAAATTGTCAACTCAAGCTAATACATATATACTACAATATGTCAAATGGAAAATTATACTTTATTTTCTTCCACCTATAAAAATAAGAAATACGACACTGTCAACACTTGAAACGGTTATTGGCATCAAACACGCCTACGACAATCAATGTCACCCTTTCGTGGCGGAAATATACTTTCCATTGATTACATCGTTAGTAGGAATTTATTACACCCAATCAACTTTCATAGGCACACCCAGGCAGTTACTCATCGTAAACTAAACTTTCTACATAGAAGCACATAGTACATACATACATATATTCATGAAGGGTGTAGCGTGTTAGAAAGCGATTAAAAGTGTCAAAGAAACTACGAAAAAGAAGATTTCATGCAAATTTATGACGTTTAGCAAAAGTAAAATTATATTAGTTTCGCATTTCAATTGAAAGAAAGCGCAAAGTATGTTATTTATGTATATCGTTCCATGTAGTCGGAGTTTGTGTCAATCTTATTATAAAAAATGTGACATTATTTTTTATGATAACAAAATTATTTTACTTTTTTTTCGCAGTCTTTGGACTGGCTAAAAGTTTTCAAATAATTAATACCACAAAGGATTTTAAATTATTCTCATTAAAATTAAAAGATCTTTAATTTTAAATTTATCTATCTCTTTCGAAATATTTTGTTCTCAAAAGAAAATTCTTTAAAATATGTATTAAAATTTATATTATGAATTAGTCAGGTGATAAATTTAAATCAAAGAAAGAAACAATTTTGACAATAATCTACTAGACCGTAACATCTTCTCATGAGGCTAATTATAGCTGGAATCGAAGTACGGATTCGGTTTTCACAGCCGAGTGATTTAATAATTACTCAATATTGTTATTTTCCTGGCCAATAAATCTTCAGAGAGTGAGAGGAAGAGAAATAGTGAGATTTTGGTTTTTGACGAAAATATTGTTGTTATATAGAACTTATATGATGTTGAGATGAGAAGACTGTATGATGAAATGTTTCGCACGGAGAATTAATTAAAAATAGTAAAAACTTCAAAAAAATAATGTAAACTGAAACATATAACTCATTCGATATAATTTTTTTTTTTTTTCAAATATATATAGTCAGAAAAAATTAAACAAAATTTTAATTTCGGTTTCAAAAAGTCTAGGGTTTATTTTGAATTCCTTAAATGAAACAACAAATAAGTGATCAACCCTGGCGTCAACAATGTGCCTATCCCGCAAGCTGACGAAATTACATACCTGGGAATTCGCCTGCACAGGCGCTCGAAAACGTTAAGAGTAATAACCGGCGCACCATGGTACATGCATAATGAAAATATTCATAGAGATCTAAATATATCTACCATCAAGGAAGAAATTGAAATCGCAGCAAAAAAATACTTAACAAAACTGCGTAACCATCCGGGTATATAATATTCATCTCCGTCTTAGGTAAACTAATTTAATTTTGACAAACATCAAATCAGTATGTGGATTATAATTTTCTTAGCTTTTGACAATTTATTGTACATGGGATATAATAGTAATCAAAATGGTAAATATAATATTTGAATATTTTCTTGGCTTTAGACTTTGTCAGTCACCTCTTTTTCCAACCAACCCTTTTTTGAGGACGACAATCACATACAAAGCATTCGTCTTTTACTAAGTAAATATAATTATATCTTCCATTTTCCATTTCCCGATTTTTATGATAGAAAAATGGTTCGAAAGGCAATCATTTCACAAGTTACAGCAATCACATGTGTCTAATTTTATATGAAAGCGTTAAGTGGAAGGAGTTAAAAACGAAAATAGAAAACCACTTCAGCGTATTGAAATGACATTTCACGGTTAATGTTGTCACATGCCAACATATCATTGCTAAATTTCTTTTTGCCAGGATATCGCTGTAAGTTGTGCATGGATACACCTTTTACTTTTCTCTGATACAATATTTTTTATTTCTTGTTTAGTATTTGTTTTTTGGGAATGACTAGAACTCATCAGCAGCATCCTTTTATAAGCAAATGGAACTGGAGGAAGAGTTGGTGAAAGTATTTAAAATAATAGACTTTCCTACTTCCTGGCGAGCTAAAGGTTTTTGAAAAAATTTAACATTGAATAAAATTGGTGATACAATAAAAAACTAATTTGATTTACCATATAGAATCAGTTGTGAACCTCTCTAATTACTTACCATTTTATTTTTATTTCTCGCCACTGTACGTTCTGATTTCAAAAACTGACCTTGTTAGAAAATGGTGCAATATTTGCGCATGTGGCCTTAAGATGCTATATAAAAATTTAGAAGCATTTAAGAATCTATCTTTATAAATAAAAGTTAATATTTCAGTGCCGCAAAATACTAGATAGATTAGTATCCGAAAATTCAGGTTGACCTCTAACATTTTGAACATGAAATTATACCAACAATTTTTTAATTGTATAGCAGTCCGCCAAATAGCGAAGAAATGAATGACGCGCTACAATTGATTCGGCTATAATCGCGTAAGCGTTGCCAACGCCAATAAAGAAGAAGTCCACAATTGACCAGAGTTAATAATTATTTTCACCACTGTAGTTTATGTTATATCCAACACACACGGCTGAGTTCAATTCTCAGTTACGCTCTGTAGAAGGGCAGAAAGTGACGTTTACTGGCTTGATCGTCACGATAGCCGAGACAAAGTTATCGCTGTAGCTCCTTAGGTTCAAAGTTCGAGTCTCGTTGTAAGCAAATTCAATTTGATATTTTCTTATATTTTTGGTGAAGTCATAAATTTTCACCATTACGCGATTTGTTTGTTGTTGTTATTGCAGCCTCGGCTAAGTCTCATTTCTATTTACGTACGCAGATTTGGTTGCTGTCTAAATCATGGGATTCACGGTTTGAAATATTTTTCATTTCTATTTTTATTTCAATTTAATTTTTTTTCTTGATGAAGTATAAAATCAACATGACTAAATGAACTAGTTGGACAATTGAAAGTTCATAGGACATTGTCCATGTTAAAAATATCAGTTGCTTATATGTGAAGTAGACACCTTTCGCCGGAATTAAACATTTACCTCAAACCTTTGCGCAGAATTGTGTGCAAAGCCCACAGAATGAATGCCCATGAAGTCTGATTCATCCAAGATTTAGGTTCGCTCAATGTACTGAAGATCGCTTGACAGCAGATTTTTCGATTAAGCACATTTTCATCCCATCGGCTACGTTAATAAGCAAAACTGTCAAGCTTCGGGTTCAGAAACCCGCACAAAAGTCAATGCAGCCTCAACGAGTGCCGCTTGGGACGACAAGTAAAGTGGTGGCATGAGCGGTCGGGTTTTCTTCGAAACTACCATTACCGTTAATACCAATCAATGTCGTATCATTAGCCAGAGATTATTTGATTCCAAATGTAGAAAAAAATTAAATGAGGCAATGTGTGGCTTCAACAAGAAGACGTTAGATACCATACAGCCAACGTTATAATTGGTCTCTTGGGCATTATGTTCGAAAATCGTGTAATTAGCCCAAACTGCGATGAAAGCTGACCGCCTCGTAGCTGTGGTTTGACTCCATAGGAATATTTTTAGGAGAAGCAATTAACGATAAATGCTAGGCTGACCATCCATAGATGATCAAAAAAATGGGTTACAGTGGTCACAGCAGCTATATAAATGGCCGGAATGTTGAGGCCTTAAAGGCATTTAAAAATATTTATGCGTCTTTTTATATCTTACGTGGTACCAGAACTGGTACATTTAAATTTTCATATACTATCGATTTTACAGATTTAAGATTTTGAGTCATAAATTTGTTCAAAAAACATCTTAGAGTGCGAGATTCGGTATTCTACATTCATACGACGGATCAAACATTGGTGTACTACTCGGACTCGGCCACTAAATATAATATATGTACAGCTTCCATAAAACCGATTTTTTCAGGTATGAGACTTTGGTTAAAAATCTGTCAAAAAACCAGCTAAGAGCATAAAATTCGGTAATGTACACAAAACCTAATATATATATATATATATTAATAATTAAATTAATTTTTAAATGAAATATTTTCAGCGCCAACCTACTTTCTGCTGCTTTCCTCTGAGGTATTTCTTTATGTTATAATAATTTTTTTTTTTTAAAGCTTCATCCGTAGTAAACTTTAAAAATCCTTCTCAAAATATTTAAAACAAAACTTTCGTTAATAAATATATTTAAAATTTTTTTTTCACTCACACCGAAAGCAGCACTCGCCCGTCGACTTTTAAATGCTTAGAACTTGGGGAATTTTTTTTATGTAGTTCCTTCAGAATTGTAGGATGCTTTTTCATGTTTTTAGAAAGCGCAGGAGCTTCAATATTCAGATAGCATATAAATATGTAGATGAATATGTGCGCGTAGAAATGAATACCGATTGAGGCTGTCGAACAGAGTTTTTATGTATATTCCCTTAATTTTTTGGTAAAACTGGATAGTTGGTAATGATTTAACGTTTGGGTATCCAATCGATTTGATTTTATTGTACTTACATAAACAACTGGTCTGAATATAAGTTTAACATTCCTAAATCCCACACTCATACTTACATGCATATATCATCCAAAATGCTCCTACAATACATACATACACGTGTACAAACAACTCCAACAATTTTCTGCTAATATTTCATACACTTCCGCTTTGCAATGGCCCACCCATTGTTCTTAGCTTCATACTCTTCTGTTGATTTTTAACTTTTCTGTTTTCGCAAACTAAAATTCGTTTTATCGCCAGTCAGTATTGTTAAATTTTGACTTTACTTCCGCACTTCGAACAAATGTTGTTGAAAGACACTACCCAAACTTCGTCTTTGTTTGAGCTTAACATCCTCCTTCTCCACACAGTCGGTGTTTGTAGCATGTACCCGCTCAATTTCGAAACAAATGGTGGCTACGGAAGTTGATCATGCAGCGGAAGCCACTACATTGCTGCCACCTGACTACGGCAATTGGTCAATAGAAGTAAACAGGTATGCACACACACACATGCACACATATTTAAGATGCACAACTAGTATGCGGATTATATAGATTTTGATTAAGTGCACTTTTCGGCTGCTCCAGCTTCTGCAGCACGGCAACGTGCATACATTTTTGGCTGCTCGCCGTTGGCGTTGATGGCGGTTACGGTGGTGTTGGTTCGGTCAGTGGTCAGCCCCAGCCAGCACTGACTTCATGCTGTTAAGGCGTAACGAAGTGAAGTGTGCAAATGAGCTTTTCGTATGGATATTTCGGTGTTAGATTAAGCGACCAAATGTGGTGAGTGGAAAAAAAAGTAAATGATACCAAATAAACCACATCAAGCAGAAGAACTGATACGTACACGTATAATAACAACCAAAACAACAAATTATTGATTCACATATAAGAGGTTTGAATATTGTCTTTTTGATTATTAATTATTTTTAGTGCCGAAGAAAACTTTCCGCATGTCTGGAACCACATTATGAGTTTTTCAAGGATATGACTTGAGTTTCTTTCTTAAAAAACATTACTAAATACCAGTTTAAATTGGAGAAGAAACATATCAGCTTCGTTGTAGAGATGCTTCGGCCGATCGAGACGTTTCCCTGAAGGCTAGGTAACCATTTATTAAATAGTTTGCCGTTCAGTACGACCGTACGATTAATGAATTTTTTTTGGCCGGAATTGGATGGTATTGATCTGGACAACGTTTACTTTCCGCAAGACAAGCAACGAAACCGTCGATCTTTAAGGGGGAAAGTTTCCCGACCATGTTATCTCTCGAAGAGGTGATCGTAGTTGGCCACCAATATCTTGTGATCTAACAATTTACAACTTCTTCCTTTGGGGACACGTGAAATATAAGATAAAACAATAGGTCAACATGATTCAAGATCTTCAAGATGAAAATCGTGAAGTTATTTAGGGTAGGGCAGTCACTTTGCGATTTAGTGATGGAAAATTTCACGGTCCTGTAAGCATAGCCGGTGCGACCATTTGGCTGATCTTGTTCTCCATTATTAATGGCATTTCTTTCTCTTTACTTTGAAATAAACATCCGATGGTTTGTCTAAGAAACTGTCATTTTTCTTTAAATATCAAAATAGCATCTCTTTTTGGCAAACTGTAGTAACTCAATAAATGAGTTCAGACAAAGAGGAATTATATTGACCATAAAAAAAAGTATTTTTGCAATCAGTTTTCACTTTTAAACACTTTACGGCTCTTTTTAAATATATTCACTGTAAGTAATAAATATTTAACTCAAAGTGGTTTTAATTTAGTCATTTGCAAATCTTTCAAATTTCATTTTGTACAAGTCTGTCTGGAAGCACTAACAATTTTGAATTAGACAATGCAATTTGTGACATAATGAAAATCGCTTCGCTTATTCCTACTCAGCCAGCGCATGGAACCCTCCTTTCGTTGCAAAGCATGCCTTTGATTTATCAAAATTGATTTCATATCCTATCAAGATGATTGATGGTTTTGTCATTGCAACATATTAATGTTATTATCCAATATTGCAGTTGCTATTGATAACAATGTCGCCGCCATTCTGCACATATTTACAAAGTTGTTTATATGTATAGTGGCATCATAAATACTTGTAAGCTATAGAGCTTGAGCCCAAGGCACAACGTCGTCAAAGTATATAAAAATTTCTTTAATAAGAATTACTTGCCATAATTCAATTGTAAAGCTTCTGCATTAAGTTAAAATTTTCAAAAATAAATTATCAAAATGGCAGGAAATTCAATTTAATTTTTTTCAGATATGAGATTTTGGGTCAAAAATACCTCGAATATCCATCTAAAAGCTGGAAATTTGGTATACTACACATGTATATGTAAAAAAAAAATATTCATACTGAATTCAGGATTCAAATTACGTAATTTCGTATGGAACAACAAAAGCTTTCAAACGAAGTTGCTAAAAATCTTACAATCTGAGGCCGAAAATATCTTTAACAGCCGTCCGCTTATGGACAATCCAGTCACACCTTTCAACGAAGGGCCAATAACTCCAAACCACCTTTTTATTGGTCTGCCTAATTTCATCGGAAACTTTTAGTGTCGACAAAGAAAGTTTATGTATGAAGAAAGAAGAGAAGAATTTCGCAGGCCCTAAAGACTGCATTTGGAAAAGGTGGACTAAAGTGTATTGGACATATCTAAATTGTCGACCAAAATGTTGAAAATATGTTATAGCTAACGTAGTTGTATATAATAGGCGAACCAAATCTGCCAAGAAGTCAAAGGGTCAATGGTAAAATTAAAGAAGTTTTCACCGTAAAGAATGGTCAAGTTCGTTAGCGGTTGTTCAAACGTCTCTTTGGAGATTTACAGAGACCAGCAGCAAAGCTAGTCGGTTTAAATATTTGTAAATCACTATAAAGATTCACCTGGAGGTAGAATTTTTGAGAGATATGCGATCAAACAGTCTGTGAATACCGCCATCAACAACAAGCAACAACTGTTCCATGTTCGAATTTTGCTCCATCAACATAGGTAATTTATGAGTGTTAATACTCAATCCTAAAATGAAATACCATATACTTAATATGGTCATAAAAAGTAAAGAAAAAACAGCTTTTACACCTTTTCTCTAGTTTTTCTTTATTTTTTTGACCTCGAAAGTCTGAAATTAATTTAAACCAACATACTTTAAAATATATGTAAACTTTGATTAGAATTTTTTGTAAAAAATCCATTTACGGGCTCCTCATCCAATTTGAAGTTTTGTGTCTTGATGTTTTTCCAACAAATGGAGGGACCTACAGTTTATACTAAGCCACCTCCGAACGGCTGATGGTTTTTTATGAGGGGCCTTTATTTCATGTCAACCCCATTCTCTGGCGAGGAGCGACAGGAATTAAAAATTTAACTTAAAATTTTTATTTAAATTAATTTTCTATAACTTTTGGATGTTGTTCGAACCAGGACTCGAACCCTTGCTTCCGAATGGCAGTACGCAATGTTAACTGCTGGGCTATCGCATCCAAATTGAATGTCCATTAAGAGTGTATTTTATCGTTATAAATTAAAATAATTTGCTACAGTCTAAGATGTTTTCTCCGGAACACAATAAAAGTATTCTTTTAGCGTAAATTGAATTTTCTCCTCAATTGATTGTCACACATTACCCATAGCGTTTATCTGTCGTTTGTTTGCGAGCAAATATTTACAGATGGTTTTTCCAGCAGCACAGTTTCGTCAACCCTCCAACAAATAACTCCAAGACAAAAATGCGTACAACTTTATAAATATATTTCTACACATTTAAGTTTCAATATTGTGAAAATATTGAGAAAATAAATAAATAGAAACAAATAAAAAGCAGTAAATTATGCTAGAAGAAAAGAGAAACGAAAAGAGAAACAAAAAATTGTATAAAGAAAAGTTTGTGCAGCAAAAGAAAGCAAACAATTGAAAACCAACAGCATGGAACAACAACAATTTACCATCGTTGTCGAAGTGAATTGATGTGCTTGCCGTCGAAGAGATATAGAACAGATTCCACCAGCTTGTGTTGCTGTTGCTGTGACCACAATAAACAATGAAATAAATATCTTTTTAAGCATGTACATTTACATTATTTTTACTGTAAAACAAACGGAAACGGATATGTGAGTCGCTGCCAGAATATGATAGTTTTAAATATGAGCAAAGCAGCACACGTCAACAAAATATGATGAGAGAAGATAATAGAAAGAAAATAATGGAGGAAATGGAGCAAAAAAGTACTTGAAATTTGTGATTTAGAAAAAAATGTTATTTTTACCGACTATACTATGTCATTAAATATTTAAATGATTTTTACTGGTATTCATCTTTTAGAAGTGTCTCGAGGTAACACAGAAGTAAAGTAGGCAAAACAGGTTGGTAATGAAGGTAACTTCGGCACAACAATCGGACGAAACATATCCAAATGGGTTGAGACTGATCAACTTCACCTCCTTGGCTGTCTCCAGATCGAAAAACTCAAATCCAATTGGATCATGTTGTAATTTCTAAAGTGTTTTTGACTTGCTTACACTCCGAGAACCCAACATTGACTCGGACCACTATCTAATAGCAGCAAGGATACGATCCCGCCTCTGTGCAGCAAAGAACGTCCATCTTCAAACTCAAAAACGGTTCAACTTCGAATAACTTCAATCACAACAGACAGCTTAGTGGTTTTCTACTCTCTCTGAGCGCACTCATCAGCAACGCGTTATAAGAGAACTGCAGGGCAGCATTTTAAGCTCTCTACCTCCCACCGTTGTGAGCGCCGTGGTAGAGATGTTTCATTGCCCAACTCTGCCTAATACACAAAACGGAGGTTCACACAATCTGCGTCATTTACCGTGTGTTAAGTCTTCACCTATCAAATGTACAGTTTGAAATATTAAAGTCTGCCGTCAACAAACTGATTGGACCTTATCAGTGTAATTTTAGACCTGTGAATCAACCATTGACCAGATATTCAGAATGTGGCAAATCTTGGAAAACACCAGTGAAAAGGGGATCGACATAGACTACCTGTTTGTCGATTGCAAAACTGCCTTCGACAGCACGTCGCTATGTCTGAATTTGGTATCACCAAAAATTTGGGCTGCAGAGCTAAATTGGGAAGCATAAACCTTTATAAGAACGTACAACAACCCCACCGTAAGTTGTACTTTGTCCGGAGTGGATGAGGGAGCGAAGCGAATGGGTCTGGTAGTGAACGAAGACACGACGAGATATCTCGCGTCACCTAACAAACAGTCATCGCATTCGTGACCTCCACATCACCTCGTCTATCTAGAAATCAGCATTAACACCAACAACAATGTTAGCTTTGAAATCCAACGTAGAATGACTCTTATCAACAGGTGTTCTTGAGGACTAAATAGGCAATTAAAAAGTAAAGTCTCTCTCTACGAACAAAGACCAAATCGTCTTATAAACGGTATCTACATATGCCAGTAAGAAAGAAAAATACGATATATCCGTGCTATTGAAACAAGGAGATAATATATAAAAATGCAAAATATCTACCCACAGAATCATAGACTCGCATTTAAATAGAATGTTAAATAAATAATTAAAGAATTTTAAAGGCCGCCTTGCGGGTAGGATGGCAGAACTAATGCACTTCTAGAAAATAGTCACTTTGCTTTAGGCAATTTTTCATAAGGTAAACGATGTTCAAAGGACATTGTACTTCTGAGTTGTTTTGAATGTTTTATTAATTTTTTTCTTTTTTCTGCAAACGACTAGTTAGTTGTCCAAGGGTTCGCTTGAAAAAGTAAGCTCCATTACAAATTACGTTTTAAGCAAAAAGTATGGCAACTGAACTTATTTTTTTATAGTCTGATTGCTTTGTTTAAAGGAAATTTTAAAGGCAAAGATAGTTGAACAACAACAGAAAAAGCAAAGAAATAATGAAAAAAATTAGCTTAAAACGTTGAGTGGGGAACTTTTTGCTTCACGTGACCGGAGAATAATTTAATTTTAAGTATTAGCTATAATTTTTTAATAATTGTTCTTGAGGTCTGCATTAAAGGAAATTAATTTTAAATTTAATAATTCTAATATCAGTCAGCACTCCCAAACAAATGTTAGCCCCTCCGACTGGATTTCTCACATGCAATATTTGGTATATACGATTAGTGTTTTGTAACCACTGAAGCGAATTTTGGCCAAGCTTCTCCTCCATTTTTCATATAGATCTTGATGTTTTTTTTTATCAAATGGAGGGACATACAGACTTCTGCCCATGGTGTTTCTTATGAGGAGCCTTTATTTTATGTGGTAAATACACTAGGAGGAGTTGACATGCTGACATGCAATACTCCTCATTAAAATCCATCAACCAATCAGAGGCCACTGAGGAAAAAATTTAGTCATACCCGTTTGTTGGAAAAAAATAAAGAAGCATATTACAACTTGGAAAGAAACTCTGCCGGAATTCGCTTCAATAGTTAAAAGGCGCAAATTATATATAGCTCATCTTCATTTACAAATCAGCTTTATACTAGTTAAATACTAGTTCAAATGTGCATGTTGAAATTCTATTTCGAGCAAAAAAAAAGAGTTGACGATATTCGAATCTAGAAATGCATACCTCTGAAATGTCTGTTGTAGTGAAAAGTAACTACTAAGCGTACTAGGTTAGGTTAGGTTGTAGTGGCTACCGATCTATCAAGTCAGATTCACTTAGGACTGGCTAAGACCAATTGTGATACAACAAAAACTTAACCATCAGGTTTCATTATCCAGCCATTTTCATTCTCTATCTTCGATAGACCATCCAGCAATAGGGTCCCAAATTCCGAAACCTAGCCCTGCTCAAAGCAGGGCAGTACCATAAGAGATGAGTGATAGCTTTCTCCTCTTCATCCCCCTTGCAGCTTCTGCAGAATTTTCTATAGGGAGCCCCTAGTATTTTTACCTGTCGTCCTATCAGACAGTGGCTGGTCCAAACTCCAATAACTTTTGGACATGTCCCCTCTTTTCTTGAGAAGAGCCTAAAAGAGAGTTAACTTAACCTTCAAGCTTTGATCCCTCTACGTATATTTCCAGGCTGTGCCTTGGGTTATAATAATTATCTACCCATTCTTGTCTGCTGGGAATTCGTTTCTGAAGTAGTTATCAGTTAATATTATTATTAATACACCAATTTGTATAATTTGGTAGGAAATCGTATTTATCCAATATGCCCCAGCCGCTCCAAGGCTGAGTAGTCCAATGATTTGACTCTCTTAGACGAAGTGCAGTCATTGCTGCCGTCCACCATCAAGTTCCGCGGCAAGATATTGAATATTACATTTAGAGCTTCACTTGGCGTGCTTCTTAGTGCACCATCGATGCACATTAATGCACACCTTTGAATCTGTACTATGAAATTAGCATTTAAAGCTTTATTTATAGCTGGCCCCCACACAATCGCACCATAAAGGAGGGTTTGCTTACTACTGAAACTTAGATTCATCTTAGACCCCATATCTTACCTATTGCTCTTTTGCGTGTATAGAGGGCAGTAGCAGCCTAAGCTTACTAATACGCCCGTAGTTGACTTGTTTTTGACAAGTCCAATATTTGACTGCCACAAATTTCGTTTTTCTCCCTAAGCCTAAGCTCAAAAGCACCTGATAATCTGAATGCATATTTTTTGTAAGTATACAATTAATATATGCTTTTCCCGTGACTTTTCCACTAACTCCAAACAAAACTCAATCTCAATGCACCAAAAAATACTAGAAAAAAGTATAAAACTAATTTTGCAGGTAAGAGCACATTTCCTTATCTTCAACTACAAATTTTTCTGTCAACACATCAAACATCTTCCAGCACAAGGCACACAATTACCTGCAAAGTCAGCAGTCCATTATCGCTTAGGCAATCTTTTGATTAAAATTTGTGCTCACGAAGGTCAGCTGAAAAGAATGTTTTTGGGTAAATAAGCATTTATGATTATTATCGACACTTTTGTTCTTGATTATGCTTACTGCCACGCGTACAATTTTTACACGTGTCTTATCCGGCGATGGATAAATATAAGTAATGGCTGCTGCTTAATGTGGGAATGTAGAAGTAGATTTTGCATAAATATTTATATTACACTCCTCTTTCTTCTCAGATTTGCGTTAAGGAACTACCTGGGCTTCTTCGGTGGAAAAAATTATGTTTTCAAAATTATTAATTAATTGTTTTAGTTAAGATCATAAGCTAGAATTTGAAAGAAGTAAAAAGTGAAAATTGCGGTTTTAAAATATACATACACGTATATATTATGTATCGCGCTTTGTAACCATTGAAGCGATTTGCGGCTGAGCTCCTCCTTCATTTTGCGTCTTGATAAAAACAAGTCTCAAAGCTATTGAATAATTTAACAAATCCCTATACTGATTCTTCATAATTTTCTTCAACTACATAGATATATTAGTCCTATAACGGAAATATTTTTAGAATAAAAAGAATATTTTCATTTCCAAATCTCTTATTAATAGGTAATTGTCTATAGAGTTGCAGTATGAGCTATTTTCTCATAGTAATTTTAATCAAAAAAATTATATTTTTTGTTACAACTTCTCTCTCTTTCTCTCTGTCATATATACCATACAATGTATTTACGCACTAATTTTCCACTTTACGCAGTCCCAAAATATTTTCATGAAATAAAACCAAAGCCTCAGTGGCACATTTTGAAAGCTTGTTGTGTGGTGAAGCTTGCAACAATGATATTAATAAATAATAATAAATTCACAGTCGCGCACAAAATGCGGCAAATTACAAAACAGAAATAAATAAAGAAAAAAAATTATATTCTCTACATATACGAATGCGTTGATCAACATATTGTGTACTTAATTATAACTAACGCATGGCATACTCATACTGCGAATTATTGTGCAGCGTGGAAATACCTCACTGTGACGAAATGTCACGTTCTTACAAATGTATTTTTCAACAATGAAAAGAAAAATAATTATTATACGCATTTTGAGTAATGAAAACAAAATGTATGAGTGTAAAGAGAAGAGGAAAATATTTTAATTTTATTTTTGCGTCCTACAAGGTCTACAAAAAGGGGATCGCGAATTTTGTGTTGCTTAAAAAATATTTATTTGTTCATTAAAGAATAGCATGGGTTCCAGAACTCGAAAATTGGATTTTTTATTATCTTATTAATTTCTACTACATCTCCAGAATATTGTTCTAAATTTTTAAGCCGTTCCGAATAAAGATTTCGGGGATACTGAATATTGAGCAAATTTTACTTGAACTCATTCTTTCTTTGAAATCGAAATTCTAGTACTTCCTAACAGTACCAGGAGCCTGGAATCCTGCCTCTTTATCGCTAGACCAATTTTTTAAATTTAGCAACATAACTTTTGCTGTCTGACGAAGCAAGATTGCTTCTTGCGTTTGCTTCACCTCCTTGAATGTAAGTTTATTTTTACGACCTATTCTAAAAGGACATTGCCCTTAGCCAATTCGTCAGGTATCTCACTGCCTTCAGTGGTGTCCCTTTGATCTGCGTCCCTAACTCTTGATTTTCAGCAATCTAAAAAATCTGTGTAGCGCTGTATTTGGTGTTGTTTTCAATGTTCCAGCTTTGCTGATATTGAAAGTCTCAAGGAATTTTGTATTTCCTTTTGAATAAAACTATATCTGTTTCGTCAATATTAACACTAAGTCCTGCTAAAATGGACCAATTGTTAATGGTAAAGTGTATGATCCGCCAGAAATCCAAGGGTTGTCAAATGCTTACCGCTTGAAAAACAATAGTCAAATTAATAATTTTGTAATAGCTTGATATTTCTTTTTTCTTTCTGATGAACAGAAACTTCCTCTCTTTAATATCAATATTTACAGCGAACATTTTCTATTATTTGTAAACAGATATTTAAGCACTTACAACAACACATTTTCCATAAACAGTTTGCCATAATTTTACATACTTATATAAGTTATTAAAACAACTTTTTTATTTAATATTAAAAAGAGAAGACTATGTCCTCTATGTCTTTTATTTGATTTGTTTTAATATTAGCACTAGAAGACTATGTCTTCTTTCTCTGGGTGCGAGTTTACAACTGAACTTAAAATTAACTTAAAATTACCTGAGCCATGATCATCACATTGAGTGCAACGTGATCAAGTGTATTTGCATTCAATGCAGACAGTGCGTCAGCTTTTTTTCGACGCGCGTGTGAAAAGAAAAAGAAATAAAAGAATGAAATTGGATAGAAGACCGGAAATGTGCGCAAGCATTATAATTGTTGCGAAAGAAGTGAATTTAATGCAAAATATTCCACGAAAACATTTTTGGTGTTAACTTATATATGTTATATATATATGTATGCATAGCTGGTGTATAAACATCAGCAAAATTGTGTTATGATATGACGTGGAGTGTTATTTGCATTAAAATATTACGTATACGCACCGTATGCCTAAATACAAGTTGTTTATGATATGAGCAATGCAAACCGCAATGACAAAGGAAACTAAAACTTACATATATTTTATTATTATAAAATAATATATATATTAAATTTTATTATTTTACATATACATATATATGACGTAGATATTATGCATTTAACCAATAAAAACACTTTTAATTGCTTTGGTAAAGGAATTTTATTAAATATTTCTACAGACTTTTCAACATTTTGAAATATGGTTGTAGACATAAATGTTGATGTTGTCTGCATACTATTGACGGGAATGATTGTTTGCTTCCCTACTACTATTGCCGTTGTCACTGTTGTAAATGTAAGCAAACAACAACTGTGACTTTCTCATCCATTCTTTCACTGTAACCGTCTATAAAAAGTATGTTTTAATGTTTATTTACAATTAGAAAATCAAAGAAGAATAGCTTTCTTCGGTTATTCTGAAGTCTTTATACCTGCCATGACTATATCAAATGTATAGTATTTAATTTTAGGGTAAATATTAATTCTCAGTGCCGAAAAATTGGTTGAAGGGGCTATTTTATGATGTTCACCGATTTCGATAATTTTTGGTAACAATAGTTACTTATATATAAGTATACAGGTATGATGTTTTGGAACAAAAATTTTTCCAAATAAATACTAAACCCAAAAATTATTGAAATCGAAATTAAAATCTGTTTATGAATTGCGATAGAGACGGAGTTCGTCGAAAATATATGTGTACATATAAAAGCAGCGACCAAAGAAAATTTTAAATAAACGAAAGCCAGACAGTCTAACTGGAGTTCAAATCCCATGAATATATACATATGTACACACTCTTATATTGTGCTATAGTACAATTGGCATGGCTAATGAGTAATTAAGCAAATAAATGAATAATTGTGGAAACGATTGAGTGAATAACAAAAATCGATTAATTCACGCGATAAAGCTTAATTACTTTCCCATTCATTTGGCATTCACACAAATACATACAAATGTATGCATAAAAGTAAATGTAATGAAAGGACTACAAGTGGTAAATCGCTACATTAACTATGATTCATTGGCATTGTCGACATAATGAGACGACAAAGCTCTGTAGCGAACATAAAAGGTTGAGTAGCTGTGGTCAGAAAGAGTGTGAAAAGAGGAGTAGCGTTGATAGCTGAAAGTGGTTGAATTGACTGTTTTGGTTAGCAATTCATAGCAATTTGTATATTTGTACAGCCATTGTTGTGCAGAGTTCAATGTCTCGCATAGTCAGACACAATACTGTCAAACAGAACTAGCAATGACAATAGTATCAACACTTTGTCTATATATACAACAACAAGAATTAGCGAAATTGCTATTAAAAGTCCTACGATTTCAATGACGAACATTAATGCTGTGCGTTTACAATGAGTTGCGTGGTTGGGCAAACAAACATACACCGCTAGATATGTATTTTTTTACCACAAGTTGGACAAAGTGGTTGGTTTAGTACACAGTTACACCATTTTGCAGAGTCAAATGTGGGTATATTTTTAAAATATACGATTTCGAGCGAAAACCATAGATATTTTTCTTAGAGTGTTGTAGTGGGTTGATTGAGCCTACTAGGATTTTAATTTGTTCCGTGACTCGTAATTAGTATAAATAAGAAGTTTGGTTTTCATTAAACAATTAGTCTTTGAGCTCTCGTCAGCATTAGCAACATAATCGGTGGTGAAATTGAAATATGAAAAAAATCGAAAATCGTGCCGAGAACAAAGATGAGATGTCATTGACTTACGGACACTCCTATTCAAGATAAACCATGATGTAAGAATAAAACAGTTTATTTAAACAAGAAAGGGGACTCGAGGTCTAGCAAGAGCATCGCAGTGACCCCGCCAGAACTTATCCAAAAGGTTGAAAAATTGTCACGCTGAAAGAAGTAACAACACGCTGAAAAGGTTGGAACATCCGATACATAACACCCCACCTGCATAAAGTGGGCTTCGATATTTTGAATCCCCCAGCCTACTGCCCAGACCTGGATCCTAGTGATTGATATCTGTTAAAAAAAATCAGGAGGCAGTTTAAGCGTATTTTGAAGATAAAAAAATATTCTATTATAGTATAAGTAAATTAATGGAAAAATCTGAACAATATATTCAACTTTCAGTTAATCATACTGAACAGGAAAAATAATCTATATTTCTTGTTTTCACCTCTCATACCCCATTCCGCGGCGAACATAAAATGTTAAAAATCAAATTTAATCCAGTACATATTGACCAATAGATAATAATCTATGACCCTTGGCCATTTTTCGGAAATCCACATAGAAGCCCCAGGGTAGAACTAGAGATGGGAAGTGATTTCTTCGCTGATGGACAAATCCCTTCAAATTCCACAATTTATTCAGAATAACTTTATTGGTCATTAATTCTGATTTTGGAGTAATTTTTGGAGGGACACAGGCCTTCGATTTTTCGATACGAATATTCTCGAATTTAATTTTTTTATCGCCGACAATGATTCGCTTCGATAAAGTCGAGCTTCAGAAGCGTTTCACTGATGGTAATTAAGTAATTTTTTTTGGTTATTCTTGAGGGGAATATTGAGCTTCTTTGAGTAGCCAACCTTATTTCAATGATACCAAACTGTCCCGTGAGCGGTGCCTAATGCTTCCGCTATGTCCTCAAGGATTGCATTGCGGTCTGGTTCCACTAGGTGCAGAATTAATCGCCTTTTTGGATGACTGGACAACCAGAACAAGGTGACACTTTTGCATCAAAATATACGAATCGCAATCGTGCAAGCTACTGGTGAATCCTACATTCAGTTATAGCAATCTTATTGTAAATAATATAAATTTTTTTACTCGTTTTTGTAGGAAAAAAGCAAGGTAAGCAAGGTATTTGCAGAACTGCCTTCCCAAAAAAGGTCGTAATGTACCAACGGGAACCAAAAAAAACGAAATGTTTTTTATTTCCCTTCTTTTACAAAAACAACACAGGCGAAGGCATGGGGATAAGATGCATAAAGTATCGTATGTCCTGCAACTGTTGCGCTACCCTTAAATGAGCTACACGAATAAGTATAAACCCCCCACCAGTCGCTTTTGTTAGCTCCCATCCACTGCGCAAATGATGTCTCTATGCTGTCATGTCAATGTCATTGTTGTAATATGACACTTCTATTACTTGTTTTTGTTATTTTGTTGTGCTTTGTTTATCACCCTCTGCGAAGGTTATATGCTTATAGTCACTTGAGTAAATAGAAGGAATTATCAACCCTTGGCTACGCCGCAACATGGCGCGATCTACATATTTTTGCTAGGTTTGAGAATTAGTCAAGCCGCAAGCAAATGGTTGCCTAAGCCGAAAATCTGTTTACTAAGCATTAAATTAATAACAACTTAAGGTTTTCAAAATTTTCATGAATTTCCATGAAGTGAAAATTTGCGCTACATTTATCGATTGCCAGAAGCGCAGGAAGTAAAGCATGAGTAAGCATGCATGTTAAAACACCGCTTCTCTCGTGAATTGTCCAGAACTCGTCTTACCTATCTCCAAGCTTAGCAGTTCAAAGGACTAGAGGATGCTTCGTAATTATATGTACAATATTATATACCATATTAAGGCTGTCTTGAACTTCGCGTTGACATCTTATGGGACGACTAAAGTAGTCGTGCCTACATCTGGCACTAGAAAGGACCGAAGGGTCTAACCTAATCTACCCGTGCCTAACCTACCCTATAAATTATCGGAAAAAAGTACTAATTGTTGGTTAGAATACAACTGGTTTGCAGTTTTACATCAACAAATTTGTTTTCCATTATATTTCTATATAAGCGGTGATATCATACGAAATTTGTGGTTTTTGCGTCTTGATGTTTTACCACCAAATGGAGGGACCTACAGTTTATACTAAGCCGCCTCCGTACGACTGATGGACAAGTTCATTATTAATTTTTGACATTTTCTTAAAAAGTTTTTGATACAATATTATGCTTCTAAAATCTAAATCCAAGACTCTGCGAGTTTTAATGGAGTTTTGTAAAAAATTCAAGTGAAAAATTACAATTTTCTCACACGTTCGTATAGTTTTGTATATTTTTTTCCTGCCAATATTTTTCTTATCTCCTAAAAGAAGTCAACACTGTCTTCTACGAATTGCGAGTAGCTTGCTCTCATTCTGTGTTGAAGTATAATACCACCATTGTATTTATATGTAGACTTTCTCCCAACAAAATTTTCACCACCAGAAATTGTTCTCAGTATTTTTAAGGAACGTTAACATTTAACATTTAACATTTAACAGAGTCTCACACCTAATAATTTCTTGCGACAAAACGACAAACCGTCCATGTGGAGAGTTTTGGTGAAAAAAACACAAAATTGGTTAGGTTTTATTTTAGAGCGTAACGCTATAAATTGGCTGTCACAGAGAATTTCGAGTGAATTTCCTCATATACTGCAGGGATTTGTATATTTGTTGACTTATAAAAGCATCACGTGATATTTCACATGTGATATTTGCTTTCAGAGTTAACACCTCGTAATGTTGTGAAATTTTTTGCTTAAATGGTTACATCTTTGACTGATTTACAAGAAATAATAAATATATATGCAAGAAAATTTTCATAAATTGATTAATTATCATTATAATTATTATTATTAATTTTTTGTTGTTTAGTCTTTGCGTTTTTCTACAGATAACAAACACGGTGTACCTTGTAAGTATACAAAATTCATGCCGGATCAAGAGGAATTGGCTTATACGTTAAGTACAGAGTTTGCTACGTATATTTTGTTATTCATAGCCTACCTCAAGGCGCATTTACAGCAATCTCTGGCTTTATAGCTTACAGTCCTTGCATTCACTACTTTCACCTTGCCAATCAACCACCGACAAATTGTCGTATGTAATATAACTGTTAACTAACCACATGCCTCTACTGATGCAAACAAATTCACCACATTTAACACTCCAAAATCATTAAACATGCATTGATAATACGGTAAACTGGTATATTTCACCACCACCTGCGTTGAAGGAATAAAAGAAACATACGAAGATACAAAAGTGTACAGTTACTCTCGCTGAGTAATAATTGTCTGTTAACTCTCGCCTAACTTCGTTACTCTGTTCTGTCATCTGTCAGTAGAAACACCATCGCCACCACTGTACTTTCACATTCGCCAACAAATACCATAGAACGCCAAATCCTTCTTTGCTGTCTGTACTTTAAATATGTTTTGTGTTATATTCAAGTTTGAATATTCGTGAAACTTTTGCTGATATCGGCGCTGCATTTAGTCTTCGTGTTATATTCGTAATGTGTGGTCGCTAAGGAATACGTCAGTGATGACCCACTAAATATATAATAAGAAAATAAAGAAGAGACAAGTACGATAAGGAATTTTAAACCAATTTATAAGCGAAATTATTCATTCGGTTTGTGAGGAACTTGTTTTGCCTCGAAATTTTAGTATTATTACACAATGAACGAAAATTGTGAAAGAGAAAGTATTGAGATATCGAAAAGGATTTTAGAGTTCTGATTGAATAAAAATCAGCTCAAAAATACGTATGAAAATGAGCGGCAGTATCACTAGTTGTGTATGTGTAGCAGTCCGAGAAATACAAAGCACATGAAGAATGGAGATTCTAAGTGGAGTTACGGGAAGCGCAAAGACAGCGAGGAGGCCTAGCAAAGCACATTCCATTGAAAATACTATCGAAGGTAAGTTGTTATTTATTTATATATTATTATTTTTTTTTACAATATCATATTTAATAACAATTTTAAGTTATGCAAAAACTTAATTTATTTTAATTTCAAAATACTTATTTTGACCATATGTCCTCAAATTCTCTTTTTGTTGAATACAGAGGTTGTTCGATTGTTAAATATATGTCCGTAAAATTGTTCACAATGAATGTTCTATGAGATTGTTGTAAAACTCATGAGTGTTTTTTTTTACAAAACCGGCCTCATGCGACAAATTTTTCCTCTCGTAGTCCCAAAATAATATTTTTTATTTGACTTAGAGGCCGCACCATGTACTAACATGCTAAAGAGTTTGATTTCTGGTCAGACCAATAACCAAAAATATAGAAAATTAATTTTAATTGGATTGAGTTGGCAGGATATGTCAACCCCTCAGAGTGTATTTCTGACATAAAAGACAAGCTACTTATAAGAGTACATCAGCTTCCGAACGAATGAAGAGATCGGCCAAAAATCTGTAACTTTTTCAACCATGGAGCACACGAAATTTCGTTTTCAATGCGAAATTCGAGGCTAACACTTTATTCGATGTTCGATATATCGTATTAAGACATGCAATACTATAAAAAAATTAAATTACAGATCATACTGAGACTGATCGTCAATACAGGGATTTTGAAACGATTATATTTCTGGTACTTTTTTGTATTTTCCTGACAGAATGTTGATCCACCTACTCAAGCTTCACAAACGTTTACCCTCAAATTTAACCGGCACAAATGTGTACAATCGTACTTATATGACCCATAATGAATTCCGACGATGACGACAGTGAAGAAACCCTAAGCAGAAGGAGAAAAAGTTACTTGCGAAACATTTTACGATAATTTCCGAAAAACTTTTTGCCTCCTTTTTTATAATGGGGAATATGAATAAATATTTACTGGCTATGTAGCTATATAGAGCACTCTTACACACACCTATAGTGTTTATAAAATATCTCGGCATCCACAAGATGTATTTTATATACCTATTCTACTATTTGATTTATGCATGTATGTAAGTTTGCTAACATTGAAAGTGTGCACAACTGTATTTTGAATACGATTTATAACATATTTGCATACACATAGGTAAACTAAAAGAAGTTGTGAAGCAATTTATAAACGTAAGTCCGAGATTGAAGGCATTGTTTAGAAAGTTATTTACATTAAATCTATGTAAAGATTAAATACCGAACTTCCGACGAAATGCCGGTAAATGCCTAAATACAAATACTCATATGCACAAGAATGTATTGTAAAATCGCCTTGCGTTGGTATATTTTCTATACTGTTTATAGGCCTTTACTCACAAATAATTTAAATATAATATTATATTTATATTAGTTTTAAAATACGAATAGATTAAAAGAAAAAAGCTTAGATTAATGATTATACATGAGAAAAATGACAGTATTATAAAGAATATAATGGCACACCTTATGCTAGGTAAAAGAATATTTCCAGAAGCGGCCAGCTTTGGCCAATAGGATAGGAATTGTGATCCATCAGGACAACGCCAGGCCACACACATCGATAGCGACTCATCAGAAGCTCCGGGAGGTTCTTATGCACCCACATTATAGTCCGAACCATAGTCCTGTCCATGGCGAACAATCTAGCTGCTGTCTCAATTTATTGCCAATAAGAACGAGGGCTGCTATGAGTGAGGCATAATGAAATTATCTTTAAAATTCCAACAAGTTATCGAACAAAACGGTGCATATTTTATCTAAATCGGATCATTCTAACTATGGTAATTAAAGCTTTATATTTCATGCAAAAATAATGAATTACTTTTTACTAAAACACTTATAAAAATACTGCAGAATTCTAAGACTTGAACATATATTAATGCTGGGTTAGGTTCGGTGCAAAAGCAAAGCTAGCATTTCCAAGCACCGAACTTCTTCAATTGAATATTTTTGCAAGTTTACCTCAGTCGGGCTGCCTGAAATACACCGCGCAAGGGACCCACTAAGTCTTATTATTCGGAGTTTATAAAACCTGATTTTCGTTGCTGTAAATTTTTATACTACTTTTTGCTTGGAGAACTTATAATTTCATATGCGAAGTTCTTGACTTTATTTCATTTATCGAAAACATCATTTTAAGTCAAAAATAATTCGTCATGTTGCTTAATCTTAGCCATATAAATATTATAGAAAATTAGACTACAATGCCAAATTAGATACTGTTCTGTATATGTGTATAAAATTGGATCAGAAATATGTTAAAAGACAAACAAGTTCAATAAACTAAAAGTGACCTCCTACTAAATTTGGCTAATATTTGACATTTGACAAACTTAATCTTAATCTTTCTCTTAAATTTTGTCATCGTCTATGCCTCCACAACACATATGAGGACGGGAACGATAGGCGACTTGCAGAATTTGATTTTCGTTCGCCGAGAGAAAACTTTTCTTTTCAATCGCCTAATCAGTCAAAAGTAGCATCTGTTGACAAGAGTGACTCTGCGTTGGATTTCCAGGCTGATATTGTTGTTGGTGTTAATACTGGTTCCAAGATAAACGAAGTTATCTACATACGATCTCGAAGTTATGACTGTCAACAGTAACGTGGGAGTCTAGTCGGGAATGAGATGACAGTTTCTTTAAAGATAGGAAATGTTTCGACTTGCCCTCGTTCACTACCAGGCTCATATCCTTCGCTTCTTCATACTGTCTGAATAACGCAGAACTCACGGTTGTTAGAGCGTATGATATCAATATCATCGGCTACGCCAGCAACTGTACACTCTTGTAGAAGATTGTACCTTCTCTATTCTCTTATTTTTTTATGCAGCACATGATAATGACTTACCCCATCTGAAACCGAGTTTGGTATCGAACAGTACGAAGAGGTCCTTCCAGTTTCTGAAGGAGCTTTTGATGTTGCTTAACTTCAGTTTATACAGCCGTAAAAGTTTTGCAGGGATAAAGAATTCAGATATAGTGGCGTAGAGACAGTTGCTTTTCATGCTGTCTAAGGCTACTTTAAAATCGACGATGAGCTTTTATCTATCCTCCTTTCGCGGGTCTTTTCCAAGATTTGGCGCATGGTGAATATCTGGTCAATTGTGGATTTACCGTAAATATGATTACTTTTTATAGGTCCTTGTCCTAGTTTTGATCAAGATAATCTAAGCAAAAAACTACAATGTACCAAATTTCCAGTAAATCCAAGAACAAATAAAATTTTCTGGGATAAGCCCATCCCAGGTCCACTTCCCGGAAAAAAAGGTCTGCTTTGTCATTAAAAAAAACTTTTCCAAAACTTAGCCAAATCGTCAAGAAAATTATACTTATTTTTTTGACATGTGGCAACTTGTCTTTGCGCACTATCCCAACTGGATTGTCCAAATCGGTTGCTTAGTTCAGTTGCCCAAATGTGCCTCTTAAGAGCGAAGCAGTTGCTTATTGGCATAAAAATCTACGGAACTATTTAGTGAGCACATCTTCACTTGCGAAGAAAAGTCGTGATTTTATAGTTCCACCTTAACTCTCCCTCTTTCTCTCTTTAATGCTGATTTATTATTTTCCGTTTGCCTTTTTATGCTGAAGTTGATTAAATTCAAATTTCGCGTTTATTTTGGAACATCCTGTATATATAGATTTGATAAGTATATAAATAAAAATTTATTGCTCATCACTAATGAACTCCTCTTATCCTGTGAGATCTACTTATTTTACGTGCCTTATTAAGGGGGGACATCTGAGTAACTCAAAAAAAATAAGCGGATTTTCTGGAATTTTTTTTGACCAAACGAAAGAGCCAATCGAAATTTTGTAGAATAGGTTTTATAATATGCGATCCGATGTACAAAATATGATTTTTTGAAAGAAATCGAAAACAAAATGGCGGCTGTGCAGCATTTCTTCGTAGGCCCTATTTTTGAGAAGGGGGTCCATGGCCGGAAAGCTAACGTCCTTAATTTTTGATCTGGAACAAAAAATAAAGTTTTGTTAGTTTCTATACATCAGCAGCTATCGACACACGTAGGATTTTTTCGATATATTGATTTTTCGCAAAATGGTGCGTGATCGAAAAAAAAGTTCAAATTTTCACGAGGAAAAAAAGTCCAAAAATTGTTTATAAAAAAAAAGTAAGCAATATAAAAAAAATTATACGTGTGTCGATAGAAGAAGGAATTTTGAATATACTGTCAAAATTTCAGATCGATCGGTTAAGATTTGCTCGAGTTATGTTTCCGGCCGTCTAAAAAAAAGTGGTTTCGAGAAAAACGCGTTCAAAGTTATTATATATATATAGAATATGCCTATGAGGCATTGCCGCAGAATGGAAAGTTTGGACATTTAGACACTTTTGCCGGATTCTATCTTGTGGTATATTATTTTTAAGATCCTAAAGCATCTTTTAAACGAAAAAAATTTTTTTTGATTTTTTCAAAATTTTTTACTCAGATGTCCCCCCTTAAATAAGCGATTATGCATGTACTCATATACACATATAAAATCCAAACCCACATCACTATTTAAGCAATAATCTCAAATAATCCCAGTGGAGTACAAGAAGCTTACAAATGCAAATAAATAATTTTACAAGTGTAAATATGAAATTCATTTGAAATTCGAATATTTAATGGGAATTTTGCAATGTCATTACACATAATAAAATACCATTAATGTCTTTACATATATACATATGTATGTAGATAATAACGGATAATGGATTTGCAAATAAATAAAAGTCAAAACAATTTAAAAATTAATAAATCTCAAGTCCCGCTCTTTGGCAATACCAAAATGTATACATAAAGTGGCCAACAATGGGAATTTACAACTTGTGGAATTATGGTATAACCGCAATTTCGTGCAACTGAAATGTCAGCGAAAGGCAGCAGCAATAACGCCAAATATTATACGCAACAATAACAATAACAAAAATCCAATAAATATTGTAGCGTTCATATCTATTGTGTGTAACATTGTGACACACAGCAGGACACTTATGTTAATAATTTAAATACAGTTTCCTGTTAATTTCGAATGACCAATAAATTTGAATTGATAATTCAAATATAAATAGTAGAGATATTTGCATGTTTGTATGAATGTACATACATAGATGGGTAAGATAAAATACCCGCAACGCACATGCAGCGGCTAGTTAGGAAACGTATGTAAATATATACACAAATGCATATACGATACATATGTATGATAAGCGAAATGTATGGCAATTTTAATAAAATATTCAAAATAGACAAACGCGCTAAATGTAAGCGGTGAACCGTGGAAATTTGATGCGCTCACGCGTAGGAATGTGAATACAACAAATATGCACGCAGCACAAATGCAACCGCAAAGTGGCGGCTTACATTAATTTCTTTTTCTACTAAAAGCTATAATTATATATTTAAATATTAAAAACAACAGGGAGAACAGCTGCCACTAATGCCAGCTTAATATGACAAAATTTTATGTGTCAAAATATGTATGTAAAGCCATTTTAAGTTCAGCATAAACATATTTCGCGTCCCAGAAAAACACTTCAACTAAATGCATACCCATACATGTGAGTTTGTATATATGAAATAGTTGGAATGCCATGCAAACACCTAAAATTACACATCCCAACATTTAAAAAACTGCCAACCCAGCAGATGTGTTTCTAACCTTCCTTAAAAGTTTAATATTTTCTCCTATAGATAATATAAAGGGAGTTTTAGACGAGTGTGATGGTCTTTTTGAGAGTTATTAGTTGATTTATACTCAATGTCGTTTGCGATCTCGTAATGAGCAGACTAACTTCGGAACAACGTTAGCATACCATAACGTAAAATTTTCGGTTCGTGCGACAGTAAATTCAGACGGCATAACCACAAGGTAATTTCCATGGATCGATTTCGCAAAGCATTTACCCCAGTGCATAATGCCCATACTGCTGCTGTTGAGCAGAGTAACGAAGAAGATTCAAATGAATCCATACACCATAGTGCAGCAATTGGAGCTAAGCCCATCCACTTAATAGAACATTTTGCGGACTTACAAAATCCACTCGTGCTAAAATTTAAGCGGAGATGGCTACCGATCCCGACTTTAACAAGAAGATTTTGTTCAGCGAAAAATCGCACTTTTGTATGGGTACGTTAATAAACAAAATTATCGCATTTGAAATGATGTTAATCCACAAAAAATTGTTCAAATGCATTTACATCCTCACAAAGTCACTATTTGGTGTCCTCTATGAGCAAGGGAAATCATTCATATTTCTTCAAAAATTAAGTCTTAATGTTACAGTCAATAGGAACGTATAGAATAATGATGAATTGAAGAATGTTGATGTGCCCGAACGCTGGTTCCAACCAGATGGCACTACATAACATAGAACATACGGCCAACGAAACAATCAATTTATTGAAGTTAAATATAATGCGCCCAATCTTGCCTCCAAGAACAAGCAATTTAACACCGCTGAAGTGTTGTTATGAGCTTAGTCAGTCGTGTGTCTATGCAGATGAGTCCGAGATGATTGACACATCGAATTGAAACTGTGTAGGCTGCCTATGATATACTCCAAAAGAATCTACAGATAGTAGAAAAAGGTTTAAGATTGGCGGATTAAACATTATCCCACCAAAAACCGAAATTGTATTCTCCGCCCTAATAAGATGCACAGAGATCTCTCTCTCTCTCTTTCTCTCTCTTTCTTTCTCTCTCTTTCTTTCTCTCTCTCCCTCCCTATCTCTCGCTCCCTCTCTCCCCCTCTTTCTCTCTCTCGCTCTCTCCCTCTCTCTCTCTCTCGCTCTCTCTCTCTACTATCTACTACATACATATATGCACTGGTGTTGAGACCAATATTTTCCTGCGACGTCCCTGGTTTACAACCTGCACTCGATAAAATTGCGTTTAGGTGCAATCTGGGCAGGCTCTTCAAACAAATTTCCCAAGAGCTTAAAAAGTTGTTTAGAACTCCACAAACGAACACCAAGTGTACTGTGGACTAAACTTAGCTCATTCTTGTAGGTCTCGAAATATAGGGTACGCCCAGCTACTGTCTTCTATAAGAATTCCTGTAGAGGCAGACTACACAAAAAATAAGAAAACTAAAATATTCGAGTTCAAAGGGCAATAGCTTAAAGCTCAATATCAATTGAGGCGGAATCAACATCTAGTTACTCTGACGCAATTTGAGCATGAGACGGTCCGGCATGGAGAATTAGATGGTCTTACTTCCAAGAAGAACATTTTGTAACAACGGAGGCCACCCAAGCTCTAAACAATCTATTACTACTAACTTTGACATACTTTTTTGTAGAGATCTGTAATTCAACTTTAGCCCATCAAAAGTGACAATAAAATGTAGGATCACTCCAATCAGTCAGTTGACAATAATCTGGGTACCCGAATATGATACCAATTGCGTGGCGTGTGAGCTTGCGAGGGGAAGAACAGAAAAAATACTAATTCTGCCTAAGATGCGGTATACTCCTATCCAGAACAAAGCCTTTGCCAAAACTGGCCTTCACTAAAACGGTGAACTGTGGGTGATTTGGAGGAGGCAGAGTTTGTCGAATACTCCTTCTGTCCTTATCCTATGGAGTCCAATATTCAATTGGTATAAAGTTTATCCTCTTATATTAATTACTCTCTCTCTCTCTCTCTAAATGCCTACTGGGATGCCTCAACATACTACACCAGCATCAAAGCAAAACATGTATTTATTTTAAAATTTATTTTATTTATAACACATGCATGTATGTGTGTATGTACGTGAGCTTTTTCCATTTATACAATTAAATTAATAAAGATTTATCAAAGCTTTAAAGTTAACCAAATAATGAATTTGCAAACATATTAATGCCTTTTATGCATAAAGTGATTTTGTTGATAAACATAAATATTAAAATATATAAAAAGGGCTAAACTGGAAATTGAATTAAAATTTCATATATGTATAAGTGCATATTGCATGCACTGAAGGGAGTACATAAATGCAACATATATGTATCTCAGCTATATAAATAATAACATTAAATTGTTTTGTTTCTCAATAACTAAATTATTTAGCACATCAATCAAAAGAATTTTATTCATAACCTATAGATAAACAAAGAAGTTATATGTTTACAGAATTAAGTTCAATATAGAAAAGATTTAAAAACTTTACTTGCTTGCAAATACAAAACTTGAAAACATTTTTCATTAAATTATTTTAGGAAAATTTATGTAAATATTTGGTTTTTACATTAATTTTTATTAGTCGAGAACAGTTAACGTATTATTCATTTAGATGTAATAAAAAAAACTATGGAAGAAACTAGTAGACCAACCATATAATGCCTTTATAAAACTGAAAATATTTCTTAGATTTCTCTTTAAGTGATTTTCTATGGTCCCTTTCATCTCACTGTCGTCTGAAAATATTCGTCTCAGTGACTTCTTTTTTAAATTTGGAAAGAAAAGATAAAGTCACTGGAAGCCAATTCAATTTCTGTAAATCCAATTGTTTTTAAGGCATTCCCCGCAACCCGAGCATTGTGAACGGGTGCGCCCTAATTTCTCACGTCCCTTCTGTACGACTGCCTCACGCGCCTGACTCAACAAATTAGCGTAATACTGACCATTCATTGTACTTCTCTTTCCCAAGTAATCAATTAATAATATTACCTCGCTATACCAGAAAATGTTAGCCATAATCTTCAAGACCGACTTTTCCACTTTGAATTTTTTTGGTGGGGAAAGACCACCACTGCATCGACTCCTGTTTGCACTCGAAATCATACTGACGAATCCGAGTTTAATTGCCGTTGCAAATTTCATCCAAATCATCTTGACACAACTCTACAAAATTTTTTTTTAACTCTCCAATCGTCCCTGCTTGTCGGGCGGCGTGAGCATTTGCGGTATCCAACGCGCACTATTTTTTTTCATATTCCAAAGATCATGCAAAATCTCTCCAGCTCGTTCTTTGCTAATCTGCAATTCTTCTGTGATGCTTCTATTATCTGACACAATTTAATTATTCGACTTTCTGAACATTTTCTTCCGTCACGACCGTCACTGAACGATTCGCAAGTCTCTCTTGCTTGTTGAAACAGTTGAGCCCATATTTTCACTATCGTATATGAAGGGGCAGAGTTCTGTGTTATTTATACTAATAATGAGTCCAACAGTTAGTATTATAAGTGGCGAGATGACCTTAGCTCGCGAACAAGTCAGCCGCCCTCTTACCAATTTTTGTTCCTCTGTCCCGGTGACCCCTTTCTATCTGGTTCATTTACTGGAAATAAAAGTATTTCACTTTGACATACACGTATCATCGAAACATTTAGCTAAGCCGAACTATTGTATCAATATAAATATTTTTTCAAATAAATCGATCCCTTTTCGTAAAAGAAAGAATTTCAACAATAACTATAAATACGATTTTTCCACAAAAAGCCATTTATGCACCGTAAATTGAGTAAATCGAACCACAAATAAAATTTTTTCGAATAAGTCGGTCGGTCTAGTCCACTCCCCGAATGGAAAAACATTTCTCCTGCTAATCTAAAAATTTAACGATACACGCTTCAACAATGTATTGAAGTTATTAAAAATTACGGTTCGTAGATCCAAAACATTATTCGGTCGTCATGAAGAAACTTGTCGGACCGCAATACAGAAATTGTTGGAAAAAGAGGAGCTGTTGAGACAAGTTAGTG
Source organism: Ceratitis rosa (assembly GCA_037013455.1). Classification (NCBI taxonomy): domain Eukaryota; kingdom Metazoa; phylum Arthropoda; class Insecta; order Diptera; family Tephritidae; genus Ceratitis; species Ceratitis rosa. The sequence continues at coordinate 5,443,748 of JAWMAG010000002.1, read as the reverse complement.
ATGTAAAGAATAAAACATGTTGCTGTAGGTGTGTTGAAGGAAATCCAGATTGATCCATTCCTCGTCGTTCTTTGAAATTGGGCATTCCAGAAAGGTCATTTCACCGTAATTTGCATAAAGCCTTGAGTCTTAAGTCTTATAAAGTTCAGTTACCACAAGAACTCAAGCCGACCGATCATCGACATCATCGTGTCTTTGCTGATTGGGTTCTGGAAATCCATGAAAATCATTCGGAATTTCATTGAAAAATCATCTTGACTGATGGGGCACATTTTCCACCTCAACTGTTCTATTTGGGACTCGAAAAACCTAAGATTTATTGTTGAAAAGCCTCTCCATCCTCAACGTGTAACTCTTTGGTGCGGTTTAGGGTCCGTCGGGGTCATTGGATCTTACTTTTTGGAAAATAAGGCTGGAGCAACAGTAAGGGTGAATGTATTGCGCTATTGAGAAAAATTAATAATTTTTTATGGTCGAAACTGGATGGTATTGATCTGGTTAACGTTTACTTTCAACAAGACAGCACTATATGCCACACCAGTAACAAAACCACAGATCTTGTATGTTAAGAGTTTCCGGACCGTGTTATCTTTCGAAGAGGTGATCGCAATAGGCCACCGAAATCTTATGATTTAACACCTTGCGACTTCTTCCTTTGGGACCACGTGAAAAATAAGGTATATTTCAACAGACCAACAGGACACAAGGCCTCAAAGATTAAATTCGTGAAACTATTGATGGCATACAGCAGCAACTTGGCGATTTGGAGATAAAAAATTTCATAAAAAAGATTCGGTCCACTAAGCGTAGCCGTTGTGACCATTTGGGTGATGTTGTTTTCCATTATTAACGGCATATTTTCCTCTTTTTATTGAAATCAACATTCGATCATTTATCTCAAGAAATGTCATTTATACTTTAATATTAAAATAACACCTCTTATTGGTAAACCATCTACACGTATGTATATAAATATATTTTCTATCTACTTTTTATCTTTTCTCAAAGCACCCAGAATTGATAGAATATCCTGTCATTAGTTAATAAGACAGACCCTTTAAAATTTAACTGCCAATAAAAAATGCGTATCTGCTCTTGTGTATGGGAATTTTTTTTTTCTCTGCAACAAAGTAATAGAAGAGTTAAACAAGCAACTAAGTAAAGCAGAAAAATATCTTTATTGCATTCTTGCAGTTTTTCTCGCCACTGAAGCATGCAAATATTCGCTTACCATGACTTGATCGCTTAATATATACATAAAAATTTACTTTGTGTCAATGTCAAATTCGTTGATAGCATTGATTACACTTTTCACTTCAGCTGTGGCTTCATCGGTATCACAGTAGTATTTATTATTATATTAGACGCCGGCAATTGTGGGTGGCGACATTCAGTCTGTCGATTTTATTAATCTTTGTAATTTCAAACAATGGTAACTTTACATCCTCCTTCGTTAGATGCACGCACGTATAAGCGGAAAAGAGCAAGAAGAATATGGAGATGCATTGTGTTATATGTATAGTGCTGAGAGTTTAGTAAAAATAAATGAAACTTAAAATGTATTTGGGGTGTATCGATATATACGTATGTATTCCAGGAATTTCCTCGATGCGTGTGACAGTGTTATGGAGAGACAGGAATAGATTTGAGGAAGAATTAGCTAACTCGAACTGCTCACTCGGCTGCTGGGGTGTTCTAATTCAACTCCTCCTCATTTTTAAGGACGATTTAAGATATTCTCATTTAAAGTGCAGTTGGAATTAAAAAAATTAAGCAATAAGGAATAATGTATAAAGCCAAATTGCATACTCTTAAATCCTTTTTTGACTGAGTTTTGACCAAAGTCCTCTATTTAAAAAATTGGTAGTACATAAATAAGCTGCAAGGGTCCGCTCTGAGAGGGTCGTCGTTTAAACTTGAAACTCCAAACAAAGCAACTTCATTTGACAAAATTTAATACATATTTTGAATAATTTCTTGATCCAAAGACTGTTTTACTGAAGTTATGTTGCCAGATACATAGAAAAATTATGTTAACTTATTTAAATCTCTCAAGGGTGAGACTCTGCATTGTTTAGAAATAACAATATTTTTATATTTTTTAATCCCATTTTTATAAACGACAAATCTTAGGAGCATCCAATTAGCTTTTCCGGCAGTTTTTTCCAAAAAGGTTTGCACACCTTTCATATAAACCGTATTTTTGCAGAAGCCATCAAATCATTGACGCCGAAGTTTTCAGCGATTTCTTCTCCTTCGCCTATATTTTGAACCCAGTTGTGGGAATACTGTGACTTTTCGCCTGTTCTGTGTCTCATCTGCTTTCACAAAGTTGTCCAGTCACTATTTCATTATTTTTTGGAATGAACGCAGCCAGGGTTTTTCAAATTTTGAATCTGATAGTAAAAATATTAAATTGAAAAAAAAAAAACTAAATCGATTAAGTTTGATTTCGAAAATGTTTTAATACTCGAAAAATAAATCAAATTTTTGGCAGAACGGCCAAAGTACGGATGCACAAATTGCTCAAGAGAGTGTCCGCCTAAGAGAGATGTTCGCCTAAGAGAGGTGTTCGCCTAAGAGAGGTGTCCATTAGAAGTGATTATTTTTATGTACTTACATACTGCGGAGCAAAGTTAATATATCATTTCATGTATAAAAATGGCAACTGCCGCCCCTAAACGCTTCAACCTACCCCTCCAAGATGCGGGACGTCCGCAGAGAAAGTGTGCTAAGGTTTCAGGTTCTTCTTCTTGTCTGCAACTTCTGTAGAAATCATTGGATGGTAGCCCCGCGAGCCTGTCCAATAGAATATTCCCCGTCAGAAGACCTAAAACTGTAGATATCTCCTTTCTTTTTAGCTCGATAATGTCAGGTGACCTTCTGCTCCATTCTGGCCATATTTTCCTGGTCATATTACACGTATTGAAACTTATCCATCTTGAGCAACCATCTTTAATGAATTACTATCTTATATTGAGCTTACAAGTGAGAGAGCGGCATGCCCAAACTCTTCCATTATGGCGAAAGTGGGAGGTAAATGCTCTTCTTTGCAAGCTCGCCTACCATCTCATTATCCGGTATGTTACTGTTCCCATACCAGATTCAAAGAGAACTGCTTAGCCGTCACGTTAATTAATTTGGGCCACTTCTTTACGGTTTTTGATGTTACAGATTCTAGGGCTCTCAATGCGGACTGGTTATCCAAGAGAATATGCCGACGAGTTTCTGTGAGCACCATTGAGCTGAGACAATTGACAGTCATACATGAGCCACCACCACCAACACTACAGTGATCCAGCGAACGAAAAGGTTTGCAGATACCAAGATCTTCTCGAGTTCTGTGGTGTGAGCTTAATTTCTAGTCCAGGATGAGTCACAGGTATCAGTAAAGCGCAGCTCCGTTCCTGAGAGTTTCGGTGTTGAAAACTTTAGAATTTTCTACTTCCTGGCGAAGAGAATAAGTTATGTTTTCTGTGGGTTAATCCAGCATCAATAGCCCACTTTTCTATCCACTTTAGTCCGCTCTACATGACATCACATAAAATTTGTACGGATTTGCCATTCATTATATCTCAGCAGTTGGTTCACTACAAAGACCCATAGAAGAAGACCTTACAGGGTTCCACTGCTCCCATACCTAAGTGTCGATGCTCTGCGATTTTAGATCTTATGACCCTACATCCGAACTATTGGCGTATAAAAGAAATCACCCGAATATCGACGCGTAGATAAGTCAGCTATATTATTGAAGGCCCACTCAATATCCAGAATTCTTTAACCTAGGTAGATCTCTCAATTATGATAACACTGTGTGTAACCTCCATCCCTACATTTCCAAGTTTTAAGCTTACGATTGAATCACAATTAATTTATTTTCACTTAATTTATTCATATGCATGTAATTCAGCTGAATCTTCTAGCTCGAATATTTTGACTAAATTCTCATAGTTAATTCGGAACAGTTAAAGTTTCTCTGCCATACCTACATGCATGCATACATATATGAGAATTCTGTGTAAACAGTTCACTTCCGCATTGAAATGTCCGCTTACAGTACACACACACACATACACGTGTACACTACTCCCTCGTCCCAAATACCATAGTTCAGTTCTACATTCCCGCTGTTACGTAGGTTTAAATCGGCAATTAATCAACTCAATTGCGCAAACAAGCCAAAAGCGAATTGCACGCCACACGCAAAAATAAGCCGCCACCAATTCGTTGGAATTTGTTGTTGTGTTAGTCGGACAGCAGAGGAGTCGTCAGTGACTAAACGGGTGTACTTGTTTCAACAGGCAGACAGGCATATCGTGGTGTGTCGGCCGACGTTCATGTTAATTTATGTTTGCCCAGCAGAACTTTGACTGCACTTAAGGCAGGTGGCCACAACGCTTCGTTCCTACAGAATATTTCATAAGACTGCAACGCTCTTCTGCTTACAATACAACAAGTGTCGGAAGTACATATAAATATACATATGACTATAGTTTTACTAGCAATTTATGTAAGCCACAGCTCAGTCGTTGGGTCCGAGATGGACTGCCTGATGAATACATATGTAAATAAGAAAATTTTAATTGGGTGCACCGCTGGGCAGCATTAAATCATTGTAATTAATATGACAGGTGATCTGGTATGACATAAGATACTATACAGTAAACGATGGCGTGTCATAAACAACAAAAACAAAAAGCATGTAGGAAACCAAACAATGGATATAATATAGGAAACACGAGCCGGCATGGAAAAGAGGAAAAAATGAGAAAATGTATATAAAATGAAAGAGAAAAGAAAGTTGATGTCGAAGTACCTCAGCTGGCCGAGCAACACCTTGTGTCACGTTCACTTGCCTCGCATTGCTATTTATTAGTTTCGCTCTTCGACTCAGCCTCATTTATCTACATTTTATTTTAATGAAAACAAAACCAAAGATATACATAATGTACATATGTATACATATTAAAGCACCAGATTTTGTTCGAACATTTTCGAGCAGCTTGAGCATTTAAGCAACGAGTACTAGCACACTCGTTCACTGCTCATTGCTGGAACATTTCCCAGTTCGAACAATTCGAGAATTTGAGCAAAAATGTTGACTTTTCTCTCGGAACTCTTTTTTTTTAATTTTAAATTGATTTATGCAAAAAGGAAAGCTCACAAAATTTTAATAAAACCTTTGAGCAGTTGAGCAAGGAACGAGTATCGAACGAGATTCGAGCTGCTCGCATTGCTTGATACTCGGGTATCTAGAGCTCTAATACATATTCTTACAAATATATAAATTATAAAGAGTTTATTTTAGTTATATAGCCTGCATTTTGCATTACCTTTTCCGTTTTCTTTTTAATTTCAGACACACCATACTAGCCAATAATAATGTCATGTTTGGCAGAGGGTCGCGCTGACAGAAAACGTCCAAATATGACTCGCTGGACTTCGACTAGCAAGACTCACACGCATTTTTTCATGAAGGCATAAAATATGTCAGTGACAGGTGGTAATACTCATCGTCAGGCTGTAAATTGAGGGTCAGCTCTAGAAGGTTGTATTGGGGAATGTGGGCGCTGTGCAGTCCTTGTTACAATTGAATGCATTTTTCTTATTTTTATTAACACTCAATGGGTAAACAACTCTCTACATTCTTCATTTGGGCCTCTCTATATGTAAGACTATCATAAGCTCAATCTTCGTTTATTGGTGGTCTAGAAATTATCTTCTCCATCACAAGTTGGGTGACATTGGACTGCTAGACCCTAAGGATCTCCCTTAGACGATATTACGTATATAGTCTCCTAGATACACTACACATGACCAAGATATACAGCTACACTCTTTGCTGCGGCTCCAGTTGACGAACTAGCCTGCAACATCGAATGACGGCATGGGGCTTCCTGGTGCTTCCGGCATACGTCTTATTGTTTATATGTCTATCGTACTTCTCTTTTTCTTATAGAGCTTACCGAGTTCATACTATCTACTTCTTCTCCTCTTGTCTGGTGTTTGCATTTTTCTTGTTTGTACTCATCTCGTTCGTAGGACCATCTGTCTGTTGCGGCGGAATCAGCGGTCAACATAATTTCTTTTCTTGGGCTTCACGTTAAATAACCTGACGCTTAGACTAACTTCGCTTGTTCCTAAGGAGGGCTATCTACTTACTACAACAACAGCAACTATAACGTTAGAGCGTGGGTCTTTATGAGAAGTATGCATGGTTATCGAAATGGTACTTTTAGCGCCAATAGGGCTGAAGTCCTTATACAGAAGGTTGCAGCATATTTTAGAAAATAAAATTAATCATCACTTCGACTTTTCTTAGAAATGAAAGTACTTCCTTTAAGCGTAGAGTTTTAGTCCCTCTCCATATCTTAATCAAAATTTTATTACATTTTAAAATTTAAATTACCTTAAACCGTTATCTTAAGACCTTGAAAGTTTCTGCAATTATCACGCTACTTAAATCCGCTTCAAGTGTTTCTGTATACTTTTCCAGAGAGGATTATTCAAATGTTAGGATTCAATTTTTTTCTTACACATTCACGTACGAAGATATTTTCTTGCCGTTTTCCGTTGCTTCCACTCGACGTATTCATCCTTAGTTCATTTGTTCATTATTTTTGCAATTCTCATTGCTTGCAAATCTCAGTGATTAAATCACATTTAAGTGGAATGAATGTGCTGAAAAATGTGTAATTCAAATCAACTCAAAGAGTGAAAGAGTGAGAGTGAAGCTGGAACTATAAAATCACTACTTTCTTCGCAAGTGAAGATGTACTCACTAAATAATTCCGTAGATTTTTATGCGAATAAGCAACTGCTTCGCTCTTAAGAGGCACACTTGACCGGTTAAACTATGCAAACGATTTGGACCATCGTGCTGTGATAGTGCGCAAAGAAAGCAACCCTGAATATCGGTAGCTCACAAAGGTTTGTAAATACCTAAGTCCTTACAATGTGTTCAAAAAGTAACGCAAGATTTAAATTTGCCGACATTTATGTTGTAAAGTGTTGAGTACCCTAAAAAAAAAGAAGAAATCGGCAGTTGATTGTTAAGGCTCAGTGAAAATGCAGCTTACACTATGTAATAACGTATCTTCATTATTGAAAAATATTTCAAAAATATTGAAAGCTTATCAGCCTCAGTTCGAAACTTCCATACGAAAAATTCCAGGAGACGGGATCCGCAAGAGGCGCAAATGACAATATCGAAGCGGTTCGTGAGAGTATCGGTGACAATCTAGGAATCTCAACTCGGGGTCGTGGACAAAAGTTGCAAATTTCAAAAAACTCTCTGCAGCGTATCTTAATAAAGAGCTGTATCTCTATGCTTACATAATTCAATCAACACAACAACTAAAGCCTAATGACCATGCACAGCAAAGAGAGTTTGTTGAATGGATTATTGAGCACCAACAAATGGATGCTGATTTTTCGAGCAAAATCGTCATAAGCCATGAAGCACGAGTCACTGTTTGGTGTGGATTTTAGGCTGGAAGCATAATTGGACCATACCTTTTTTGGAAATGAGGCTGGTCAAGCAGTGACTATTATTGGTGCTCGATCTCGCGATATGATAATTCAGTTTTTTTTGTCGTAATTGGATGATATTGACGTGGCCAATATTTGTTGTATGTGTCATACAACCCGCAAGTACTTAAATTATTGCATGAAACATTTCCAGAATTGGCCCCCTAGATCGTGTGATTTAACACTATTAGAGTTATTTCATGTCAGAAATACACTCGGAGGGCTTGACATTCCCTGCAGAGGGACGACCGCAATTAGAAAATTTTGCTTAATTTTTTATTTAAATTAATTTGCTATAACTTTTAGATGATGGTCGTACCAAGATTTGAACCCTGGCGAGATATAGCTCTGATTCAGCACCATAATCAGAGGAAGAAAGTGGTCAAGCATTAATTTAATATCATAGGCTCATCATAGGTACATGCAAAGCTACGATAGCCATCTGGAAATCCGATTCCAACCCCAGCATCGAGGGTTTACTCTCATAATACATAACGAGGACACGACAACATCAACTGTTACAACAATCGATATACAATAAATCTGTGAAAATGTTCCTTTCAATTTCTTTTCTTGTTTCTGCAAATTTCTGTTTCTTAATCTCAAATAATTTGAGCAGAAGATTAAAGGAAAGCGAAGAATGAGAACTAACTGTTGAAAAATATAAAACTTCGTAACGGAGCACTACAACAATAACTACAAATATAACAACAGCAATGAAATGATTCACTAGCAATCGCAGTTTTTGCCTTTGCCTGACTTAATCCGCTTCACACTTCCACTTGCTTGTTTACCGCTCCACTTTGCCGGACTCCACGAGTTCTTTTTACTTACGTATTATTGTGATGTTTACGTTTGTTAGTGGATTTCTTCGCATTTGCACTTCTTCTGTAAAATTTTGCTTTTCTTTTTATTTCTCCGAAATTTTCTTTTACCTTACTTTCTGCCATCGAACACTACCAGAACCCAAACACCGCATCTACTCGGATCGACCGACATTCACTGAAACGGAAATCTGCTTGAAAATTTCTTACATAACGGTATATACATCGTCACATTGCACACTTTGTACTCGGAGCCAAGCAACAGCGCCTCAGCGATTAAGCCGTGCAACTGCAAATACAAACCCAGTCAGACTCATGGAGCCAAAAAAACAAGCTCAAGAGCAATCACTACAGCCGAGCTTAACGCCGAACGAAGTACGAATTTTCACTTCAGTCTCCATTCCCTTTGATTTAGTACTTTTTAGTGCTTTTTACTATTTCCTTTTTTCGAACCAACAATTCGATGCTTTGGGGCCACACTTCAAAAGTTTTCGGTTGGTTTTTATAGAAAAAATACAATACATAAAATACAAATACATATATTATATATTCTAGAGGTCAATATATGGTATATGTTGAAAAAGCTTCGGGATATTTCTCGGCTAATTCCGGCCCTGGTTTAGTTAACCCACGAATGAAAGTTACTGTGTGTAAGATCCTAGTGCATAAGATCCTCTCGTTTGTCCTATGGATTATTAAAAGATCCGCTGCGATTGACGATTTGATTAACAGAGGTTAAAGATTTCTTAACGGAAATATTATAGACCAAGATGTTGGTACTAAGCTTTCTTGACCTGTCAGCGGTGGGTTCCTTATCCTTTACGTTGCAGCGTCTTTCTATCATATATAATATAATATAATATTTAGAAAGAGCATTGCAGTTAATATTTATTTTATTTACTTCATTGTATTTTTTATGCCAACTCATTTATTCGTATTTTCTTTTCTTAAAGGTCTTAGAGCGGCGAGTTTGGGGAAAAGGAAAGGTCTCGAGCATTGAGAGAAATAGTAACAAAGATCAAACAACGAATAGCGATATTCTACAACTCAAGTTAATGCTGCAAGATCTCTACCCACAGCATTTTGATATTGTTAGGGCAAGTAAAAAGTCATCCATTATATTAGCAATAGATGGCTTTAGATCTGCATCTCGCATTGTATAACTGCGATTGGATTATGCTAGATAGCGTTAGAAAGACGATATTTTGTAAAAAAAAAGGAAATGAGAGAAGTGTTGAACACATAACTCAGTAGTGTTTCAGCGCATATTCTACAATTTTTCTTCGATAAAGACGAAAACCCAAGTCAGAAAGCTGAAAATTTAAATAGTGATTAGAGTGTATTAGCTAATCATGCACAATTTAGGTTTCGTCGATTTCGTTCCGGTAATTTTTATCTAAAAGACGATTCACGGTGTGGAAGGTCAATTGTCGAAATTGTCGCTAAAATAATGAAAACCGTCGATTCCGACCATCATTCGAGCTAAACATTCAACAAACAATGGTTTGGAACGACTTGAAAAAGACTGGATACACAAAGAACCACAATGTACCACATAAGTTAACGAGAAAAACATGATTTTAACAAACATCCTTCTCCTAATCACTACCGAATCGTAGCAAAATCGGCTCATTTCTTAATCGGATGATGACTGATTATGAAAACTGGATCACTTACAGTGGATCACTTAAAAAGAGCTCTGAGCCAGCACAAATGGTCTTCTAGCCAGACTTGATAGCCAGAAAGGATTTGTTGTGTGTTTGGTGAGATCGACATGGAATTACCTACTATGAGCTACTCCCGTACGGCCATACTCTTAACTCGGACCTGTACTGTTAACAATTTGGCCGCCTGAAGAAAACATTCGCACATTCAGCTTGGGATAACAGGAGTAAAAGTGTGTTTCAGAAGGACAACGCCAGACCACACACATCGTTTGTGACCTGTCAGAAACTCCAAAAACTTGATTGCGAGTTTCTTATACATCCACTTTATATTGCGGACCTAGCACCAAGAAATTACCATATTTTTCTGTCTATGACGAATGTTTTGTTTGATAACAAAAGGTGAGTTAAATCGAATATGTATATGTTGTTCAAAATTAAAGTAAATTTACTTTCCAGCAGAAAAATATATGAAGTATTAAAAAACTCGTTTTGATATTTTTTTTCAATCTTTTTTTACAGACGTTAACGATAAAAATCAATGGTTTAAAAATGGAAGACAATACTGAGCAATCTCGAGAAATTTGGTCTCATAGAAAGGAAATTAAACATAAGCATTCAATGGCAATAGTCGTTTAAAATAAAAAATAAAATTTTAAATATTATTTTAAAATAAAATGGATAAAATCAAACAATTTCGAAGAAACTATAGTTTTTAAAAACTTTTATCTCTTTTTGGAAGGATCTGCAATAAGCTGGGAAATAAATAAATTTTTCCAGCCGAACATTCCCTTTTAGTTGGGATAGCGACCACTACAACAGTGTCCTCAAGACCATGCCAGAGGCGATTTTTTTTTTATTATGTGACTTGTATTCTGTTGGAGATACAAAGTCAGGGTAAATCTCTTACCCTTCTCCTTCCTCCAGCGGTTATTATGAACAAAGTTTCGAAGTAAGTAAATTTACCTCCACTGAAACAAAATATTTGGAACCGTGCAGCGATATTCAGTTCATTGAATAACTTGTCCAGCTCATCGGTTCATCGATTCAATATCGACGCCAGAAACCAACATTTTTGAGCTCTTGTAGAAGAGTTTTTTCAGTAACATAATTTCTCTAACATTGGTATAAAAAAGCGCGTAAGTAGAGAGTTTTTGCCTAAAATCTCATTTAATAACTAATTCTGGTAGAACTTCTAGGGTTGCTAACCTGTAATAAACTTAAAGTGTCTAATAGATACTGAGCTCAGGGTGTTTGGTAGATAATCGAAAGCTTCCACGGAGCTTTCTCTCGCTCAAATACGTCTTGCAGAGCAGAAAAGCTCTCAAGGCAATAAAGTGTACCATATTCGAAGGCTTGCAATATTGCTTGCCAAGATGTTTGCTGGCACCGGAACGACTGAAAAACGGAAGTTTCTAAGTGATGTAAGCTTGACTTACAAACCCATTTGGAGCATACTTTCGCTCCATCATTTTTGACGAGCCACAAATCAACGTCGTAACAATGTGGTGGTTATCCAGCATCACCTCCAATTATTCACCTGGAGCTTACCCTTGAGCTACACCTATTGCATTTAGAATATTAAAGCACGAATGGTCATCTTGCATCACCTGTAATTTTTCCTTTGGACCTCACCCCGAACTCCTTTAAGAGCCAAACGGCTCGATGGTGAAATTTCAGAGTAACATCTTCTATCAATTTCCCTCTCCCACCTCATATATTGCTCTCGGTATGCAAATTCATTCCTCAGCCACTTCGCGACAATATTTAAATTGGATCCTTTTGCTTAAGCTCTCCTTTTCCTTCCCTCTATCTTTCCCTCCCTCTCCCTTTTCCTCCTTCTCTTACTCTTTACCGCCAAGAAGTCAATTTTCTGTAACGAAAATAATTGAATTCCTAAGCAGCTTAACACCATTAAGGAGGCAGCAGCTTAACAGCTAACTGTAAGATTAGCTACCATTGCATAATCAACAACAACATCGTCAGAGCTTTCCGTCAACTGCAGTACTTTGAGCAAGGACAGACGTCGTTATGGCAGCGACATTCATAATTTTCTTAGAAAGAGAAAGATAAATAAGGTGAATTGGTGGAAGATGCACCGAAGTGATAGCTGCACTGATGGTGTAGTTGTAATGGCAAAGAAGTACTGCCTTGGTTGACTGGTTAATGCAGGATGCACTAAGGCTTCAAGGATAACAACAAATAAAGTCGTAGCAATGCACCAGTCGGCGTTTTGTCATCTACATCTTTTAGCTCAACTTGGTTCTTTGCAGCTTTTTTTTAGATACATACTCGTGTATACAAAGCGATATTCGTAAAGTGCATTTCGTCGTATTGGAATATAAAAGCTTCCACATTAATTGTTTCAGCTTCGCTTAAAATTTATAAATCCTTGCCGGCATTCACCTGCCATTTTAAGTAGGTACTTATTTCCCACATTTTAGGAAATACCAAAGCGGGATATAAGTGAACTAAGCTGTGGCGACTTTGTGGAACTCAAGATGATTGCAACGGATAATGTTGTGGTCACCGCGCTTGTCACTTAAGCTGTAGCATTTTATTAATAATATCACATTTCATGCAAATGCATTTCCTCCGCCACAAAGTGAGCAGCACTTAGTATCATCTGGTGATTTTTAGCATCTTAAAAACTTCAATGGACATCATACCAGAGTGGGGTAAGCTGTGATGAGCTTTCTGAATTTTATTACCCAGTTATATAAGTCGTTTTATGATATTCTTAGTGATAGTGATTTGCGGTGAAATTTTTAGTAGAAAATTTTATCAGATCATCAAGAGTGATTATTATTTGCATACCAGTCACCCATTGAGAGTAGGCAAAAAGTCCTCATGAACCGCTAATAAATTCCTGAGCATACGGATTCTTACACATATCAGTTAGGCTTTCATTCATTACCGATTCAAGTATTCAAAATAAAGTTGTAAACATATTCCCCGTTAGACTGGTGTTCCTAGATCAAGAGAAGATATGTAGGAATATGTTCGGAACTGAATATAAAGTATATAAGGGACGAGTTACCAATGCTATAGGTATATATGATTATTTATGAAAAAATTTACGAGGTGTATTCAGAAATAACAAGGACTTTCATATTTCGAGGGCTTGGAAAGGCCAATAGTCAAACGCTTTTCTCTACAATGTTGGTATACATTTCCTTGAAGTATGATAAAAAAAGTATAGCCACCAGGATGAGACAAGAGGCCTGAGTCATAACTGGTATAAGTGATTCCAAAAAGGCCGAGAAAACGTTGAAGTTAACAAACAACCTGAACACTCCAACATATCAACAACCGGGTTATGAACAATCTCCGTATCACAAGTAGAGCAGTTACAGATGATGTTGGCATAGCGATTTGATCAATGTAGTAAAATATGTTCAAATGTTTTAGGTATGAGGATGTAGAATTCCTGAAACCTATTTTAGCAGATGACGAAACATTGGTTTACGGATATATCGTCGGAGTATGCACGCTCAAAGCTAAACTGAGCCAATCCGAGCGGAAAGCTGATGAATACAAGAAATACTCTCTGTATGCTGTACGCATAGAAATCAAAACAAACTCGCGACCGTATAGCAGAGTGGAAACAGGGCCGAGTCGAACCGAGAGTAAAGCTGGCCGATGAAAGATCTCAACTTGAAATGCTTTATACAGTCACTTATCCTAACTGGCGATTTTTCTTTATACTGACGTTTATATAAACATAAATATTTGAAAAAAATTAAAGTAAACGGAAAATTCTACGCCGATTACCGCGTCCACTCTGCTGTACCAAATTTAAATCAATCAACGTAGTGGAGGCATTTTGGTTCGCCAAGACCGAAAGGGCTGGACAAGTGCAGATTATACTCACTCTTTTATCGATTTTAATACCATAAAGCATAATGAATTCCTGCCATCTGGTCTAACCGTCAATGAAGAGTACTACCTACAGGTTCAACTCCGCTTGCTTGAAACAAAAGCGCCTGGAGTGGAGGAAAAACAGTTAAGATATTTCACATTACTATGATGTTCCAGTCTCTATATTTGCCAAAAAAAACTCCGCCATCTGACCTTTTTCTAATTCCAAAAATAAAATAGAGATCCCAAAAGGGCTATCACTTTACATCCGGAAGTGATATTTAATGCATATTACAAAACGAGCTGATGTCTATCTCAAAGATCTCTTTTAAAAAATGCTTCGAGGATCAGAGAAAGCGCTGGCATAATCTCTAATAGGAACTATTTAGAAGTCGACTAGATTAATGTAAGCAAATTTATAAATTTTTTGTTCAAAAATATGAAATTTTCATTATGTTTTGAACACACCTTGTTCAACAAGAAGCAGCGTACTAGCCACTCATTAACATGTACATAATTTGTTCGTCTTGCTTTCGAATATGCACAAGATATTAGTTACTCTGCGCATTCAAAAATTGCTATCAATGCAATGGATAAAGTATGTCAATATTGCCTGGCAGTGAATTTTCGAAATGAAACACGCGGCGTTTGCTGCTCATCAGGAAAAGTAATGCTGTCACCTCCACCCACTCCGCCGGAACCTTTATTATTCCTTCTTGTTGGCGATTAAGATGATTAAAAAGGAATAAAATTCTTCCTTCCAAATGACGTTATTTGAGGCAGCGAAAACTTGCGATCACGCATCCGATGGACGTAATTTTGAAACTACATTTGAAACACAAGGTTTCCCATAAAATCCAATGGCAATACACTGTTCATATTACGCACTACAATATCTACATATCTATGTAAAAAAGCATGGTCTTCACCATGACTGATGTTCTCCTACCGCTCCTCTGAAATAGTTTACTGCAATGTACAATAATAAACAAAAACCTTAGCCACAGCAACGCGTGGCCGGGTCGGGTCAGCTAATATATTATAAAATAGAATCTTAATGAGGTAAATGTGCATTTCCAATATCCAGCAACAAACATTGCCTTCATCAACCTGCCCGGTTATCATGTTTACCCTTTCGCGCTCAGTGGTCTGCGAAATACTCGTTATTGCTGAATATGTTATCATTGTTGTTGTTGTTGTTGCAACTTGTTTCACCCTAATTCCATTATCATTTTTAGCTCCATCGTGAACACCAGCATAAATGTTATCATTGGAAGCCCGCTTTTTCGTATTACAAATTATCATTGTGCCCTCTACCAGAAATACCTTCACATACGTACATAAATACATACCATACATGCGAACTCAGAAATCGCACTTACAATAGAACGAGCGTAGAAACCAGCAAGCGAATTTGCTTATTTCCTATGTTGTGCGTTACGTTAGCAACTAAATTACAAAGGAAACAATGGACGAGCTTTGCATGCACCCCCAAGTGGCTGGATTTCATATGAAATTTGCAACAGTGATATCTTACCTCTTTAGCTAACGGTGAAACGTCAAAATATTTCACTGTAAACTTAACTCCAACTGCAATAGGACATGAAACAATAGACCTCCTAGAGAGTGCAGAAACATCAAACATGCTTCCGAAGAAGAACACGGATATGACCTCTTACTTCTCCTGTTACGACTATTTATGTTTGTAATTTTATGATTTCTGTACACGAGCAATAGCGCACCAAACACGAGTATATACGTGCTGCTGTGCATTGAGTTGAGAGCTTGAATGCATTCTGACCGGACCAACAACCAGCTTAAAGCAAAAGTTTTTTCTAAACGTGAACACTCCTCGGTAGGGAATGTCAACCTCTCTGAATGACACGAAATAATGTTTTCACATAAAAATTCATAAATAGTTCGAAATTACCTTAAAACTGTAGTTTCCTCCATACATTGGACAAGTTTAGATTACAATGATCATCTGGTGGACCTTACATAGGCCCGTCTGTCCTTTGTAGTGTCAGATGGAGGAGCGTTTTATTTCGATGTAAAGTTGTCATTGTATAAGATATCAACACTTTTCGCTAGTTCAAGAGAGCCTTAGTATTTACTGTTGAAGCCTCTTTTAGTCCATTGAGCTCTAGCTAAGGCTAGATGTCTAACGTCTCACTTTTGCATTCCTCCCTGCTACTAATGTACAATCTAATCGCATAGGATACCGCCGATTGTGGCCCATCATTAGGCAAACAATAGCCCCGCAGTCCTTGCGGGAACGTGTATGTAATAAATGGGTGTATCATTTGCTGATATTGAACATGATCTTGGTAATTTTGCATATCGGTAATGTATCTCATCTCACTCGGATATGGCGCTCAGCTCTTTTGGAAATTTCATTAGAAATATTTTTTTAACGACTTTTTTATATCTGGTTCATCGATAGCACGTTTGCCAATATCGTCAGCTATTTCGTTACCCATAATGGCCTTGTGGCCTGGAGCCCAATAAATATGCAGCTGTGTTCTTCCGGTCACCTGATTTTCGACATACATATATTTGTCGATATGTTGTATGCAGTTTCCTGAGTTGCTAGCTATGTCATGTTCTGGCGGCATCTTTTCTCCTTAAACGTACTTTGAAACATTATTTCCGAGATAAATCGTGGGGTATACAGTGTGTTTTATCCACGATCCAACTGCATAATGCTATCTGTATCCGTAGGTTCTAACGGAGAATTCTCCTAAGGTCATCTATCTTATGGCTTATTTCCCTTCAGTGCTCTCCACTATGATGTTGATTGGTGGTAGATCAAGTACCTTTTATTGGCAGCTTTCCAGAGTACCGTAGAGTAATATCGGTTTAACTATCGCTGTGTAACACCAATGCATGAGGTCAGGAGATAAGCCCTATTTAGCATTATTTTACATGTGTACCCTCTGGCCTTTTTCTTCCTTTCCTCTACATTCTGCTTCCACATAAGTTTCCAGTCCAAAATTACTCACAGGTAGCTGATGAGATCCTTGATTAATAGCTCCATATTGTTGTGCCTCGGGGGTTTCCACGAGGTGATTTTGTGCCTTCTTGTCAGCACTTACCACTAAAATGACTGATATCGACCATCGAAGTACGATCGTTACAGCGCTCTTCATTACTAATTAGTCCAGGAATTTTACCGTATAGCTTTGTCGTCTGCAAAGGCATTTACTTTGGGTACTTTCCCTTCGAGTTTTCCTAGAAACTCATACATATGACTTCATTTTTATTCTCATCATGCACATAAATACAAAAATAAATAAATTGTAAAAAGACATTGAGAAGATGCAAATAAATAAAGCCTCTTTTATAATAATATTAACATGAGAAGAAGAAGGAGAAGAAGAAAGACAGAATGAAGGCTCATCAGCAAGGTATTCATCGCATTGAGAAAAGATCAAAACAAAACACAGTAATAAAATTACATGAAAGTAATGAAGAGACTGATGGGAAATAATAAAACTGATGGTATGTAATAAAAAAGAAAGAAAGGCATATAATTATATACAAGTAAATGTATGTAGGTATAAATAACGCCAACAATCTGACTGCATACGAGTATATTCCCTGCAGGGAGAAGGCAGACTAGTATGCATAAACTATAATTAAATACTAGTATTTGCATGATGAAATCATATCAGTTGATTAAGACACTGCTTACGCAATTAAAGCCGAGCCACTTCCTCTATGGGTACTGCATCGAAAACTTTCTTATCCATCCGGACCACGTAATCTAAT
Organism: Ceratitis rosa; assembly: GCA_037013455.1. NCBI lineage: Eukaryota > Metazoa > Arthropoda > Insecta > Diptera > Tephritidae > Ceratitis > Ceratitis rosa. The sequence goes on along the minus strand of JAWMAG010000002.1, from coordinate 5,426,098 downwards.
GAGCGACTTGTATAATTTGATCTTTGTTTCCCGAGAAAGGACTTTACTTTTCAATTGCCTACTCAAGCCAAAGTAGCATCAGTTAGGAAGAAGGATTCTGCGTTGCATTCCAAAGCTAATATTGTTGTTGCGGTTAATTCTGGTTTCAAGTTAGACTAGCAAACTCATTTTTATTTTAATCTTTAGTGGTTAAGTAAAACACGCTTAAATGAACTAGTATTTAACTAGTACAAAGCTGTTTCATAGTTGACAATTTATAGTTCGTAGGATATTACCGTGTTAAAAATACCAGTTGCCTGTATGAGAAATAAATAGATGCAAAATGAACTAGTTCAATGCAAACCAGTTGTTTTTTAGTTAATAACTAGCGTTTTTCCCTACAGGGTTTTTACATAATAACAAAATTAAGTGTGTCTGTGGCAACTTCTTGCGTGTCTACGTTGATATGCTCGTATATATGGACAAGGCCAATGTGTTATTGATGACTTCTGAAGAAATAAATAATTTACGTGTAAAACAAATAATTTGTCAACCATGAGTGTGTGAATTTAAATTATATATGTATGTGAGTAAGTATAATATATGCAAATGTGTGACTGTTCCTGCAAATATACGTGTAATTTACGTGTGCCCTGGCTGTGAAAATATAAAAAGACGAATAACTCGTAAGGAGCGAGAGGGCAGATGAGGTGAGGGATAAGTAAATTTGCGTACACTCTTTAATTAAAGCGCAACGACGCATGACAAAAGCAGAATAAAAATTTAAATAAAGTAATATGAAAACAAAAATAATAAAATAAAAAGGAGAGATTGGCATCACTTAAATAAAAATAATAAATACATACATATAAATTCAATCTGTAAGCAAAGTAGTCAACAAAATGTGATAGAATGTAATCAAGGAAATATGTATGCCCATAAAAAAAAATTTTGGCAAGGCTCCAAGAAATTCAAGAACTTCGTCTAGAAAGTTGAAACTGTGTAATTTCAATTATTTTGACGCATATATGTATGTATGTAAAACAAGTGTAGGTTTACACCTAGATAACCTAGAAAAGAGCAGAGTGATTTAAAATTCACTATAAAAATGGTGAAAACCTGGCAGAGACGCCTCGCAAATTCAAAATACTTTTCGGTCGTCGTAAAACTGTTGGTACAAAAGTTAGTGATGTGAAGAAGAGAACTCGTGGACGTCGCTCAAGAAGAAGTGAGAATATTGATGTAGCCCGAAGAGTTGAAGAAACCCCAGGTTGATCCATTCTTAATCATTCTATGGAATTGGGCATTCCAGAGACGTCATTACACCGTAACTTGCGTAAATCTTAAGATCTTAAGCCGCACGATCATCAACAAGGTCGTATCTTTGCTGATTGGGTCCTTGAAAAATAATCTTTATGACTGTTTACTTTCAACAAGACGGCGTTACGTGCCACACAAGCAATGAAACCAATGATCTTTTCAGAGGAAAGTTTCTTTTGAAGAGATGATCGCAATTGGCTAATGAGGTCTTGTGATTAAACACTTTGAGACCCCTTCCTTTGGGGCCACGTGAAAGATAAGGTCTCGCCAATAGACCAACGTCGATTCAAACCTCAAGGATGGAATTCGTGAAGCCATTGTGAGCATACAGCAACGTAGCCGTGGCGGCCATTTGCCTGATATTGTTTTCCATTATTACTGGCATATCTTCCTCTTCACATTGAAAGAAACATCCGAAAGTTTATCTCAAAATATTCCTCTTATTGGAAAACCCTTTTGGTCAAAATATAAATTAAACTTTGTAAAGGATCTTTCACAGAATATAGAATGTATATACCATCGGTATGGGTAGCTCCCTCCTTTGGTTCCCTTGTTACAGTTCATTTTTTTTTTTTTTTTTTGAGTTGAGTTGGTGCGGATGTTTTTGTCAGTGGCTAAAGAACTTAGACCAATAGCCCCACTGTGATACCGCTGTGCGGCTGTCTTTGCTCTAAGTCCACCACCTGTTATTGTTGACCGTGGTTATTCGTTCGTTGACCATCACCAATTATCACCCTTCATGCTTTTTTACCAAACGTTTTTCTTTTAACGAATACACTACGCAGTGACATCCGCTGCACCCAATAGCTATACAACTTTGTCAAGGTATGCGAAAATCATTAATTTGAGAGCGCGATTTTTGTTGTGATAACAACAACAAAACTACATCAAAAGCAAAACTAACATTAGACAGCAACAACATCACCTCACGTTTGGATAACGACCTGTTGGTTAGGAATTCGCCCACAAACCAACTGCTATCCTTTCACCGCTGTGTCAAACGTTAATTTTCAACTATACTCGAGTGTAAGTATAAATGTGAATCATTTCAATTTATTGCTTTGATAAAATCCTGCTGTGACTCAATTGTGCATGTAATTAAATTCGGTTAGCAAGCAAGAGAAAATCTGAGCAAATGAGAGGAGGTTTAACTGACCCCAAAGGGCGCTTAAAAATTCATTAAAATTAGGTTTAATGCTTGTTTTCCTATACATATATCTAATAGGTATGTATATAATGAATTCCATTTAATAATGTTGCCTACTGTGGTCTGCACTTGGTATTCCGACCTTGAATGCTCTAGTAATTCAATTTTCATCATAAGTACAATAGGTCGGTAGATATGAGTGTTAGAGATTTAACATCGGGCGGTAGATGCGCCAATTTAATGTACTATTGTAAAACCTTTCCTGTAAAAAATTCCTGTTACCCCCTTTCAGAGTTAAGTTCAAAGCACATGATGTTCCCAATGCAGCAAGTACTTATATCTGTCATTCCTTCTGTAGGCAGCCATTCAGGGTTTGATATCTGATGGATTGCAAATGTAGTGTGTCTTATGAAAGAGCTGAACATTCAGGATTTACAATGCAGACCCATTTTTAACAGACACAAATGGCTCAAGCCCTTGTATATATTTTGAATGTCTCTATTTACTTTTCCTGGACCTCTTTAATAAATCTTTGATTCTTGTCTTCTCATACTTAGGGCAGATCTGCTACGTTATCTTGCATTTGGATATATTTAGACTTATGTATAGATATGTTATCATATTGATCTGTATACTTAACAATCGTTCAATAAGTTCTGTTTACTCCAGACTACATAAGAAGGCGAAGTAATTTTCTTTTTTAGATTATAGTAAATTCAGATTGAAATAAAACCTTTAACCTTACCTAGTCCATTTCTCTACTTACCTTAAACTTCTTCTTCTTCTCCTTCTTATTCTTATTCTTAATCTTTTTATTCTTCTTCTTCTTCTTTTTCTTCTTCTTCTTTCTCTTTCCTTTCCTCTTCTTCTACTTCACATCTTCCTTTTTCTTTTTCTTCTCCCTCTTCTTCTTCTTCTCATTCTTTTTATTCTTACTCTTCTTTTCCTTCTCACTCTTCTTCTTATTCTTCTTGTTCTTATTATTATTCTTATTGTTATTCTTATTCTTCTTCTTCTTCTTCTTCTTCTTCCTCTTCTTCTTTGTATTCATCTTCCTCTTATTTTTTTTTCTTCTCCTTTTTCTAATTCTTCTTATTCTTATTCTTTTTTCTTCTCACTATTCTTCTTCTTCTTCTTCTTATAGCCAACAGTTCACTATTCCTTCCTTCTTTTACCAAAGATGGCCAGGTCTTTCTCTGGCTGATCTCCCCAACAGAGTGAAATTGTCTCTCTGTCCCTGCCTCCACCGTCGGGTACTGTATCAAATACTCTCTAACCTGGAGTTTTTCCTCCCATTGGGACCACATGACCTAGCCAGCGTAACCGTTGCCTTTAGATTCGCTAAACTATGTCAATATCGGCGTATATCTCGTACAGTTTCTCGTTTCATCACCTTACGCAAAGCTTTTCGCTCTTAAACTCCTAACGCCGACTCATCAGATATTGTCCTCGTCCATGCCTAAGCACCATATGGCAGGCCGAGAACGATAAGCGACTTGTAAAGTTTGGTTTTTGTTCGTCGAAAGAGAACTTTATTTTTTAATCTCTTACTCCGTCCTGTTGGCAAAAGTGAATCTGCATTGAATTTCCAGGCTGACATTATTATTGGTCCTAATACTGGTTCCAAGAAAGATGAAATTATATAACCCATCAAATTTATAATTGTCACATCCATTAGCTGAGGTCTTTAAATATTAGCTGGTGTGTACATGATTTCTGCTCCAAATACATTACTACTCTTAAAAGAACTCTTGGAATTACAGTTGCTCTAATAAAATTAAATTGCAGAGTTCTCATATATTGTTTCCTGTTCTCATCCAGGAAACTGTAATCTGAGGTCCAGATGAAGTAATATAGTGTTCTAGGTTCATTCCAAGAGTAATTGTGTCTATTCCTACCATTTCTCTTATATACGAGTACCACTTATGGTTCCAAAAGCTCAATGGTCTTGGTAATATTTTATTATTTCATGTATCTCTCCAGAATCAGAGAAGTTTCGGTTAACATGAAAACTCCCTTTATCCATAGCTTCAACTCTCTAACACTCTTTCAAAAATACTAACTCTCTAAAAATTCTCACTCTATTTTCAAAACTTCCAAACGTCAAACCCACTTCACCTGAGCTCTAAGCTTAAACAGCAAAAAGTAAGTTTTACCCAGTCACTTAATCAACTCTGCTTATCATTTTTAATCCACTTCACTTTACAAAGGCAACATGCAGAAAGACAGCATGGAAACACAAACAAAATGTTGAAAGTAAAAAAATAAATAAAACAAATCGAACTTGAGTTAACTCGATTTCACAAAGCCACAACCGCACACCAGTCACCCAGCCCACTAGTAGGAACTTACCGCTTTGTACTCTGAGCTAAAAGTTCGTTGCGTGCTTGTAACTAAATCCATCTGCAACAACCAACCACAGAATCAACAACCAAAATAGCAAGTAACAAAAGGGGAAAAAATCAGAAATCAGATCCAGCTACACAAAGTATAGATAAAATGCACGTGCCAATATTTACCCAACTGCCAGTAGTACTGTTTTGTCTGTTCCAAAACCGAAGTCAACCAAACCACACATCTGCAATACAAACGAACAACTGACTGCTATCGAAGAGGAGCGAAGATAGACGAGCTCAGTGTCAACAGGAAGTGAATGCCTTACTCGTACCGGATGCCGCATTATCACCTAAAGCAGACGCGTTGAAAACTTTTACCGCTACTCAAAAAACAAAAAAACAAAAACAACACCAACACGAAAACGTAGAAAGCAAATACGCACTCACCTACAAACGTGATAAACGAATTGCTGCTGAGAAATATGAAGAAGCAACTGAAGCACAGTTGAGGTCGCCTTTATAGAAAGTTAGTGAACTGAGTGGACAAATAAGAGTGGTTATGCACAGCAGCGTTTATCAGTCACCTTTGCTCTTGCCATTTGCCGTTATTTGTATGGTGACAGTAGTTGGTGCTCCTCCCTTGCTTATCTTCATTTGTCTGTGAACCGCAATTTGGTGCATTTTTCTCCTTTTTTACTTTTGGTTTCGTTAATTTACTGAGGTCGTGCAACCTGCTCACCTGCCTTTCACCCACACATTATTGAACTTTTGAAATATTTACCTTTCGTCTTTGTGGCAGTGTGTTTTTTTTTTTAGTGACAGACACAGTAGTGCCATTTCTTTCGCGTAATGTAGTCTAAAAATGCATTTTGATGACTTCAGAAATGTTATCCCTTTTCAGCGGAGTATTTGTCATTCGAAAAGTTTCACTTGTTCATAGATTTCTTCGTCTTGGGCTTATCTGCATGGACAAGCGAATTCACATAACCCTACAAGAAATAGTGCACCAGTGTTAAAACTCATGGTCTTAGAGACCACGCCACAGGCTCACTTACCAAAAGTTTTCTTCAATAAATTTATTGTTTCGTTTGGTTGTATGGCATATAGTACCGTCTTTATAAAACCAGTGGTAGTCCACATCAATATCTTCCAATTCAGTAACGAAAAGCTCATTAGCCATGGATCTATAGCGTTCCCCTTTGACGGTAACATTATCACCGGCTTCGTTTTTGAAGAAATATGGAGGAACGATTCCCTCTGCCTATAAGACATACCAAATAGTCACTTATTCAGGATGCAGCGACAGCTCAATAATGGCGTGTGGATTATCATCATTGCAAATGCGACAATTTTGTTCATTAACGCATCCATTCAACCAAATGTGCTTATTCTATTTGCGGCCATTCGCCGAACGCGCAAAGTTTCAATTCTTCCACGCAAACCTTTCTTTCGCGATGACGGATGGACTCATTCGGGTCTTCTTCGATAAACGTGGTGCGAAACCGATTCATAGTTTCCAACAGATTGTTTATTTGATTAAAAATGATTTGAAAAAAAAAATTGATTAAGAACTGTTCTTATCTTAATTGGATCTTAACTTTTTAAAATATTTGGGTTTATATTTATGACACAGAAATAAAAAGTTAAAGTAAAGTGAGGTACCTGTTTTAGTGACGAGCTAATCTCCTTGGAAACAAGACTCTTAGTTGCAAGATAAACATCCACATAAAATCGAGCGAACTTTTCGCAAAAGTTTAGTTGGGACAACGGTGGAGCACAATACTCCTCCTCAATGGCTTAATTGTTTCCAGTTCCTCAACGTCGTCCCTTTTTAAACCGATTAACCAAACATCTACTGGAGTAAATTTAAATGAACATCTGGTTATAAATTTAATACCGAAAAAATATTAAATTTTTAACAGAAAAACACAACAACCAAATCAAAGCCTTTCTCTGGCCATCATTCATTTTCTCTTATCGCACGCCAGCCAAACTTGACCAAGGTTAACACCAACTGGCTTCAGTTGAATACGACTCTGTATATTTCTCCCTTTTTTTTTCTTTGTGTACATTTTAATTAATGACACTTGCAGGATGCAACTGAAGGGTGGCTAGAATATGGCGAGAACTACCAATTCAACTCACTGCACGTGCTGAAGAGGACTCTCTGAAGCAACCGTTAGTCTTGCCAAATTTATTCTACCCTCCACTCACATCATTTAAGTACAACCTTACAGGGAGGTCCGAGCGTCGCTCTACCATCTGTAATTGTATATGCTTGTGCACGAAAATAGCCCATGTGAAGTTGGCAATTTTTATAAAATTTAATCGTTCGTGAAATTGACGTATTTCGCTTGTAATTAGCAACACTTGAACAAAATCTAAGCGTATATATGTAAGTATGTAGGTGCTAAGTGTAAGAAAAATGCCAAAAGTAAGTATAAAATGTTTACTGCCACACGCTTCAGTGGACGTTAGCCGCCTTTATTGACCAAGTTAAGTATCTTGAAAAAAGTTACAAAAGCCAATCAATTAGTATTGCTAAGTATATATGTACTAAAGTATGTATGTAAGTGTTGTAAAAGTAAGCCAATTTTATGTCATGATGCCTTAGTAGGGAATTATATGGTAATTATTAATTTTCAACAAAATTTAGTTGCACTAAAACAGTGGGTCTGGTGGCTCCAATCATCTGAGTAGGTGCATCTGTGTTTGTATAAATGAACGGCACATACATACATATATATGCTGTGATATAATCCTATTTTACAACAGAAATTCTACTAGACGAGCATTTCCTTTCATCTTCTTTCCGTGCCAACATCCTCACCAGCTGTTGACTTCCTCACATTTTAGTTTTATGTGGTTGCCCTTTGCACATTGGTGCTCGTATCCTTGATAAGTCTAAGTCATTTTTCATTTATTGTGTGACGTAAATTTGTGATTAAATTTTTCAAGCTTTTCACTGTTGTCTTTTCGCTTTGGCCGCTGTCAGCTGTTGCTACTTCCCTTGAAAATATAGGTATGTAGATGGTCCTTTTCCTGTAGCATAAAAAATAATATAATACTTATGAGGTTGTTAAATACAGCATACAATATGTATTATTATTAAATATACTTCATATTTTTTATTTAGTGATCCGAGTCGATGTTGGGTCCTCGGCGTGTATGCACGTCAATAACACTAAAGGCATATCTTCCGTCTATCACAACATGAGCAACATGATTGTTTTGAGATTTACGATCTGCCATATATCGGGCTCTGGCAAAGTCTATCAGCCTCAACCCATTTGTAGATGTTTCGTCGTAGTCTTTACATCTTCCGACAGTTGGGCCGAAGATACCTTCTTGGCTCACCCTGCATCAAATTTTCCGTGGGGAAAAATTTCATTTTGGTCTGGATTGTGGCAAGACGTTCATCCACCGGAGTGAATTTTAGTACTCTGCGACGGGATCTCTCCCCCACCACAAATTCGATACCAAATTTGCGCTGCTTTATATGGTCGCTGTGGTAGTCTGTTCGTTATTGCCCCATCTATCGCACTTCTTGAACGGCGGTGATGTCAGCTCTTAATCTTTCGAGGGCATCAACCAGCTGAGTAGCGGCACTTTCCTAAGTAAATAACTGGACAGTGCAGGGGCACGTATTCAAATTTTGATCCTCTAAACGGATGTTAGTGGGTTACCCACAAGACACTGGGTCTAAGACCAGAAGTTGTGAGTTGCTTGAATCATATGCAAAAGAATCATTTTAGCCACTGGCAGTTAATAATTTTCCTCACTTACGTGAACTTCTAGAAATAACTTTATCTTCATTATCGAGAAATAATATTCCTTCCAAGTCCCAATAGAACTCATAGTTGTTTCAACTTAATGATGAATCCAAGCTACGTCTCGACTATATTTTTCTAATAATTCGACTTCTTCCTTCACATATAGGTCTCTTCATTACAGAGGTCAAAAAACACATGAAATCTCCATGTACTGTCGGCACCAATCTTTATTAAGACGAGCATCGCGACGGATACTTGTTTTTAACTTTTGGGATAAGTTCTATCGTGATCACCTCGGTACTCCTTCCTGTCCTCGGGTCGTCTTAAAGGGATTTCTTCCTTTCTTGTGTAAATAAGGAAACCACTTGTGCGTTTTTATTTTCTTTAATTGGTAAAGAACTTTATAGCCTTATCTGCAGACGTGCAGAACTAAATGTCTATTAAGTGATGTTTTAGCTCCTTGTATAGAGAATTTAGTATATTTTAAATTAAAGAATTACTAAGCACCGAGGACGTAGGTACATATGTATTGGTATTAGTAGTGGCGTTAGTCTCTGGCCTGTACAAGTGTACCGGTTTTCCTCTACCACTACTTTGCTTTACCACATTTTAACTAAAATCCGTTTCAAAGGAGTTTTTTTTCTATTTTTTGTCATTCATCTCGTTCATCTTTGCTTTTGCTTTATTACAAACATACATACATCGAATATTCTATTTTATAAATTTAATGACGACCAACTGCTTGGCTTCCTGGCTGTTAGCCAGCAACATCTCCAATTTATTGAAGCTGCAACTTCCGCTCCCAGCATACACTACATAGCTTCAGAGGTCGTCGTCTGCGAAAAGCAGAGAGTTTAGAGACTAACGTGTTGGCACTTTAATTGATGGGGTCACCAAGAGCCAACTAGCAGCTAAGCCAGCCAACAATGTCACTCTTCGTTAGGTATGTCATCTATATTTTCTACCTCCTCTGCATACAGAGAAATTTTGTCTTATGATGGTTCGAACGTAGGAATAGACAAACTTGCAAATTTATGTCAGCTTTTGCTTATTACACATATGTTCCTTCTAGACTCGTTTGACTGTGTTTGTATTTTAGTAGCTGTTGTTACAGCCAAAAATTTATGCACCTCGCACCGCCGTACTGACGTTTTTCTTTAAGCTTATTGGAGTACAAGTAATTTCAATTAATTGTAAGCTTCAAAGGTCGCCATAAAATAATTAACGGAGTGCTGTGAAATGCTGCAAATGAAATTATGTTTATTCTTCCGTTTCACAGTAGACGCATTTCTAATAGTCTGACATTTTAGTTGATGATTTACCTGATGTATTTATTAATTCAAACTGAAATATATGTGTAAAAAATTTAACGATGTATATAGTTTGGAACTCTTAACTTTACCTCTTCAGCGCTGGTTTTTAAAGGAAAAGAATGTATATGTATTTTTGTATGTACTCGTAGTCAAGCGATCATAAAGGCCTTAATTTCATACAGCTCGAAGTCAGCTGTGGTCGCATTATGTAAAGAGGCGATTCAAGATATGCCTGAATACAAAAGAGTGTACGTTTACTGGGTACAAGCTCATACCTACATTGAAAGTAACGAGAAAGCTGCCGAACTTGCTAAGGAGGGTATCTGTTTAGAACAGGACGCAGTAACTAACTTTACAGTTCCATTCAGAGAAGTGAAGCAAAAGAAAGAAGTAATACTACTTCGTCCGAATAGACTCTGGGGGCGATATAAGGGGACAAAGATTGTTCTATCCGTAAAGAGACCGGACTCCAGGCTGGTGTTAGGACTATCAACAGGGCATTGCCTTTTGGCATGCTTTTAATATAGGTCTGACTGGAGACAATAAATGCAGGAAATGTGTGGAGCACGTAATCTGTGAATATCCGGTATTCCGCAGAAAAAGATAGGTTACGGGATCTTCAATCAGCAATGGACAAGAGACCCAAATGTCTACTTCAATTTGCGAATGGAACAGCAATGTTTTTTCGAACTAGAGACATTATAGGAGTATAACAGGTAGCATGGTGGTAGCATGTAGTGTGTCTGGCAACACTATGGATGTATTATCGTCTACGTGACCTAACCTAACATAACCTCTCTTTTCCCTTTATTATTATTTTTTATCCGTGAAACGAGCTTACTTTGATGTTGTTGAAGACGAAAGATTACGTGACTGATAAATTAGGTTGTATGGCATGTGGCGCCATCTTGTTGAAACCACGTATTATCCAACTCGTTTTTAGTTGCAGGCCATAAAAGTCGTTGTCCTTATCCTTATCATTTTTTTGTAGGTTTTAACAAACTTAACGTAGTTTTAACAGCCCTGTACTTTTGCAGCCTCGAATTGAATATCTCTATATAGGGAAAATATCTCAAAAAATTAAATATTTGTAAAAATTTAAGAATTCTACTAAATATTATGAGGAATATAAGAAATTTAGCACAATAACTTTTTTTGTTAAATCAAATAAAAAAATGTGTATTCTTCGGTCCAGTGCAAAAACATTTAGGAAATGTTCATAGCCAAGGATGTAATGTGTGTATATATTTGTAAATACATATCAATAAGCAGTGTATGCATGATGCATATCAGGATATACTAAAACCAAGCAAAAAGAAAATACACAATACAAATATTAATATTCGTCCAACGTGTTACAACTAATTTGCTTTCATTTATTGATAACAAATACGAACAGGAAAACCTTTATAGTTATCTTTAATATATATATACATATATATGTATATGTACAAGCATAGGAATACACATAACAACACTTAAGAGCTTTATGTATGCAAGCAACTGGATATTACTATAAGGAACTCAAAAGGTATGAACTTTTATCAAAGAAAAATAAATATAAATAAATATATATGTAGCATATACAAATATGATTAAAATGCAAAATAAGCGACAAATGCAGTAGTCACGCAGTAAGCAACAGGCAGCAGACATCAAATACAACTAAACCAGTAAGTAAATATTTATAATATAAAAATACTGAAATCACTCATACGCCCCTTCGCCCAGCCAACAGTCCGTGTATCAAATACACCACTTGTGCTTGTATAGCGCTTAAAGCTTGCCGCTTGATTAAGTCTGCTTGGTAGCCAACTAAAGGTCACTTACTTATGAGCAAGGGAAGCTCAAAATGTATGTTTATTTGGGGTCGCAAGAACGTGATGAGAATTTGTTAAAATGTGAAAATCGAATGTGAAATGGAAAAGTAAATGTTTTCGATATGAAGTAAGGGCAACACTAAAGCAAAGCTACTAAGTAAACAAATTGAGTTCGATGAATGCTGGAGAATGGCCAATAGAAGCAAAGATTACGCATGCTTACTTAATTCTATACAAACTTCCAGTTACATACATATATGCAATATGTTATATGTAAATATGTGTAAGTGTACTTATGAACTTCACGTAGCGCGTCAGTCAGTCGCTTTTACCATTCAGCGATGCAGCAGACCGGAAGTGTTCAATCAAATGGAAGCGACATGACCCTGAATCATTCGTATCCTTGTCGCTGTCACTTCCCTTTAGCCATGTATGTACATATGAACAAACACATTCGCACACTAGATGCTGCATTAGCATTCTCAAATACCTAGAAATCATTATATGGTACATACACAAATAGGTAGGCTATGTATGTATATTGCCCTGCACAACACTCCAATAGCAGCTCACAATCGCTTTGTTGTCCGCTTATCCTTGCGCTATCTATTATTTATGTATACAAACACACCTATATTTACACATATATATGTATGTACATATACTACTTTTGTTCTACCAAACCGCAACATTTCAAATGCTTTTTTGGACCACACTTCATTTGCTACTATCATTAAATGTGTGTCCTTGTACTACGTCCATACGTTGTTACGTGGTTTTGTTTACACAATATCAACAACAAAGACAACACATATACAAATAAATAGTGACATCAATGCCAATAACTGTATCATGTGTACATATCTATGTACCTACACATGTTGATGAGGAAACCTGTGTGTATGTATGAAATATTACTCAGGCATACATATTTATTATTGCTCTTTAACAAAACTTAAGTAATATCAAATGAGAGTATGTGCCGCTTGGTTAACCGTAGTTAGTGGTTAGTAGCATTTGCAGGAGATTATGAGTTCGAATTCTGGCTAGGAAAACAATCAGAAGGACTATTGCGGGATTCGCTTCTAAAATTCTAAGCTGGAATTATATTTAAAACGGAAATTAAAAGCTGCGCCTTTATGAAAGAGTTTATTAAGAGTTCTCTCCTAATGAGATTAATCCAACCTAAATTCTCAAAAATAATGTTTTTTTTTCAAATATTAATAGGTCTCAGCAAAAGTTTGAACGTAACAATTTAGAAGACACAATCGCTCCCACTGGATCGCTTTCGCACCACGATATTGCTACTGTTGAAGAAGACCCGAATGAGTCTATACCCCTTTGCTCACAACAATACCAGTTGTGCTCGTCCACAAAATCCTACTCGTGCTAGAATTGAACCCAAAAGAAAAATAGATGTGACTGAAAAAATTAAGCATTTTCTCTGTAACTAAACGACTGCCCCTAGTTTTTTCAGTTTCCTTCGTGAGATAATTATCTTTTAAGATTTTGTGTAAGCTGTGCTACATACTATTACTAGAATTTATAATGCTGATTCAAAGCTTCAATTTCCCAACAAAAAGCTGAAGTAAAGGGAGACGAAATTTTTACGCAAATCTTCCTTTAGCCCTTACAACACTGTGTAACCAACTATGCCGTTTGTTACGGTATATATATTTTAAATCATTAAAAAGGGTCTCGAGATCCTTCTAATTACTCTTACAGTCCGTCCTAATGGAAACAGTAGCTTTGTTGAAGCCCCTATATCGGACAGTGGTCTTTCAACACTCCTATCATGTCATGACCATCATTCCGTTGCCTTCAATAATGGATATTCTTTTTAGACATGTGACTTTCAAGAAGAATTAATGTTATTGCCAGGTATTCAGCTTTATTATAAAGATAAAGGTTTACCATTATGATTTATAAATGATTTAGGATAAGTGATCACCCTGGCTGCCTCGAATAAATTACAGCCAAATAGAAGCCAAATTTATTACCACTGTTTGCAGCGATTGGGGTCGAATGTCAGCAATTACGCTTCGAATCTTCTCCCAGGCATCAATCGTCTCGGACTTACCTACGAAGACAAGCGACTTCAACCTTACAAAAAATTGTCCATCGGTGCTAAATCGCACTATCTTTGAGACTATTCGTCAGGCCCACGACGCAAGATACTGCGCTCACCAAAAGTTTCCTTTTATAAATTGATTTTTTCTTTAGCTGTATGGTATGTAGCGCCGTCTTGTTGGAACTAAATGTCATCTACATCAACAGTGAGTTGTGCATTATCATCACTCCAAATCCAATTTTTTTATGAACGTGTCTAATCAACCGAAAGTGAGCTTCCTCACTGAATAAAATTTTCGTAATAAATTTGCAGGATTTTCAATGAAAACCACAACTTCATAAAAATACCCCTTACATATATATATTGTGTATCTATTCGCAAGCATATTGGCATAACTGTGAACTAACTTTCCTCTCCGGTTCAGTATTTTCCTTATAACTAGATTTTAGCCATTAGTACTCATTAGATCTATTTGCAGCTACTACCACTACGTGAAGGCGTTCTTTATGTGAGATCTTCCTCATGCTCTGATTCTCTTACATTCGGACCACACATAACCCAGCCAGCGTATGACCCTTTATTCGCTGACCTTATTCAATGTTGGCGTATATCTCGTACTGCTCATCGTTCCACCGACAGCATTGGCTAGCTGAAGAAGTTCTCCTCGAAACTCCTAACGCCGACTCATCAGATGTTGTCATCGTCCATGCTTCCGCACCATATAACAGCCTGAAGAAAGTACACCTAATTGTACAATTATTTTCTCCATCATCAAGTTGGAAAAATCGTATTACAGAGCGTCACTCTATCCAAAGTTTTGTATGGTACTAAACGGCTCCAAGATTTTTCCCAACTGTGACTGTTCTTTTGGTTTTTTCAGCGTCAGTTTACACAATCTTTTAAACTTTGCAAGCTTAGAAATCGATGAAAAACTATACGAATAATTTCCAGTATTAATATTTCTTTCTTAAACACCAACAATTTTAATCTCCTGTCTACTATGTCTGTCATGCAATGAGTCAGCAGAGGGTTACCTTTATAAGCTCACATAAAGTCTGCACTAACTTCTCTATGTACGCTATAGCAATGATTTCAGTATACGCTGTTTCCATCAGGGGTGAGTTTACAAGATTTTTCTGTTGGTCTGTCAATTTATTATCCAACTTGATTCACTTTTGTTCTATAGTAAATATATACACATTGTGTGGTAAAAGCATTATGAAATTAAGAATTTAATTTCATTTTCATATACTGGTCTTTGTCTGGTTTTTTTTTCTAAAAGTCATCAAATTGATTTAATCTAAACTTGACTTGCATTTCAGATTTACAGCTGTCTGTTGCCTCTCTCTCTCTCTCTTCGTTTAAAATCTTTAAAGGCAATAATCTATGAAATACATACAAACATTTATAAAAATATACTTATAATAGCATTACCAGCTATCATAAATCACAAGTCACTACCTTCTCGGTGTTACAAAAGACCGGACCAATCAGTGAATATTTTGAAAAGCGGTCGGACCGAAATGACAAAACTCAAGTTAATGTTGCAGCACACAGCCGAAAACACACAATTACATACGTAATCTAAGCAAAAGAGGAAATAATATTTGTATACAAGTATGGCAATGACTCTGAGTAATGCTAAAAATCAAAATAGAAATTCACCACTGAAAGGACTGTTACTGTTAGTTAGCAAGAAAAGAAAAAAGTGAAGAGTGACTAATGTTAAAAGAATTAAAATCAGCAAGACCTTTTGACCATAACGATTTTGCTAAACACTCATACAACCAAACTTTGAGACCTAAAAGCTTCATTTTATCCAACTGCAGCGAAAAAGTGTCAGATTGTAATACTTGATGTAGCATCAACTAATGATGGCGAAAGAAAAGATTTATCTCATGGTGTTTGTTGTTAGGGCGAAAATGTAAAGGTTATATTCAGTTATATCTTACATACAGGGTTATCCCTTTTGAGGTTCCGAGCATAAACACAAATAAATGAATTTCAAATCATTTTTTTTATTAAATATTTTATTATAAAGTTAGAACTTTGGCATTATATGTGAAGCACTTCTTCATTCAAATGACCACAAAAAATAATTCAGACGGTGACGAATTGCACGATCTCAGTGGTCGATTGACATGAAATTTATTTCAATTGCCGGCCAAAAAAAGTCGGTTATCAAACCACCATAAAGCCATTGATGTTTTCAAAAAAGTAAGGTCTAAGCCCACCTCTGGACCATAGAGCACACCAGACAATCAGTTTTTTGGTCGTCATGGCTTCTTTGTAATTATTTGAGGATTCTCGGACAGCCAGATGTGAAAATTTTGCTAACTTACGTATCCTGCGAATGAAAAATGTGCCTCACCGCCGAGGAAAATCGAAATATCGCCGTAAACAACTTGTTCTTCAAGCACCCAATCGACGACAGCGTTGTAAATGGTCTGCTGTCTTGAGTTATATAGAGAGAACTAGACTATAAACGGAGGCAGGTGTATGTATGATGCTCTTGATAATGTCTAGAAATAGGCATGTTCGGTTCTTCGGCTACTCTCTCACAAAACATGAAAGGCAGGCCTTACAAGATCTGTAACCAATCTAGCTTTTCCAAATTTCTTAAAAATTTTACCAATTGTTTAAATAGTTGGACGATTGTGTGTACCATAATCTCCTCTTAAAGCGACAAACGTAGCCGGCTTTGAATCACCATTTTTGTTGTAGCTAACACTGTTGAAAGCGTTGTTAAGCGATCCATTTTCATAAATGCCTTACTTTTAGCTAAATTAAAACATGTTTGGTTTGACAGTTAAGCTTGACAGATTTCAAAATGCAACCCTGTACTTTTGAAACAACGAAATGGGTAAGCCTAAATATATTTTCTATTTGTATAATTTCGAGTTAATAAGATTAGGATCAAAAATCATGTTTTTCGTTAAGTATTTTGATTTTTATAAGACTGTACAGAAATTGTCGTTTTTTTTATTCAATAAGTCAGAACTCCCGAGAGGTGTGAAGAAATATTAATTTTAAGGGAAGCTACCTAAAGAAGCTAGCCCGTCCAAGGAGATGCAGACTATGGATCTTATTTTTGGTGATGTTCGTGATGACTCCGTCTTCGTAGATTTCTTAGATTATCAGGTCTATATAAGGGTAGCATTTCAAAATTGTTAAAGAGAAAGTATCGACGAAATAAACGTTTAGTTTCATTTCAGAAATTCATTCAGAGTGATATATTCCATTCAATCCAGTCTGAAAAAGTCTTAACTAGCTGGGCGAGGACTGCAATGAAACTCCAATAAATTCACATAGACTCCAGTAAAATATTTTACATTTGCCATATTTTCACCCCTTACAACAAAGGTAAACATAAAACAAAAACAAATGATTTAAAAAAAATATTTTTATAATTATTCCCATGAAAATTGCAGAAATTGTTCAAAACAGATTTTTTTTAAGTTTATATGAAGCATATTGTTGCCAAGGCCGCTCAATAACTTTCTTTCGATATAACATACGAGTACCTTCGCGATTTACATATCAGCACAGTTCGATCTCGAAATAAGCAATTTGCATGTTAACGCCTTCTATGGAAGTTTACTTACCTTAGCTGCCTATAAATGCACGTACACCGAATAAGGTTTTGTGTGCCGTTCTAAATCTAAACTGTGGGCGTCTTCACAGTCTATGCAAATTTCGCCATTTGGCGAGTGCAAGTGCATATATTTCCTTTTCAACAAGCGAACGCCCATCAAAAAGTGGCAGACAGACAGAGGGTTAGATTTATACATAAACTAGTTTGAGAAAAAAATGTGGTGTAAACGAGTGAATGGCTTGGGGCCTTCAGTAGCCGAGTGGTTGGCAGAGCTTATTATCGTGCGGCAGGTCAGAGGTTCGAATTCTGACCTTGCCAACATCTAATTAATATTTATTATGGCATTAAACAAGCAATTCTGGTCTTGGCTCCAGCTTCCTTTTTAACAGTCAAAACGTTGAAGTCCAAAATTATTTCATCTATCTATGAACTAGCATAAAAATCCAATGCACAATCACACTTTCTAATTAGTGTTAGGATCAAGTGAGGACCAATCTATTGAAAGGTCTTATAGGGTTAGGTTAGTTTATAGGGGCTACCGATCTATCGAGACGGATTCACTTAGGCCTGACTAAGACCCATTGTGATACCACAAAAATATAACTCCTTTTGATTCTCTAATGAACCTCATTAGATCGATGACTGTAACGTCAGCTATCTTCCGTAGACTATCCAGCAGTAGTGCCCTAAAACTACGAAACATCACCCTGCTCAAACCAGGACAGTCGCATAAGAGATAGGTGATCGTTTCCTTCTTTTCATCCTCCTTGCAGCTTCTGCAGCATCTTCCATAGGGAGCCACTAGTCTTTTTGCATGGCGTCCCATCAGACAGTGGTCTGTCAAAACTCCTATAACTTTGCACATGTCACCTCTTTTTACATAATTCGTGATTTCTTCTTATCCCGTTTCGGCCATGTGTGCTTGGTTTTGCGGCAGGTTGTATTGTCATTCCACTTTGTAGCGGCTTGTTCATATATACGTGTAAATTCCTTGAGAAACAGTCTGCAAGTAGCAAAAGGCATACAAATGCTTTTTTTATTGAGAACAATCTGCTTGGCCGTACCTCGCCTAGCAAGTTCATCTGCTTTATAGTTTCCCTCGATGTCCCTGTTACCAAGAACCCACGTGAGACACAGTCTGTTCTGTTTGTTTATCTCCTGTAAAGATCGCCGAAAGTTCAGCACTAATTGGGAATTTAGCGTAAGCGAGTCCAATGCTTTTATTGCTGTCTGACTATCGCTGAATGTGAAAGCTGGATCCAATTTGCTTTCCAGCCTCCATGAGAGCTGATATATCTACCTAGAAAACACTGCAATGATCAGGTAGCCTGGGTTTTGTGAGAACTTTCCCCTCAAGCTTTAATCCATCCGTTTATAATATTCAAGCTATCTCTTGGACTATTTTAATTATATACCCATTCTTCCCTGCTGGGAATTCGTATTCTGAAATGATTATCATTTAATACTATTGGACCACATCGATCTGTATAACTTGTCCCCATGGCTGGGTAGTCCATTGATTTGACTCTCTTAGACGAAGTGCAGTCATTGCTGTCATCCGACTGATATATCATAAAGTGCAGTGGCAAGACATTGAGTATTACATTTAGAGTTTCACCAAGCGTGCTCCTTAGTGCACCAGTGTTTGAGCCAAAGTCAAAGATGAACACCAACAAAAAGAAACTACGCTATATTCTACAAGTTAAGTCGAGTACGTTCCGGTAATTTTGATGTAAGAGATGCGGAAGCCGTAAGGTTTTGTTGGATTTTTGATGGAATTGGCAAGGAATCACTCACTATGAGCTACTCCCCTATGGTCAAACTCTGTACTATCAGCAATTAGGCCATATAAAGGAAGCAATCGGCCAGAAGCGCTGAGCTTGTGCCAAGAGGAGGGGAATTGTGTTTCATGAGACCAACTCAAGCGTTCAGTTGCTTAACCGACTGTGATAGTGAACTGAAAAGAGTTTTACTAAAATTTTACATACTTTATTCAAGTAATAAACTCACCAACAGGGAAATAATTTAACAATATGTGCTTGATTAGAAGAGGTTAGTGCAGGCGAATATTGCTTGTATCGAAAACCGCAACCATGCAGATATACCTTATGTATGAATATGTACATATAGTCCAAACAAGCATACCCTTAAACCAAAATGAGATTCAAATTCACTTATCTGTTCAATGTTTCGTGTTAATTTCAATAATTTTCCATTATACAATATTTCCAATAATAGGCAAATACTAACGCCTAACAGAAGCGTGAGCGCCACCACCACCATTTGCTGGTAGCAAATTTATATGGCAATTAAAAATATCCACGCTCAACCAGATTACAAAACCGAGCATTGAAATAGGAATTAGTGCGGCTGCTGCTATTACGCGGTGAAATTATTCAGTGCGTAGCGTTAGTTGGACAAAAATGTAACTTAAATAAGCAAACCTTTAAAATTACCAGTAGTTTAGCAAATAGTTATGTGTTATCCATTGGCCCAATAAACCTTTTATGAAGTTCTCTACTATGGGATTTTACGCCTGATCGTAGGAAAGTGATATCCTTCACGGTGGGAGGTCAAAGATCTGACTGTAAGTGGTCGTATCTAAGCCATTGAGCAGGCTCATTGTGATCCCGCGCGAATCCGAACTAGGCGATTGCGAAAAGTTTGCTCAATTTTTTAAATTTCTTAAGTTTCTTCCAACCATACTTGCGCTCCTCCGTGAGTTTGGAGCTGAGATCAGCATGGAAGATGTGACATCTCAATCGGCCGGACACTCGCAAATGGGGTACTCATCCTCTCGTCATGCTCTGCACTCTGCGATTCCACTTTACCTACCTTATTGAGAGGATGTCTCAGATGTAGATACCCCATTAATACACTCATAAGAATGTTAAGCCCATGGTTTCTAACAACATTTGAAGACGCTGAAGGGTCTGAAGCAGTCGATGGCAGCAACCTCGCCAGCGGCGCCAGGGCGAGCCTTTTCGTTACCTTCTACATCCATGTGACCAGTGGTCCAAGTGATACTCACTGTGTTTTCCCGATATTGTCTATCATTTCAAGGTAATAGTTCTTCTGCAGGTATCCAAATTCGGAGCGCTCTGCTTTCAACATCTTCTCTTCAGCTAAGTTCTTTTTAAAAAGGATTAGATCGTGATACTCAACAGAGTTGGAGGGAATTACAATGTTACCCCTTAAAAATGGTGGATTGAATTGATAAACTTTCGTTTTTCTATTAAAGATGGCCATTTCGATTTGTTCGGCTTTACTAAGAGTTCTTGTCTCTCAGCCCAATCAGCTGACCGATCAGCAGTGGCCTTTCTATTGCCGACTATACAGATACTTGATCTGACCCCGCAGCTGTCATAAAAAAGTTGGTAGTTAAGTGTGGATAATAAAGTAGACCTGTCCTCAAGATACTAGGTTCCTGCATTAACACAATGTCAAGCTTACCTTTCAATAAGCGGTCAAGCAGATTCGTGGAAGCCACGTTGCGCCGTTGACAGTTGTCTTGGGGGTATCAAGGAGCCTATCATTTTCAAAAGAAATTAGCGCCTGGTCTATACACGTTCCATCATCTGCTTGTGCTACATGGGTGTCATCAATGTGTCCCGACCAACAGCGGCCTATCCTTTGCCGTTAACGACGGGACGTCTAGAGCCATAAGTCAGTAAATATAAGCGCTTCCACCTAATCTTTGCCAAATTTTCGCTTATTTACAAGATCTTTTAAAAGCACATATGTATGTACATACATATGATAGATACGTTTGTCATTTTGTATTTATTTATTTATTTTTCTGCTTTGAGGTTTTGTTTGCACTTATAATTTCGTATGCTTTATTTTGTTTACTAACAATCAGAAATCAAACGTCAACATAAACAACTCAGCAACGAAGCTGGCAAACATGCCTGACATATGCTCAGCAGGTTCAAAGGATCACAGGGTAAATGAAAATAATCTCATATCTCTAAATCCCTAAAGCGAAATCAAATACTTGCACATTTCCACCTCTGCCCTCAAAAAAAAAATATTTTTGTTGACTTTGACGACCGCTGAATCTTTTTGTTTCACCCAATCATCCTTAAATTGAATTTATCAGCTAACTTCAGCACATTGCACAGTGGTTAATTTTTTGATGATAAGCGAGCAAACAAAGGGGATTTTATTTAACTTTCAGGGCTTACATGGCTTTATTCGTGGAAAAATGTGATATTTTTTTAAATCTTTTTACATAAAAAATAAAATATTTCATTCAAAATCAATATTGGTCTAGTAAAAAGTAATCCCATATTTTTGTATTAAATTGAAGATTTATGTCAAACATACACAGCTTTCCACGAAAACTAATTGTCATTTTGAGTATTATGTCATAATGCCCCTCACATAGGGACCGTTGTTCTTATTGGCATAAAATTGGGACAATCGATGTTCACAGGTTTCTCTTGAGGGCAATTCTTCATCAGCCATATCATTCGCCATAGACAGGAACAAATGGTAATCTCTTGGCGCGAGGTAGGGGCTATAAATTGGATGCATAAGAATCTCCCAACCAAGCTTTCGCAACTACTTTCAAGTCACTATCGATGTGTGTGGTCTAGCGCAACCTTGTTGAAAAACATTTACCCTCCTGATAGCCACAGATGAACGTCTCGGGACGATTAATTTCTTCAGACGGTCTAACTGCTGACGGTACATGTCCGAATTAAGAGTCTAGCCGCAAAGGAGCAGTTCATAGTGGATGGTTTCTATCCAACCCCACCAAAAACACAGCAAAACCTTCCTGGCCGCCAATCCTGGCTTGTTGACCTTATACACGTATGCCGGCTCACTGCCCTTCCACCATGACCAGTTTCATTTGGCGTTGCTGGTAGTGATCTGCTTTTCATCATCAGGAAAAGGAAACGTCGATTTTGACAGTAGAACTCATGGCAAGCTCATCGGAAGTGAACTAGAATTTGGACGAACGGAAACAAAAAAAAAATGAAAATGAATTTTTGGCAGATTTTCTTAAGAAAAAATACAAATTTCGAAAAAAATGATATCCTTTGCCCAGCTCCTCGTGAGTTTCATCTTAAGGACCTGTGTAAAATATCACGAAGATCTGTTGAATATCGTTGAGCCTATCTAAGCTTGAGCGTACATCTGCCCAAGGCTATATCTCCGAAACTTATTTGGATTGACTGGAAAATTTGAAAGAATATTCTCGATATGTTGTGGAAATTAATAAGATAATAAAAAATTATATTCTTTATACTGTGAAACCCATGCAATCTCTTAAATGTAACTTTCATCTACTGAATACACAGTGCGCTGCTTTCTCGAAAGCCATTACTAATACTTTTCGAGTTCATCTTCTCACACACATACACACTTACTCAAATGCCAACATATTTACTTTACACTTCATATGTTCAGTGTTTATCTTACAGAGTGAGTCAATATTCTCGCCTGTGGCAAAGAGCCAGACCAACATCTCAAAGGAGAGCTCGTAATGCGGCGCATAGAGGTTAGATTTGTCTTTATGACTATGTATTTGGTATACTTTTATTTGTTTATTTGTCATTATCCTCTTTGGGCATAACGCATAGTATATATATACACATAATGGTGGTTTGTGGCTTATCCATATATGTATGTAGGTATGTTATCGTGGCAATTGTTGGAAATGTACCAAAAAATTATTTTACAGTTTCTTTCAAGATTATCACACAAATTGGTTGTTGCTTCTTTACACACATATACAAATATTCTTTTGTTTTTGTAATTTAAAAGCATATTGTGTTTTTGCTAAGAATCAAAAAGACATTATTTTCACTAAAATTAAGCTATTTGACTTGCTTAATACTAGGTTTATGGCCACTTTTGTAGCAGACAAATAATTTTAGTTGCGAGGATGTCATTCTCGAAAGGACACATAAGTTCCTCTTTTATTCTTAAAGTCAGCCTCTAACTGTACATACATATATTACATACTTATACGTGTATTTAATATACTAGACTTGCATTGGCAAACACTTGTTGGTTGGGGTTCATATTTTTTCGCACTGGAAGAACGCCAAATTATCCTTTTGTATAAAAACCACAAATCGAAATGAAGCTGCACTCATGAGAATTTATTAAAATTCAACCCATGACTTTCGCATGAGAGGAGATAATATTGGCGCCAACGATAGACTAAATTAGTAATTAAAATATTTTTTTTACTTGGTAACAGTTTAGCTCAATAGTATATGGGATACTAGATTTTGCTCGCGACTTCGTTCGCTTGGAGTTTTGAAAATCGGAATTAGTGGCCATCTTGTTTTGAGCACATTTACCGAACATTTGACTGGCTTGATGGTTATGCGGTGTCAATTCTTGCACGAATTGGATTTTTTAAGCCCGTAAATCAAGATCCTTCTTCAAAATCTTCCATAAAATTAATCATCACTCACTCATGCTATTCTGGCATATGGAGCACTGGTTTAGTGATCGACATTAAGGAAACAATATAATATCAGAAAAATAAATAGAGAGACAGAGATAGCCAGGTAGCTTAAAGAATTTTCTTGGGCTGGAATCGAATACTACATACAATTATATTTCAGGCCCCGACGAAGTCGATCAGCCTAAAACCATTCGAGAATGTTTCGCTGTGGAGGTTGAATTTTCTGACAGTATCACCGAAGATACTTTCTTTGCGCACTCTGGCATTAAAGTCGCCAAGCACAATTTGACATCGTGGTGCGATCAGTTGAAAAACTTTGCTTTAATGTGGATTTTCGACGAAACGTTCTTCA
This sequence comes from Ceratitis rosa, assembly GCA_037013455.1. Lineage (NCBI taxonomy): Eukaryota > Metazoa > Arthropoda > Insecta > Diptera > Tephritidae > Ceratitis > Ceratitis rosa. The sequence goes on along the minus strand of JAWMAG010000002.1, from coordinate 5,401,962 downwards.
ACCAGAGCTCTGCAACTCTCCCAACACATATCAGCCACCAAATTCCCACTCCTTCATATTGTCGCTGTAGTAAAGGTAGGTGCTTGTAACCTACTCGTCTCCGATCTTGTCCCGTCCATCTCACGGACGGCGGTGATATCAGCCTTTAGTTTTACAAGGACATCAACAAGCTAAGACCATGTCATGGGGGAACAATTTTTAAGCAACGTTTATAATTTAACTGTTTCGATCACTATGTTCTTTAAGAAATTTGTTGTTACAAGCCATTTATACTCATACCTATTACTCTATTCACCCGTATTTCCAGACGTCTGGTTGGTACATTTTTAATATCAAATAAAATTGCATTTGCATTCCTTATATACATATAAATGTCTGTTGGCTCTAAGAAAATAAAGCACTCCTATTTACTCTCATTGAAAATACATACACGTATGTAAGTACATATATATGCTTCTTGTTTCAGATTTAGCAGTTCAGCATACAAGAGCATAGAGTAATTCCAAATATTGTAGTTTGGCACATTGGGACATCTGTCAACGAAGACTTCAGTCGCTGTAAATAATAAAAAACACATTTCAAGGAAATTTTCAAAGAGGTCAATGCAAAGTAAACAATGATGCATACAAATATACACCAGACAAGTCAAGTTGGAATTACATACTAATAAATATTTTATCATCCTAATAAAGTTTCAAAAATATACATAAGAATGGAAATGTCGTAGTATGAAAGCAACTGAACTCTCTGAAGAATAAATAAACGCTTGAACTGGAAAAGTGCATGGTAGGGAGTTCAGGAAGTAAAGTTATAAGAGTTCATATATACCTATATCATGTTTGCTGATTTGAATAATGCATGAGAATGCACGATTTCATACTTGGTTATTTATTACCTACCAATCTCACCATTATTTTTATTGAGGTTACGTATACGCACTGGTAGCCCTGTGTTCAAAATATTATTATTAAAGCTAGCTCCCCCGCAGGCGTTGTGATACGTGAAATTATATTTTTTGAAAAGAAAAGAAAGCTGAATTTATTTATATTGGGTTGAAAATCATTTATTTATGATTTGTCTACATTTTTTTTTCACAGTAACGCAGCTTGATAAAGAACATTTTTTTTCTTCTGTTCCGGAGTGTAAATGTACAGAGAGGATTATTTTCCACCTCGTGATTCCAGATTTATGCCACACACTTCCAGCGAATGTCCTTATGATCTATTGATTGTCATCGCAAGTTTCACTGGCAACTGAATAAGTTGTAACTGAAATGGTAAATCGTTGGAACTCAAAGGAATTCGTGGAATCAAACATTCTGCCCCCTTGTAAGTCCCTTTCGAAATTCTTGAAACTATCATATAATATTATTCGGCCGATATTAGCCTCTTCGTGACATCTTTACAAATTTAATTCTGTAATTGTTCGATAAAGTTTTCACTGAATTATTTTCAATAATTTACCTTTTGAAAATAAAGAAAGCAAACGAACGAAATTGAACGATTCAAATACCATAATTTACAAATCAGCTGAAGAAGTAACACAAATAAATTCCAATGGAAATGATATTAAATATATTCACCAAGAAACGAAATCTGTTCGAATAAGCAAAGCAGAAAGAAAAAACAAATATTTAAAAAAAAATAAAGGTTTGAAAAAAAAATTAAAAAAAAACAAACAAAAATTAAAAAATAATTTGTGTGGAAAAAAGTCACTTTTTAGAATTTTCCAATTTTCCGAATTTTCCTCTTTTTTTATTTCTAAACCTTTCCAGATCCACAACGAATAACCTCTGAAAATTTAATTTCAAGCCGGTCTCGAGCCTTAGCGTCACTAACAAACGAAAATTAATTTTTTTATTTTTTTAAATTGACATGCTATGCCAGAATGATTTTTTAACATAATTTTACTTCGTAAAACTAATAATCGTATATAATATATTATTTATAATATTAGGTCCATTAAAAAGTAATCTTCTAATAGATGGCTTTAATAGTATGTATCTCGCGTTCTATAAATGTGATTGGATTCCGCTAGGTGACGTTAGAAAGATGATATTTTGTAATACTGAAGGAAATGGTAGAAGTGCTGATCACTTAAGCCAGTGGTATTTGAAGCCTAACAAAGATGTGCACTAGCAAAAAGAAGATACCTTATTTTCCACAATTTTTCTTTCGATAAAAGCGAAAACACAATTAAGCAGCTGAAAATGTGAATAGTGTTTATGGTCCTGTAACAGCAAATCACTCAAAATTTTGATTTCTTTCCCATAAAAGATGTAAAAGATTCACGGTGTGGAAGGCCAATTGTCGAAAATGTCTATAAAATAATAGAAATCGTCAAGTCTGACTGTCATCCGAGAATTTTTTTCAATTCCCCAAGAGTTAAACAATACAAAAAAATAGTTTGGAACAAATTGAAAAAGGATGAATCCACAAAGAAGCTCGATGTATGGGTGCCACATGAGTTAACGAGAAAAAACCTCATGTACCGAGTCCCTGCTGATTCGCAACAAAATCAATTCATTTCTGATGCTGGTGTATGACTGCTGATGAAAACTGGATCATTTACGGCAACGTCAAACGGAAATGACGTTGTCTGACGGCAGTAGGCCGGCCCTAGCCGCCTCTAAGCTATGTTTGACGACCAGGAAGGTTTTATTATGTATTTCGTGGGATTGTCAAGGACTATGACCTGCAGGAGGAGAATTTCACTTCATCAGGACAATGTCAGAACACACACATTGAGAAAAAAACTCGCTAGAATTTCGCAGAGTTTAATATACCATACATCCACCTTATAGTCCGAAGCCCGCATCAAATGATTACCATCGAATCCTATCTATGTCAAATAATTTGGATGCTGAAAAATTTCCTCAAGAGAAGCCTGTGTCAATTATCCCAATTTTTTGCCAATAAGGATAAGGGTTTCTATGATAGGGGCGTAATAGTATTACGGTGAATACGGTAAATAAAGCATTAAATTTAATGCCAAAATATATATGCAAGTATACCTCAACCAAAATTTACACATCTTCCCATGCTCAACTAGTTATCTTTTCTTCCTTTCAAATCATCCATTCACCAATATCATCTTCAACTGTCGTACTGTTCGGGGGAAGCTATTGATGTCTCATTGTCTGTTTTCCTAAAGAGCGAGAAAAGATGTACTATCTTTTTCTCATCAGACCAATAGTAAGTTAGTCTTGCATAACTTAGAAATTACAGATAATTTTTTGAACGCCACCTTATTTCAGCAAAAATTATACTTTATACGGATCATGACATACGATGCAAAATAGAAGATGACAACATCCATGTAATGGCTCTAAAAGTCTTTAATAGATATGTTTCACAATAGATATGTGACCTTTTAAGTTTAGGCTTGTGCCGATTGGAGAAGGACCAGCCATTACGTTGACGTTCCCAACTTGTGACATAAATAATTAACGTGGAAATGGACTTTTTTTCCTTTGATAGTGGAAATATTGGGTCTGTTGGTAATAATTTTACCCTCCCAAATGGTTTCATTGCTTGTGTGGCACGTAGCGCCGTTATGTTGAAAGCAAAGATTGGCCAGATGAATGCCATTCCAATTACGGCCATAAAAAATCGTTAATCATCTCTTGGTCCAATGTCTCCGCCGGACATTAAAACGCATCAAATAATTCCACGTTGAGGATGGAGAGGCTTTTCAACAATAAATCTGGGGTTTTCCGAGCCTCGGATGCAACAGTTTTGCTTTTGTTGACGTAGAACAAGCTGGAAATGTTTCGATCAAAAATATTTTACATTAAATTTGCGTAAATATGAATTTCAAATATTTGCTTATCTACATATGTATGTGTGCTACTTTACAAAATTATTCATAGACTCCATTTGATTGTCGAGTTAGTTTTCATTCACTGTATGTTTGCACGTTATCGCATTTTGTGCTATTTTCATACATTTATTACAAAATAAAAATATGCAATTTTTTCCGGAAAAAACTAAAAGGAGATACCCAGAAGGAGTTGGCAAATTTTTTGTTGGGCAAAAAATGTGTTATTATCAGTACTTCTTTTGCCACGGCAAAATCATAGAGCCGTCTGTGAACGACGATTGCCTTCCAGGCGGTTTTACCAGCTAAAAATGCACACTATCTATTGAGTTCGGAAATAGCAAGAGAGCCGTATTTATAAAAACAAATTCTGTATTTTAATAGCCAAAAATATGTATACAAAGAATATATGAAAGGGAGCAAAATATAAAAAGGAGTTAACGACAACTGAACTTGGAACAGAAACTTGCCTCTATTAATATAGAAAAATGATACAAAATGCAACGATTTTCTGCTCTGTATTTGTATGTAATAAATTTTGTAATATTTTCAATGGAGCATTAATACTTCCGAACTCCTTTCATTTCAGTATACACATATATACATACGATTATGCTGGACTCCTAGTTGTAGTAAGTTCTCCGATTATAACCATTTGCAGGAGTTAAGTAAATAATAAAGTGTAAACAGAATAGCCAAGTGCGTGAGGTTTACCCTAGCAATTTCAATAAAAACCAAAACACCAACCAACATCGACGGAGGACCTACCCAGGAAATATTAAATGTGAATTTTTTATGAATATTTGTTATTCATGTTTACTTCGATTTGAGCCAGAACTCACTGTATGGTGCAAGACGAGGGCTGTAATTTGCATAGTCATAGGTTTTGTATGGAAAATTCGAATATTACAACTACAAGGAGGCGCATAAAATACTTCTTGTTCTTATACGCAAATCAATGTAGGAAATCAACGCACCTGAACACCAATCCGTATTATAGGTGCGAGTATGTACTATGTGCACAGCTTTGTAGTTGGTAAAGTGTTTACAATTGCTAATAAATTCAATAGCCGTATGCAATAAAAGTAAACACACATAGACATACATCTGTTGCTAGGTATTGTAAGTAAATTTCGTGCTTCGGCATGAAAATTGAAGTCAATTCAAAATAGGTGTATATGATAGTCACAACGAGTGCATATACGTACATAATTATGTGTTAGTATATGTATATGTATTACTTCAAGTGAAGCATGGCGGTGCTGTAATCACGTTAACTATTTCGTATTAAAACATAAACTGTTCTGGTATAAAATATTTATTTTTGGAAATTGAGTTGAAAGTTGGGAAATCAACATTCAACTTTACTAATGTTATTTTATTTTAATTTTATAATTTAATTTATCTTAACTTTATTTTACTTTATTTTCTTTTATTTTATTTTATATTATTTTATTTTTCTTTATTTTTTTCTTTGCTTTAATTTATTTTATATTATTTTATTTTATTTTATTTTATTTTATTTTATTTTATTTTATTTTATTTTATTTTATTTTATTTTATTTTATTTTATTTTATTTTATTTTATTTTATTTTATTTTATTTTATTTTATTTTATTTTATTTTATTTTATTTTATTTTATTTTATTTTATTTTATTTTATTTTATTTTATTTTATTTTATTTTATTTTATTTTATTTTATTTTATTTTATTTTATTTTATTTTATTTTATTTTATTTTATTTTATTTTATTTTATTTTATTTTATTTTATTTTATTTTATTTTATTTTATTTTATTTTATTTTATTTTATTTTAATTTATTTCATTTTATTTTATTTTACTTTATCTTAAATTATTTAATTTTATTTAATTTTATTTTATTTGATTTCATTTTATTTAATTTTATTTTATTTGATTTTATTTTATTTTATTTTATTTTATTTTATTTTATTTTATTTTATTTTATTTTATTTTATTTTATTTTATTTTATTTTATTTTATTTTATTTTATTTTATTTTATTTTATTTTATTTTATTTTATTTTATTTTATTTTATTTTATTTTATTTTATTTTATTTTATTTTATTTTATTTTATTTTATTTTATTTTATTTTATTTTATTTTATTTTATTTCATTTTATTTTATTTTATTTTATTTTATTTTATTTTATTTTATTTGGTGTAATATATTTTCTTTTATTTTATTTTTTTATTTAATTTAATTTTATTTTAACTGATTTTATTTTATTTTATTTTTTTCAATCTAATCTAATTTAATTTTATCTAATTTTATTTATAATAATTTAGTTTTATCTAATTTTAGTTTTGTTTTAAATTATTTTATTTTATATTATTATATATTAGTGTATTTTATTTTGTTTTAGTTTTTTATATTTCATTTTTGTGTTTATTTTATTCTATTGTATTTTTTTTAAATTTTTTTTTTTATTTTTTTTCTTAGCTTGTCCTATTATACTTTTTTTATTTTATTTATTTATAATTTTTTTCTTTTATTTTATTGTTATTTAATTTTTTATTTTATTTGTTGTAATTTGCTTAATTTTTTATTAGTATTTTTTTATTTTATTGTATTTACTTATACTATATAATTTTTTATTTATGCAGGAAATCGTAAGCAAATTATTTACCAGGGGTGATAGTTGAAATCTGCCGGTTTTTTCAATAAAGAGGATTCTCAAAATTTTTTTATTCAAAGTATTGACCATTGATTTCTACACATTTCGGCCATCTCTCAGGCAAATTATGGATACCATTCCAGAAAAACTTTTTCTCTTTCGAGGCAAACCATTCGACGAGCCATTTTTCGACTTCTTTAAAATTAGCGAAGCACTGCTCTGCAAGGGAGTGTCCCATCGATGTGAAAAGGTGATAGTCGGACGGGGCGAGGTCTGGAGATTACGGCGGGTGCGATAATATTTCCCAATCAAGTGTTTTTAATGTGTTTTTCACCAGTTTAGCGGTATGAGACTGCGCGTTGTCATATTGCAAGATAACTTTGCCATGTCTTCGGGCCCATTCCGACCGTTTTTCGATGAACGCATGATTCAAATTGATCATTTGTTGTCGGTAGCGATCCGTGTTCACCGTTTCACCAGGTTTTAACAACTCGTAGTACACCACACCAAACTGGTCCCACCAAACACAGAGCATTGTCTTACGGCCAAAGCGATTTGGCCTTGCAGTCGATGGGCCGGCCAGCTTCGCTTCTGGTTCTCAAAATAAATCCATTTTTCGTCCCCCGTGAAAATTCGACGCAGAAAAGATTTCCTTTTGAATCGTTGAAGCAGTATTTCATAAACGGTTTTTCGATTTTCCATTTGTCTATCGTTCAGCTGGTGTGGCACCCATTTTCCATACTTCTGGATCTTTCCCATGGCTTTTAATTGCTCCTCGAGTCACATGTAGTGTTAAGAAAAGCAACGAATGCCGCAAATGCGATTTACTTGGAACGAAACTCGACATATTCACTGAGGTAAACAAATATGACGCTATTATTTTGGCGGAATGTGACTTGCGTATTTTTGTAGGTTAATGTCAAAGAAAAAAATTACATACATGCCAAATCATAGAAATTTATACATATTGCTAGCGACATCTACTAGTAAAACCGGCACATTTCAACAAACACACCTGGTATATTTCGTAATATTATGTAAAGTAAAAATTTCGTTCGGTTTTTATCTAAGATATGGCGTTATTGTCCATAGTACTAGAGTTACGTGTCGCATCATGTCATACTATACGGCGCTGAAAACGTGTTTATTCGCGCTAAAAGTTTGTATTTGACAGTTTTTCGATTGATTGACTCAGTACGTTGAGAGCGCTCGTCGAAGATGGACACCAGCAAAGAGAAAAATCTTTATATTTTAAAATTTGTCTTCGATCAAGGCGAAAAGGCAGCCAAAGCGGCTGAAAAAATTAATTTAGTTTATGGGCCCGATACTGTAAGCGAACGTGTAACACAAAAGTGGTTTCCTAGGTTCCGTTCTGGTAATTTCGATGTCAAAGACGCACCACACCTAGGGAGACCTGTCGTCGAAAATTGCGATAAGATCATGGAAATATTGAAAACAAACCGCCACGTGAGCACTTATTTAATTGCTGAGGAACTTAAGATAAGCCAGAAAACCGTTTGGAACCATTTGCATAAAAAAAACCGAACGAACTTTTTACTTAACCTAATAATTATATCTTAAAGATTAAATTCTACATTACGAAAACAATATTCGCCTTCAAAAAAATCACTTTCCACTTTAATGGCCCGATAATTCCGGTCAGCTTTTTGGTCATGCAAATGTGGGCATGACCAGTCGCCCGCCTCTCTTTGCAAACTCCTTTCAGGCATTCCATTGGAGTGGAGTAGCCACACACCCAAATAGATGAGTTTTTTAGCACCTCGTTACTATATACGGGTTTGTGTGCTTGACACTTGGGTCTCATGAGTCGTGCATGTAAGTTCGTATATACATAAGTATTTGCAAAAGCTGAGCCCACGACCCATCGCGAGTAGATGCCGAAAGTTCGCTACCGGAAAACAACATGCGTTGCACCAATTTGTGGTTATCTACTACGTAAATTTCAGTGTCGTTTGCCAGGCTTGGTCTTTGCATGCCTACACACATTCTACATACATACCTATATGCTTTTTGATGTAGGAGTAAATATGTATATAGGAACTAAGCAACTTTAATAGAAATTCTAGTTTTTTTATTATTTTTTCCCCTAATCTTTCACTTCAACCTCGGCAAATATATGTACCATAAGCAGTATATACATTTGTAAATATTTATAGTTTCCACATGGCTTTCAATAGCTTCTCACAGTAGTTTAAATGGAATACCTCCGCCAATAAACGTACTCCTTCCAAGTTTTTCCTAAAAAAAACCCCTTTGCAGTATTTCTTCCAAAAGTATGTTTAAGAGTGAAATAAAAGACAAATTGCTAGTATTTGCAGTGGACGAAATTTAGCGTTTATCGCACTTACTTTTTCCATCTGATGGAAAAAAAGCTCGCGGTCAAAAAAAGGCCGAAAGCTCTATATGAACTGATCCATTGTTTCTGGTTGGCTCTGTCTAGAGCTCGCCTTAGAGGGCTAAAGAAACGTTCAAAACTAAATATAAAGGCCCCTTTAGCTGTATAAAAATCAGCTACTTTGCCATTAATTAATTTGAATCTCGATATGGCACTATAGACAACCAATATTTATGTAAAGTAAATCGGACAGCTAGTAAAACCTAAGCTAACCTAACTTATTTTTATAGTCCTCGTTGGTTGTTGCATTTTAAGCTTTACTTCATTTTTTCGAAGAATCCTATTTCTATCAGGATCAATAAACCTCTCTCTCTGAAAAATTTTTTCTGGATTGTTAGTATTTTTTATTTAATCCGAAACGATAAAGTAGAACCTGTTTGTTTGTCAAGGGCTCGTCGTCGGTACCTTTCTGTAATTTTAAACTGTAAAATATTTTGCTTAATAATTATTTTCCTTTTTATAAATTGTTTACTTTGGAATTTTAAAATTTTATTTTTTTTATCAACCCAAAATCTAAATCATTTCAAAAAGCCTATTTAATGCCGAATCAATTTTTCAATCTTTAGACCTATGAGTTACCCTGTGATTTAAAGTTAACTTGTAAGCACTAAATGTAAACGTCAAAGAAAATAAGACCAATTTAGTAGAGGTAAACACAAATAAACAAAATCAGATGTTCATTAAAAGTCAACGCCTTTCAAGTAGCATATAATTGTAAAAGTTTCTAAATTTATTAAGTAAAACTTAACTGTTATGCTGCCAGAGCCGGCAACATTCTCAATAACTTTGCTTATCTATGGCGGTATACTTTTACTCTTGATTTACTATGTAAGCTTATATACTCATACAATATTACTATTTAACCATGCATAAATATTGTAGATATTATTACTCGCCGATCTGGAAAGTGACTATTTAAATGCTCAAGAATGTTGTTCACGTCTAAATTTCTGGGTCATTCCCAAATTCGGTGTACAAGCTTTCGTTTGTATTTTAATGATCATCGACGGACACTGGATAATGATGTTAGTCAACTTGCCCATGGCCATTTGGTTAGGTTACGAATTAAAAAGACAACCGAAAGATAGTCTAGGCGTTTACGATCCAGTCGATATACACAGCCGTGGGCTCTTAAAAGTGCATTTAAGGAATTGTATGATCTATTTGGCATATTATTTTACCATGTTCTTTGTGGGACTATATTGGTTGGTAGTAATAAATTCTAATTAGCTTGCTTAATATAAGTATTTTCTTTTTTTCAGCTTAATTATTGCTTTATTAAAAGGAGATCCCATCAAGCGGCATGAGGAAGGAGAGATAGTAACAGATTTTTAAGTAAATACTCCAGTATTCAGTAGTTCTTTAACCATATCATTACCAGATTCGTTTTAGTTTATTCTAGTCAAATTTTGTTACAAAACACACTCATTCATAATAGAAAACAATATTATGTCTTCCTAATTTATATTAAATGCACAATGTATACGTTATATAAATAACAAAGTCATCGCATCGTCATTGTCATCTTTATCAAAAGAAGTAATATTTTCACCATTGCATTGTATTATTTTAAATTAAGCCACAATAAAAAATAATCATGTTCAGCAACGAAAATTTATTTTTATGAGTTTCTTTACGTTTTTCCTGCTAGATAAAGCATAGTGCTCAAATTTCAAACTTTTTTCACTCTTAAAGAAAAAATAAGACAATTATTTTATTGCAGTTTAGCATACAATTAATTTATTATTCAATCTATGAAAAAAAACCTAGTTTACATCACATTTATAAAAAAAAACACCACATGTTTTTCTAAATACTAAATGAGCCGTTTTACTCTTATTTTAAGAAAGGCACAAATGTCTATTTCAAAAAGTCAACTACTTCCTGTAGTTCACGTTCGCGAGCTTGTTTTTGAGCCCAACGCGATTCCGCTAATTTTACATTGACAACCCAACGATCGTGTGCTAATCGAATGCCACAGGTACCACCGTTATCTTCCGTCACTATAGGTTGTTTTCCTTTACTACTTACACCGCCCAGATAATATTTGGCATCAGAACGCGGATGTCGTTTCTTAGCTGGACATAATTTGCCACCTTTTGGAAATGGTGGTTGTTGCAGGTATTCTTTAAGGCAACCCTGATGAAAGAGGTGCCCACAATATACACGCTCTACATATGCATCTTTGCTGTCATCTGACTCCAGTTCGGACGGTTGCCTTGGGAGCACTTCTTTGTCACAAATAGGACATAATTCCGCATGAAAATCGGATGTCGCTGCCAAACAAAACTTGAGAGCCCGATACAAGCTTGGAACAGGTTGAAATGCCCTCTGGTATTTTGTATTTAAACGTAAAGGTGGCTCTACACATTGCCGGGCAATTTCACGCGACTGACCATTCAAATATCGGAGCAAAATTGCTGGCAAATTTGTTTCTTGCTGTTGTAGTTGTACACACTGTCTTGGGTAATCTACCGGTATAAATGCGCTCACTTTGTAATAGTATTCGCCACCTTTGGCTGTTAATTGTACAATTGAGTGACGTTGTTTTAATTTTAATTGATCTGGTGTAGCGCATGCACCGAGGTCACGTCGCAGGTCTTGTATTTCATCAAAACAAACACAAAGTGGATTATCCTGTACGTATTGCTGTATAAAGCGAAGAACATGTAGACCTTGTGGTTTACCCAAATGTTCCCGTGCACTTTTTTCACCGAGCGTTGCAAGCCCATCCAAAAATTTTGTGGATAATGTACGACTTTTTATTTCAACCAGGATAGGTTCTTGAGGATATTCTGCAGGAAAACGCAAGCAAACAGTGACTTGGCTATATGAATTACTATCGCCTATGTCCACACGCACAAGGGGTGATCCTGCACTAATGCATGCAACAATTTTGGAATTTTGTACGGTGTTTTCGCACAATTTCTGAATTTCCTCAACTTCGAAGTCTATTATATTCATTATGTTTAGTTCTTAAAGCCTTTTTAAAACAAATTGTTATCTTGTGTTATGTTATTCTACATAACAATTTTTAGAGGTACCGGATTTGTTGAAAATATGTTACAAATTTTTGTTTGCAATAGTCTTTATTCATTTGAAATTTTATACAATGTAAATGCAAGGTGTAAATTATATTATTGAGATATCATTATCTATTATATATACCAATTTGTTTTATTTAAAATAATATTTAAAATAAAACAAATTTTCTTCAAAACATAAAAAAAAATTATAATTCTAAAACAATGCAGTAGTTTTGCATCAATTGAAAGAACATAAATCATATTGGGAGTTGGCAACTCTGCATATCAGCTGTTTTAAGTTTTTGTTTGTATGTAGTCTCGATCCCGTACTGGTCAGGCTCCAACATTTCTGACCCTAGTTGTTAGGAGGATCACACAGCACATCTAATCGTGTTTTGTTGCAGTTCGGTTTTAGAAAACGTGTTTATTCTATTATTTATCTTTTTACGCAAAAAAAAACTTTGGAATACTTTTTATCTTTACGAATCGTTAATAATACGTGAAAATTTGCACTATTTCATTGTTAGGTACAATTCCGAGGTCTGAAAATGAAACACTTCGCTGTTGTAAACTTCCGTAAAAACCTCATAATTATTGCTTTAGATTCTGTACTGCATTAAAAACGGATTGTGCCACTGTTACATCCTCCGCTGCCATACCTAGAACCGAATTCACAGATTATTATTAAATAAATAAAATGTTGTTTTCACTAACCCATCGATTGAAATATTGTAATTCTATCATTAAGCGGATATTTCGAAGAATTTATTACTTCCCCTACTTCTCCTATTATTTCAGCTCTCAAACCAACTAACTCTTTCTTTGCATTTTCCCAGGAATCAATATACACTTTCGCGTTATCATAAATGTCTGAACCGATTTCGCCAAAGTGCACTTGACCAGCTCCAACGGCTTTTATGTAAACACATAAAAAATATTTTGAAAGGTTTTTCAAGAGGTTTTTATAAATATTACTTACTATTGATATGAACATGGATTTTCTTAATCATCTGATATGTAACTAAAGCGGTTGGAGCATTTGTACCCACACAAATGACATCCGCTTCAGCTACTGCTTCGGAAGCGCTTGCGCATAAATGCGAGGGAACATTTGGATGTGCCCCTTGCAACTTTTTCAACAATGTTTCAGCTTTGCTGATTGTGCGATTCCACAAATAAATATCACTAACTGCGAAAACTGAACACATTCCTAGTGCATGACTTTCACCTTGAACCCCAGTACCTATTATTGCAACTTTAATGGGACGAGCAACACCCTCGGTATAACGCGGAAAGTATAAGTGCTTAGTGGCCACTATAGAGGCAGCCGCTGTTCTCCAAGCAGTAATATCTGTACCATCAACAATACAATCCAATTCACCCGTTTCCGTATTGAAAATAAGTATATTTGCCAAAATCTTGGGTAATGGGTTCGGACGTTCACTGTTTTTCGCAAATGATGTCACTAATTTACAGCCCAACGTACTTAACTTTGACTTTTGACCGTCACCTGTTGCAGGTGATAAACTATAGTTTCCGACGTATCCAGGCATGGTAAGTAGTATCTTGCTTTCATCTCCACAAAATGTCAGACTACGTGCTGGTTGATTAGTTTGTGTTTTGCAGTAATCAGGATTGGTATCGCACTGTGATTGCGCAACCGACTTCATGGCTTCCTCTACAGCTTCACACACCAGACGCCAGCTAAGGACCTCGCGAACTTGCCCTGCGCTTATATGAATTAGAGACGAGCTCATTCTTATTGCTAATTTTAACCTTAACCGGATGGGTAAAAACACTGGACTGTGTGTTATTAAACAAAACTCATTCAATAAAAATGCTTATATATAAATAAAGAAATGTGTGGAGTATACATACGAATACATACATTGTTCTGCTTATCTTGACTGATAACCGGTTGCTCAAGTGCTTGTGGTATATGCATGTGCATATATGTATGTACTAAATAATTTGGTTTCTCATAAAACGCCGAAAACCACAACCAAAAAGATAGCTATTTACTTTTGTTTATTTAAGATACTTTTTTAATGTTTAGCTTTGTATGTTGTAGAGCTTTTGTCTTGAAAAAAAAAAAATATAAATAAATTTGTAATATATTTAAATTTAAATTTGTTCTATGTGCTATCTGAATATTCAATATTTTGTGAATTCTTCATTGGTTTCCTTGAAACCTTTGAGGTAATGTTTTTACTGGAACCCATTTTTGAAGACATTCTAAATTAGCCTTTTGGAAAGTATCACTTCTTCGCTTCTCGCATGTTACCCATTCACTCGCCGGTAGTGCATGTTGTAAGATTTTGCCACCAATGAAATCCCCGCGTTAAAATAACTGTTGTGCGTAGGATTTGGGACTCACCACATGAAAAACTAAATTCCAATGAAATATCCAATTCAGCCTTGGGCGAGAGACCCCCCTTTTGATCACGACCCCCGCAAATAATTTAAGGATTACGATTTTAGAGCATACACCTGGAATGTCCGGTCCCTTAATTGTCCTCATAAAGGCAGAAAAGGTATTTTTGTTACGAATGTCGGAAAATTCAGCCTCCACGACGAAACATCCAATAAGGGGCTGAGGTTGATCGATTTCGACGGGGCCCGAAATATGGATGTCCGTAGCCCTAGATTCCAGCATAAGAAAATTCACCAAGCTGTTTGGCTGTCTCCAGATCGCAAAACTTTTAACCAGTTCGATCATGTTGTGATAGACGGAAGACATGTATCCAGTGTTTCAGATGTGTGTACGTTCACTATCTTGTCGCAGCAAAGGTACACACGCGTCTCTGTGTATCGAAAAACGCCCGTCAACAAACACAAGGAAGGTTCGACGTTGAAAGCTGAAATCACAAAAGACTGCCGAGCGGTTATATACTCGACTTGCACACCTGCTCTTTCAGAGCACTCATCAGCAACCCGGCAAAAGGGAACTGTGGGACGGCATTGCAAACTCCTTACGTACAGCTGTAAACTAAACTATAGGATTTCGGAAAAGTCACAAAATCAGCTGGTACGAGGACTACCGTGTCGCAGTGGAGAGAAAACAGACTGCCTACTTCGCAACCCTGCGGGGTGGGATGTGCGCTACCCAATCCACAAAAAAGGCGATCGCTCCTTCAGTCTGCGCCAACTACCGTCGTGGAATAAGCCTTCTTAACATCGCATCAAGCCTATTGTGTGAAAGGCCACCATCAACAAACCAATTGGACCTTATCAGTGTGGCTTTAGACCTGGTAAATCAACCATTGACCAGATATTCACCATGCGCCAAATCTTCGAAAAAAAACCGTGAAAAGAGGATCGACACACTCCACATTTTCGTCGCTTTTAAAGCCTCCTTCGAAAGCATGAAAAGGAGCTGCCTCTGCGCCGCTATTTCTAAACAAAGAACGTATATCAATAAGTTGGGAAAAAAACTGTCAAAGAACATATATTAATTAATTATTAATACAATACAATTACAATAACCTAAATGTAATTAATTAATATACGTTCTTTGCCCATGCAACATTTAGGTTATTGTAAGAGATGAAGACACCCTATTATTGTTTTGTAAAATAAGTGGCATTACTATTCAAAACATCATTGAGTGAAAAAAATTCGAGTGTTATTTCGTTCGCCACGTTGTGACTCACGTTCGATCTTATAAAATTTATAAATAAAAATGGTTTTGGATTTAGATTTATTCCGTAGCGATAAAGGTGGAAATCCCGACGCAATTAGGGAGAACCAAAAGAAACGCTTTAAGGATTTGGCTTTGGTAGAGACTGTAATTGAACAAGATACCGAATGGCGACAGCGACGACACCGTGCCGACAACCTAAACAAGGCGAAAAATCTCTGCAGCAAGGAGATAGGAGAAAAAATGAAGAAAAAAGAGCCACAAGGAGATGTAGCAGAGGAAGTTCCTGAAAATGTTAAAGAAACCTTGACTGAATTAACCTCGGAAGTGTTGCGGCCATTAACAGTGAACCAAATCAAAAAGGTGCGAGTGCTCATTGATGAAGCTATGTCGGAAAATGAAAAATGTCTTCAACAAGCAGAGCAAAGGCGTAATAGTGCGCTACGTGAAGTGGGTAATCATTTACATGATTCTGTGCCAGTATCGAACGACGAAGAGGAAAACCGTGTTGAAAGAACTTTCGGTGATTGTCAACGTCGTAGTAAATACTCACATGTAGATTTAATTGTGATGATCGACGGTATGAATGCTGAAAAGGGTGCCGTCGTCTCGGGTGGACGAGGCTATTTCTTAACTGGGCCGGCTGTATTTCTGGAGCAAGCACTGATTCAACATTCATTACACATGCTGAGCAACCGTGGCTACACTCCCCTATATACGCCATTCTTTATGCGAAAGGAAGTTATGCAGGAAGTAGCTCAACTTTCACAATTCGACGAAGAGCTGTATAAAGTTGTAGGAAAAAGCAGTGAACGTGGTGACGAGGTTGGTGTTGATGAAAAATATCTTATTGCTACTTCAGAACAACCAATCGCTGCATATCATCGAGATGAGTGGCTACCGGAAGCTTCGTTACCCATTAAGTATGCTGGCTTGTCCACATGTTTCCGTCAAGAGGTTGGTTCACATGGACGCGATACTCGTGGCATCTTCCGTGTTCATCAATTTGAAAAAGTAGAACAATTCGTCCTTACCTCGCCACACGACAATAAATCTTGGGAAATGATGAATGAAATGATCGATAACGCAGAAAAGTTTTGCCAGTCTCTGGAAATTCCATATCGCATTGTGAACATTGTATCCGGTGCCCTTAATCATGCCGCCTCAAAGAAACTAGATTTAGAAGCTTGGTTTGGCGGTAGCGCTGCATTCCGGGAACTCGTTTCATGCTCAAACTGTCTTGATTATCAAGCGCGGCGTTTGCTTGTTCGCTATGGCCAAACAAAGAAAATGAATGCAGCTGTGGATTATGTTCACATGCTAAACGCCACAATGTGTGCAACAACACGTGTCATTTGCGCTATTTTGGAGACTCATCAAACTGAAACCGGCGTAAAGGTGCCTGAGCCATTAAAAAAATATATGCCTGAAAAATATCGTGATGAAATTCCCTTCGTAAAGCCAGCACCAATTGATGTAGAAGCTGCTGCAGCTGTAGCCAAGAAAGGTAAAGGCAAAAAGGAGCCCGCAGCTTAGGTAAATTTCCCGAAGTAGATAAGGTGGAGATTTCAGACATAATACTGGAGGCTGGTGTTGTGAAGGAACAACATTGCTTATTCATAATGCTGACCAATTTATAAACTACGACATCTTCAAGAAAAATTTTACCAAATTAATGTATTTATTATTCAATATCTAATTTTTGGCTTGCGCAATTTTTTTTTTAACAAATGAAAATAAAAGTGAAGAAATTCAAAAGCAAAAACTTAACACCGCATTCATATAGTTGTTTCCATTGTACTTTGGGGATTTATTTAATTTCTAGATTTTAGTCTCAAATTTAGTTGATTAGCAATCCGCACCCTATTAAAGGAATTAATTTGTTATGAATCAATCAGTCCTTATCACGAGCACAGCCGATTAAATAAGTATAATAGTAGTTGTGGGACAGGTGATCATAAGCAGTTAGAGTGTGTTTGGTATCCATGGAAACGGGTTCTTTGTTTATTTCCACTTGTTTGTTTAATACTCAATAAGTCATTCAGTAAAATTTCTATCAGATTCAATAGCAATAAATGCAAAAAAATAAATAAATACACAAATTTCCAATGAGACAAACGAAAAAGGAAAAATATACCAATCAGAAGGTCACTCGATGGGATCGAATACGTAAAAGAAATGCCACTAAGAATGTACCGTCCTTCAAAACGGATGTTGTACGAAATTTCTTCGAAAAGGACTATATCAATAGGTATGACGAAGAAGTATTGTGTGGCAAAAAAGAAACACATAGCGGTCTAAATCCGGCACTTGTTATGGATATGCGGCATGAAATGGTAATTAGGAGATTAAAATGCACATTTAAAGCTGAAAAGGATATAAAATAATTAAGTAGACTTCATGAACCATGTAAATTATATACATATACTTATAATTTACAGTTTCGGAAGATTCCACGAAAACTACCCCTAGCTACTGTAGGCGGCCAACGCACACTCGACGCCTGTGTAAATCATAACTTGGTTGTGGAAGAACGCTATATTATGAACGAGTTGAATAAATTCCGACACCAACTACAGAAGAATCACAAAAGAAGCCTCCTCAAGTTCAAACTGGCTAAGAAGTCTGACAAAAGTATCTATGATATGGACAACAATTGTATAACACAAAGCTTGGAAAGAACAGCGAAGCATTTAGAAAATTTTTATACTGCTCCTTTGGAAGCGTTACAAGTTGTTGAGGAACTAGTTGTAGTTAAATCAAGTGAAAATGGTACTGAGTTTAACGGAGAGTTGACAATGAACTCTGATGAAAATGCTTTCGATAAAGATAAAATGCAGGAGCAAGATACAACAAATTCCGGAAATAATGAAAGTTATTGTTTAAAACAAATAAATACAATAAACGATACTACCTTCTCGGGGGCGGAAATTGATGAGAAAATGGTTGAAAACAAATTGGAAGATGTAAATGCAAGTAATTCTGAAAATAAGCTTGAGAAAAGCTCGAATTTTGAAATTAAACCGTCTCCACAAGAAACATGCTATTGCAACGTATCAAAGGAAGTGCTCAATGGTACGGATATATGTCGTACACGATGTGTACGTTTCGTTGACGATGTGGACGTAAGAAAATTTTTTCGTGAGAACTCGATATGCTCAAATACCAGTGATGGAATTGATTCAGTTGTTTCGGATTTGGCTGAGGAAGCACTTTTTGAGCTACAAATGGAGGCAGAAGAGAAACTTTCAAAGCAAGCCGAAACACAAGTTCAATCAGGACCTGTAGAAACAACTCAAGATATCGTACCTAATGATATCACACACCCAGAAGCTATCGAGCAGACTACAATAGAACCACTCCTTATTACGAGACTTATAAAACCGAAAGAGGCAGATTCGGTTATAACAACATCGGAGGAATTAGACGAAGAAGAAAGCATTTCAAATCATGAGCAAAATTTAATTATTGAGCAACTATTCCAGTCGCGTGCAAGCACCAATCACACTTTACTGCGTAAATATTTTCTAAAATGGATACATTTCATCACCATTGAGAAAATCGAAAGGGAAGATGTATCCAGCAAGGGTGATCGCATACATAAAATTAATTTATTTTTGGACAAAATACGAAAAGAGAAATTGCGTCTAACACGTTATTCCCGGCAGTGTAATGCTGGACAAGAACGCGATGAAGCGCAAAAGAAAACGGTTAATTCAACGGTAACGACAAAAAAATATCAAAATAAGTAAGTGGTATGTTAATATTAATTATGAAATATTTATTTTTTATTTCTTGAATTGTTTTTTGTAGAATTAAGATACAACAGGATATTATCGATATGCAACGTTTTAAGCTTGAGCGTCAAGAACGCATAATTATGGAATTAAAATTGAATAAACTGTCTGATGAAGCGAAGGAAGCTCGTCAAGATTTGAAAAATGAACTAAAGTCAATCATACGCCACGGCGATCCTAAGTTTAAAGCAAAAGCAAAATGTTTACAACTCATTGGTGACCTACGCGATGAAAAGGATGAAAATATGGCGAGCTTACAGGGAAAAGCATTGGCTATGCCTAAATTTTTAATGAAAATGCAAGAGCGTGCATTAGAGCGAAGCATTCGCCATGAGAAAGCGCGTCAACGTCGTTTGCAACAGGAAGCGGAGAAAGAGGCACAAAAGATGGCTGCGGAAGAAGCAAAGGTTGGTTTTGTTTTTATATACATACCCTTCTGTACGAAATATTCAAGTTGTGAGAACGCATTTTGAATAGATGTTTTCTTTTTTTTTAATACTGGTGACATTTCTTATACAAATTTGAATTTTTAACTTGTTTTCCGACGCTTCAATAATTGCTTTAAGTAATATTTCGATTCTTTTGTTTAGCGCCTTGAAGATGAAGAGGCTAAGAGATTGCGTATTGAAGTTTTAAAGGAAAAACGTCGACAAGAAAAAATGGCAAAAGTTCTGAAGGAACGAGAGCACCAACGTGCGCTTGAGGCTAAAAGTAAAGCTGATGAGTTTTACCGACGGTTACTGCTACGTCGCGTCGGCATGGAAGGATTCAAGCAATTGATTGTACGGAAACGTGAAAATAAACGCAAATGCGAGCAGTTCAGACGTAAGATCTTTAAGCGAACATATTTTTCGACTTGGCGTGATTACTATTTAAAATTGCGTACCGAAAAACAAGCTTTAGCTGATGAATTATATGAAAAAATTTTAAAGAGAAATGTGTTACACATGTGGAAGGCCTATGTGCAGGAAGAACGCAGCAAATATAATGTTGCGGTGGATTGGTGTGATATGAAACGTACCGAGATTACATTTAAATTGTGGGCACAATATAGCGCGCGCATGAGTGCCATCGAAGCAGCCAGAATGAAACAAGCCAAATCACATCATGAATGGTAAGAATGAATTTGAAATGCGTGTGGATTTGGATGGAATTATAAACACATTATTTTGTATATGTTATTATATAATATATTTGTAACTTCGTTGAATCATGAATTAAAAACTCGATTTTATACTTTGCTAATACTATTTAGGCATTTGAAATGGAAGGTTCTGGATTGTTGGCAACGTTTGCCCCAAATATTGCAGTTGGAAAGGGAGACTGAGGAACGACGTCAACGTTGGCGTTTGAAGATATGGGAACTTTTGCCAGATTACACGCCCAATAGAGATGATTCTTAATAACATTTAAGTGTGGCCACAAAATCAACATTTCTTGCGAAACATCTTTATATATACATTTAGAGTTTAATTTATTTATTATCAATAAATTATTACCAAAATTTTTCTATACTACAATTCGAAGAGTTTCTTAGTATCTTCGACTGAACAAATCTAACCATTATAAGCTGTTGAAGAAAAAATATTAACTTCATATCAGTTGGATTTCTCATTTTATCACTGATCAAAATAGCTCTAGCGAAAGCAGACCATGATCAATAATATCTTTTAAATGAGACTTTTGATATATGTATGTATATATGTACGTACATGCATTGCTGTACTTTTAATAAATAACTTACTATGCAAAGAGTAATCAAAATTAGTTCTTATTTACTTCTATTGACACATCATTTTAGATTTCTTTGTATTAATTGTACGTATATTTCGATAGCAGAGAGCTTTTAAGTAACATTAAGCTAAAAACGTTTGCCAGAAAATTGTAATTAAATATCCTTCCCTTCGCAACATCATGAATTATTTTCCTTAAATACTTCAATAATATTCTGTTGTCAAATACCAAATCTTTCCGCATACGTAGATCTCACTAAATTATGATTCAAAATTATTGCTGTTTAGAGCAAAAAACTCTTCCAATTTTGTTTCACCGTTTTATTATTTCCACGTAATCCTTTCTTTCCTTCATGCAGAGTTATACCGCGTGATATGAAATATAGTTGTCGCACAAGTATAACCACGATATAAACTGCGATCAACAAAGCATAAGCAGCAATTACAAAAGCAATGCCAAATCTATAAATAAGAGGTGATTAAGCCATACATATTATATTTTTAAGAAGAAAAAAATCCATTACTTACTCATATATGTCGAAAACTTCTGAACAATCATCTGGTAGCAATATTTGCAGCCCTAGTATGTAAGCAAGTAAAAAAGGATGACATATTGCGGTTAATGTCAAGTCAGCACCTAACAATAATGCCAAAAATGCGAAGAATAATCCTGTAATATAATAGCGGTGATTTGATTCACCTATACAACAATTCAACCAATAACTGTGGTGATCATGTCGCTTAATACAAGCTCGGCAAACGGAACAATGTGCAGTTCGCAAGGGCACACATTTACGGCAGGTTGAGCATATGTTGGAAAGATTGCTATTGACATCATCGGGCGATTGCGATTCTTCCAAATTGTCTTCGATTAATAAAGCAGTTTGCTCCGTTTCGTTCTCTTCTGTTAGGTTTGCTTCTGTGATATCAGCTATATCGTTTTCGTTACCAACGCTTTGAACAACATTATTTAATGAAGCTCTTCTATGAGTCTTATAGAAGCAAAACAAAGATATTAATGATAGTATTACTAAAGCCAAATTTTCCTCTGGAAGTACTTCAAAGAGGGGAATCGTCATTTGAAACAATAATATTGAATATATTAACGATGCAGATATCCAAACACAGAAAAAGCTGGTTCGCACAGATCTACGCTGGACATAATTAAAAGCGTAGCCCATTATCACAGTGAATGATAAAAATATTATAATGCACGTATATACATTGATGGCCGCCAAACCGATCAAAAGTGGTATAACAAATATGGGAATTAGACTACTTAAAGTAATCTGTTTAGCACCACCTTGCCATGGAATACGTAGACGGTCCTGAAATGTTAGCAACATATTGCGCAGACGAGATCGATCGATTGGACGGCAAGTTATCCAACTATAAGAAAAAAACTATCAAAACTATTCATTATTATACAATATGTGTGTGTGTGTACGTACTCAGTACCAACTTGGTCAAAATCTTCACAATTGCAACAACAAGCGATTATGTTGTCACGCTTATTTTCGTGATCTATATATTCGCAACAGCAGAGTCCTGAATGTGAATCTTTTTCAGAATCCGCCTCTTCTTGGCACTTTGCAATATAGTCTGACATAAAAATGCAGTTGCATTCCCACCGAAAAAAAATATCAAAAATGTGTAGACAAAAAAATTGTTGTTTTGTTCAAACCAAAGTGGCAGCAGCAATAGTTAAATAACAAAATAACAAAAAAGTTTACAAAAACGTTAATTACCAGTTTTAGTCACAGAAAGATAACGTTATTGAAAGCAAAGTAATCAATAAACATTTTAAAGTTGTTTATTTTTTTTATTTTACGTACTCTTTTTACTTCGCCGGTTGAAAATTAGGTGCAAAGCTTGCCAGACTATAAGAATTTGAAAAGTTTTACTATCAGGGTTGATGAGAACTAATGCATGAAAAAAATTGTAAGGGTTGTTCTTAAACTGAATCTGATTGGAATTGAGTTCGTTAATTAGAATCTATGTTCTAATCCAAATCCCGAAAAAGTTTTATTTGACAGATTGAGCTCATTATTTTAAGCTTTTATTTTTTGGAAGCCTAAAATTATTGGGTATTATTGCGTAAAAGGGAAAAAAGTAAACTAATTTTTATTTAGGCCGTAATTAGCAGAAATTTTAAAAATAAATTTGAGAAGCTTAGTGAATTTCTTCGGTCTCACAGTGATGTTGCTCTAGAATTTCAGGACATAGCGATCAGGCGATATAGCACTCGAGGTATTTCATATATGCATTCCTACACTTACTTGTTGCCCAGTAGGATATCGTCCGGATATATTTGCGCTACTCAGAGAGATACTTTAACGCGCACCACGATCTTTGGCATTCTTGCCTGTCAAATGACCGCAGAGAAATGGGGCTGGTAGAACAGATAGACAATTCAACATTCTACACTATGATGTATGACGCCCCACAAGAATTGTTGATATTTGCTGGTCTGATAAAATGCATTATTTGGCTCTCGCATTGAACCATTTAGCCATAATTATCTCGCTCGGCGACCCCCGACCTGGTTTAAGCTGATCAGCAGACTTACTTATAAAAATTTTAATAAAACTAATTAGTCAGGCTTCACGATATTTACCGCGAACACTTTAAGTGCTATCCCCACAGCAAAAACAGTCGTGATCGCAGCCGCTCGCTTCATCCCGGCAGCCGATTTTCAGATATCCGCTTAAATTGTCCCACTAAAGCACGGATATCTTCTAATCAGGGAATTCAATTTGCTACACTTCAGACCTTTCAAGTGTGCAAGTTATTTAAGCTGGCTGTCCCTCTGGCGATGGAGGAGCTTCCAAAATAAAAATTAAACAATAGCGTGGTTTTAGGTTAAAGTTTTAAATTTCGAACTCGAAGCTCCACCAATGATTGTCCATTACTTTGGTCCGCCTCTTCAAATTTCTTCCAGCCATGCTTGTCCTCCTTTATACATGGATGACACTCTAATTAGCATACCCTTCCATGTATTCTAAAATTATCAGAAAATTAAAGAAAAATGATCTTCCTCACCGCACTTCTGGAGATCGGCTACAGGAACAAGATCCAATATTTTTTAAAATGAATTGTTTATTGATGAACTATTGCATATTAAATTCTGTCTATTAACATTTTTTCTTTAATTTATGGAATAAAATGCCTCCAAACAAAATATGGAATATGGTAGGGTGTGCTACCCCTGTAGCAGTGTTGGAGGGAGTCGGGCTGATTGTCTGATATACGTAGTAGCACTGCCTGCGTGATCGATTGTTTAATAAAAAAAACATCTGGTTTTTTTGGAAATGTTTAGGTATATTTACAATATATTCTTCTTTTTTTGTTGTAATTGTTTATTGTAAAATTCAATAATGTCTAAAATACATATTTAGGTATGCAAAGGCTATATGTATGTATATAATCCATATATATACATATGTATATTTACAATAAAATAATAACTCATAAATAAATATATGTATGTATTTATGTAGTTTAAAATAGTGATTAACAAACGTACTTATTACAGTAATAGTTATAACTATTATTATATAAAACTTCTTTACATATTCAGTAGTATAGTAGGATAAATAAATATGTAAACGGAACTATGAACAGTTAACGCTGTTTTATATTATATTTAAAAAAAAACTTTTAATATGTATCTAACATATTTAAACATGTATGCATATATATTATATATAGGTATATATACTACATAGAATTTATAAAACTACATAAAACGCTTAAATACTCATTTTCACAACTTGTACAGTTTTCTTTTAACATTTTCTGTTTGTTTTTCTAATCATTAAATCCACTTGCGAATGTTTTATGTTTACTGAAATCACAGGTGGTAGTATGTAATGTATGTAGATGTGTATTGTGTTAAATTTGAAACTTTTTTGTTATAGTACGATTAAAATTAAACATAAATAACATATATGTATGTATGTAAGTATATATAAATTTAATTTGTGTAAAGAATCACTTCTAAATGTAGTACTTGCCATGTTATTATATTTTATAATTTTTTTTTTTATTTTACAGTAATTTGTAATTTTTATAAATATGTAGCTTTTTTATTTAATTAAATTTAAATTCATAAATGTGATTTTTTTATTTTTGGAACATATTTTTTTTTCGTTTGTTTTATTTTGCTTATATATTTTCCTTTAATACATTGGTATTTTAATACAGTTGCTAATAATATATTACATATACAAATATATCAGGTGGCAAGCTATCTAGATAATTATTTAAAATAGTAACGGGCGCTATATACACGTACATACACGAGTACAGGTATTTGAAAAGAGATCTCAAACTCAGAAAAATGAGAAAAGTTTTACTTAAGTTTACCACCAACAAAGTTTGTTTGATTTTTTCAAAAACAGTTATGTATGTATATACTGTATAAAATATTAGTTATTGAATAGCTGCAAAATGTTTATGATTATTTCTCCCTTTTTAATAGTTACAACATATTCTATTGATTTATTTCCTACACAGAGGTTATATTCTAATTGAAAGCAGCATGAAATTATTATTTTTTTTATTTAAGTTTGAAAAAGTTCTGAAATGTGTGATCTTAAATTTCCATCTAAAATTGTGATTAACAGATTTCAATCTAAACAGCAGAGCAAATGACATTAGGGTATGCTTTTCAACGCGTGTACAGAAATTAATGTATTTTACTACGAATTTTACAGTATTTTTTTTTTTTAATTATAATATAATACAAATTTCTTTGTTCCACAATTTTTTTGTGTAAATATATTTTTAAAAAAGGTTAAAACTTTTATGAGAATTATTATTTTTTTCATCATGCGCCGTATACAACATACAAAACAAATATTCACATACTTAATACATAATTTTATTTAATTAAATTAAATTTATCAAATCGCGCCTGCGCGCTCAACGCAAACCCCATAAAATGTATAAAAAGATAACGCTGTCTCTACTCTCTCTCCGTTCATTTACTACGTCGACGTTTGATATACACTCCCTCTCTCCATCAACTCTCTTTCATCACCCTCTCTCTACCTCTTTCCCTCACACTCTTTCTTTTTAGTCGACTTAAATTTTCAAATCGGCTGGCGTATTTATCTGATCAACCGACAGGATCATCATATTCTTAATATTTGCCACCTCCGATTCGAGTCTTGCCAAATGTGACTTAAGTATATGCTCACGCTCTGAAGGTGACACGCCCACAATTGAACTATTATTACCACAATTGGTCTTATCAGCTTTACGTTGAAATTGTGCTGTCCACTCGGCGCTACCGATTGAGATGCCCGAATCACGTTCATCGCTCGAATTGTCCCCATTATCAGCCCATCCCGGCGGCGATGCCCGATTACTTACCGGCTCTTGTTTGATATGTTGCAGTGCCAGCAATGCTGTGGCTGCCGCATCCTTATCACCCAAATGTGACTTGTGCCGCAATTTGAGTGGTAGACAATTGTTGGAATCTGTGCTGCTCGGACTAGTAGTACTAATGCTCACAACATTATTATGTTCAATATCATCAACACCATCCTGTTCGTGTTCATCATCGCCGGAGATGACGCCCGATGAGGAGGCCGACGAGGAGATAGTGGAGGAGAGCATATTTTCATATGCCGGCGAGCAGGCACGACGCGATAAGTTGAGCACGTTATTGCCGACATTTGAACAGTTGCTACCATTACCGGTTATAGAGGATGAAGAGACTGCATCTGCTGCGCTTGAACTGACATTGTTGGCCTCGGGCGATTTTGTATGATAACCATTCTCTAGATTTTGACTGGACACCGACACTGGATCCTTTGTGCTATAGGCGTATATACTGGCGGGATGTGGTGGCACGTAGAGTGGTGCCGTTACAGGTGTGCTATATAGCGGCGAGTCAGCTGGCTCGGTTGTGCCGTTAGTCGTTATAGCAGCACCCACAACAGCAACAACTTTGCGCAAATTATCGAGATCATCGCAGTTGACATTGCGATTGAGTGCTTGTAAAACGTGTAAGTTTTGTAGATTGGACGGTGGTGGCGGCGGCGGTGGTTGTTGTGATGACACTGCAGTCGGCATGTGACGTGAGTTCTCCAAATGCGTTGGCGCATTGACGTTGGGGCTGCCGTTACTTAAAACGCCATTATTGTTATTGTTGGCTCTTGTCAACTCTGCGGCGTAGTTAGAGTTAATTGTTGGCAGGGTGGATGATGGTGGTGGTGGTGGTGGCGCATAATGCTCGGCGCTGAGGTGTACTGGCGAGGTGGACATTTGCATATGTGCGACGCTTGTTAGCGCATGCGTGTGTGATAATGTATTGGCCATATTTGTGTGATTTACATTCTTGATGACCTGCTGCAAGGATTGCTGTGTACTTTTGCACAACAAACCGTTATCACCATTCAGTGCGCCACTATTCGAATCATTGATGTTCACCTGATTCATGGTGTTCGATTTTTGTGGTGTGAGTATACCGCTGGAGGTGGGAGTTTGTGCGCCTATGGGTGTGGCATTCGGTAGGCCGACCGTGCCATTTGTGTTTGTTGTGTGTGCAGGTATACCGTAAACAATAGATGTGGGCACCGCGGTGGTGGCGCCATTGAAATTGCCATTTATTGTCATTTTGGCACGTTTGGTAATACTCAATACTTGTTCACTGGTTGGCAATGAGGCCAATATCTGTTCAACGCTCACCAAATTTTCACCGGATATATTAAACTTGTCCTTAATAGCGTCTAACTGCGCCTTCAAAACGTGATTCTCTTTAGTTAGCTCAACAACGCGTTGCTCTAAAACCATATCGTTGTAGCGGCGCTTCTCACGACTACGCTTGGCAGCCTCATTATTGCGCCGACGACGATCCCAATAGCTGTCATCCTTCTTGCTATCGGGTGTAAACTCACGTTGCTTACGTTGTGTGAAGAGATCTTTATGCGATTGCGACTGTTGTGATGATGATTTGGACATGTTGTGTGAATCGAATGAGCTATTCGAGCTGCTGAAACTATTACGGTACTGTTTGCCATTTCCATGCGACATGTTGTCGGGTAAACTTTGGCCACTATCACTAGATTGTGGACTTATGGGGCCGTACATGGAGTAGGCGTGTACTGTAAGTAGAGAGACAAAAGGATGAAGAATGTGATTAGTATCATTGAAGCAAGAAAAATAAACAAATTTTAAGGGAAATATGTTATAAACTTGCATAAATACAACATGTTAATTAGTTATTGGAATTCAAAAAGCTATTAATTTTGCTAAATCAAAACCTATCAACACTGATTAATTAATCACATAGTTTTTATTTACTCTAAACATTTAATTAATTGATTAATCGCAAATTCCTTAGTTTAATCTAATCTTAACTCCCTTCTAACCTACCATTATTGGCATCATTTGAGCTGCCGTTCAACGAAAGTGTCGGCGAAATGGACGGTAAGCGTACGTTATGCATTGTGGATGATGATTTCGTATTTGAACCTGTTATAGGTGAGGTGCTAATATTATTATTATTGTTGTTGTTGTTGTTGTTGAGACTTTTCTGATGATTAGTATTTAGCGCAGCAACACTAAGGATTTCCGGCATATCAGGAATGAAATTTCCGTTGTTTATAACCTCACCATTGATGGCGACGGTGATATCTTTGGATATATGCTGTTGTTGTTGTTGTTGTTGTTGCTGCTGCTGCTGGTGCTGGTGATGTTGTTGTAATTGTTGTTGCTGCTGCTGTTGGCGAGCAATCAGCTCAGCGACGGTATTCCTTTTATTGTATTGTTGTTGTAGCAACTCTAATTGTTGTTGGTTGAGATTGTTATTATTGTAAATGTCAGTATTTTTATTAGAAATGTTGTTATTGGTCTTATATTGTGCATCTGTAAGTAAAAGAGAGAAAATAAAGATTTGAAATTAGTTAAGTAAGAGATTATTTATAATATATAAAAGTGTAGATGGAAGAGGAATAGAAAAATAAAGAATATTAAACAAAAAAATATTTAGAATTAAAAGTAATTAAAACTAATTTTTTTAACAACTGTATCATGTACGATAATATATGTAAAAATTCTTTAAAATATTTTAAAATATAAATAAGTCCATCTAAAGCTTCCAAGTAATAAAATGAAACCAATTTTAGTTTTACTTTATAGGTGCTGGAAAATTCAAAAAGCTTGTGCTTTCATCATGTGAAAGCTCTAAAATAAAATAAATAAATATACGCTTATAATGTACAATATCAAGCTTCTAGTAAAAAGAAACTTTAATATGGTATTTATTTTTTATTGCTTTTAAAAACTCTTGTGTCCTAGTAATGTCAAAGCTCTGAAAGCCCATTTTGTTGTAGAATATTCAATAATAAATAAAACATTTTGGAAGATTAGTTTAAAAAGTTTTTCTTTTGCATCGTTGCACTATGCCCAAAAAATGTTCATTCTTTGGAGCTTTCAACTATTAAATAGCAAAACTCAAAAAGGCTGGTATTCAGATGTTAAAAATCGTTTAATAATAAAATTGATGTCTTCAAGAAAAGCCTTCGGAGCTTTCACCTTGAAATCTTTCATGTTTTTAAAAACGTTAAAATTAAATTCATACGAACATTCAACATCAAAACTCTAAAAAACATTATTATAGGGCTTTCTCAATTAAATTTTGATATATATTTTTTTATTTGTGTTTTCTAGAGCTTTTGGTTTAACTTATGGAAACAGTTAAAATTTTTGTTTCCAATTTATTTAAATACTAAACCTCCAAATGATTTTATTAAAAAATTTAAGTTCAAATTCAAAATTTTTCAAAAGCGCCAGACTTCGAGAGCTTTCGGTTGTTTGGGTTAAAAAAAATAAAATCTTTGAGAGACAAAGAAAAAAATTGCAGAAAAAATTTTTTATTAATAGAACGTAAAAAATCATAAAACTTTTATTTTGTTTGTGTTTTTTTTTATACTTTTTTGTTTGTTAAAATTAGTAAAGGGAAAAGCGTTTAAAAAATTATGTTTAAATGTATGTGTGTATGTATGTATGTATATACTGCAATTCTTTTTATTAGAATCTTACGTTACTGGGAAAAAATAAATTTCCTGAGTCATACAATATTCAACATTTTCACAGACTAGCTACACCAATCGCGGAAGAGGGGAAAGTACCGCAGTGTATTTGATATGTCATAGAAGTTTTCTCAATCTAATATAAATACATTTTTTCTACATATGAACTTATAAACAGGCATTTTGTAGGGATATTTAA
This sequence comes from Ceratitis rosa, assembly GCA_037013455.1. NCBI lineage: Eukaryota > Metazoa > Arthropoda > Insecta > Diptera > Tephritidae > Ceratitis > Ceratitis rosa. The sequence goes on along the minus strand of JAWMAG010000002.1, from coordinate 5,371,650 downwards.
AGCACTGGGCAATATAAACAAATTGTCATATGAGTACTTCCCACGTACTCAAGTAAATAAATAAATTTGTTATTAGAAAAAAATAAAGGAAATGTATTTTGGTATGTTGTTTATTGCATTTTTAATATGTTTTTTTTTTTTTGACTCTAATGAGTGTAATGCATTTGACTATTATTTGAATTTTTTTTAAGTTTTTTAAGTTTTTTAATTTTTTATTTATTTTTCATTTCTTGTTTTTTCATTTTTATTTCTCATTTTTTTATTATTCTTATTTCTTTTTTTTAAATTTATAAACCTTAACGTACTTCTCTCCTTAGCGTAAATGTTATTATTATAACTTTTAACCGGATCCACTGCACCAATATTGCTGCTGGCTGCTGCTGCGGAGGATGTTGGTGTTGTTGGTTGTGATGTGGTTTTTAGTGCATTATTATTTTTCAAAACAAGCACATTTTTAGCTGAAGAATTTTTGAATAAATTCACTTTAGGCTCCAATGTGCAAACAATAGACATTTTTAATTGAGTTTATTTTTCAATGCACTTTATATTGTTGTTATTATAAGCAGTTATTGTTTTTCAAAAAAATTATTTTTTTGTATTATATTTTTATTATTATTTGAGTCTATTTGTTCATAGTTGTTGTTAAAATTGTAAAATTGTTTTAAAATTATAAGTTTTAACTCTCTCTCTCTCTCTTGTACTTATTTAATAATCAGTTTAAATTCTTTTCATTTAATTTTTTTTTGCTTTTGTTTGTTTGCATTGTACAAAATATTTTTATATAAAATTGCAATTATTTTAAAATTAACAGTGTTTATTTCATTTTGTAATCCTCAAACACAATGTAGCGCGCAACGCAACAATTTGAACCGTTATATTGTATGTATGTACGCATATATTCCACAAGTAGTTAAGTCTAAAAGATTCACTGCGCGCCCATTGTGTCGCTTGCGTGACTTGATTTGAAGATACCTCTTTCCACTGCTCTTGATTCTATTTACTGCGTTCCATTTAATTTATTTCTCTATTTGTTTTTGGTTAAAATCTGTACGGTTTTTGGTTTTGCCGTTTTTATTTTATTTATTTATTTTTTTAACTTTTTGGTCAGAATATTGCATTAGCGGTGCAATAACTCGCACAACCGTTAACCACGAGTGTTGAAACACAATTGAAATAGAAAAGCTTTCACAAGTAAACCTCTTTCACTGTTCAAAGTCAAAAGCAAATGGCAAGCGCGGCTACAGCAGCTGAGTTGGTTGGCTGTCTGCTCGGTTGGTTGGTTGGTTGGTTGGTTGGTTGACTAGCTGTCTGGCTGCTGCTGCTGCTGCTGCTGCTAGTGATTGTTGGTATGTATTTTGTGTTGGCTAATGCCAGTGCTTTGTCGTTGTAAATGCGGTCACGTTGCAGCAACACATGTTAGTCGGTCTCGCGTTCGAACATGTTGCAACCTATATTTTTCATAATGAAACTGGTATTGACAGCTGCCTCACACACACACACACACATCCACACACACCCACCACCTCCCACCTGCCTGCTTAATAGCCAACGAATATAATAAAATTCTACTACGGCAGAGTACGATACATACATACAACATACATGTGTGCCTGTCGTCTATGTAAAGTGTTGTAGTCGTTCTACAAGTTTGTTGCTTTGTCTTGTGTTGTTTACTTAATAGCTGTTAAGTTGGTGTGGGTAAAAGTGAAATTTCTTTCAAGCTTTGCTTTAGAACATGTTGCGCAGCAGCAGACACAGAACCAAACGACAAAATTTCTATCAAACGAACGGCCGGCCAATTCGCGTGCACTGCCGTGTGAATCGTGAGTTGACTAAGCTTACATAGCCTGGCGCAAATAATCAAACCGATATGTCTGTACGTCCGTGCGTCCTCCAACGAGTAGATCACATTGCACATTTTCATTTGTATTGAGTAATCATATAAGAGGTATATACATATGTTCAAAAATACATAAATACGCGCATACATTGTAAGTAAGCGAAGGGAGCGGGGGGTTTGGGTGAATTGGTGAATATTTACTGAATTCCGACTGCGGCGCATGCATAGTCACGCGTCAGAGCCGCACTCTCACTCGGCATGGGTCCATTGCTTAATCGAGGCTGCGCGAAAGCAGCATAAAACAGCAAATGGTTTCAATGTTCTTGTAGCATTTTCTATTTTTTTTTATTTCTATTTTTTATTTATTTTTTACTTTTTTTATTTTTGGTTTAACAGTCTTCAAATAATACTATATGTATGTATATACTGGAAGGTTAGCAATCATTTTGAGGGCAAAAGAGAGTAAGAACTTTAGTGAGCATGGCGTAACTAATTATGTACATTTCAAAATATACTCATCCGTACTTATTTACACACCAAACATATGTACATATGTATGTATGTATGTATGTACTCAACTACTGGCGGTTTGAACGAAAACGTGATTTGTAACTTTTGTTTTTGTAATCGCTAACGTTCGCGTTGATTATTTTTTTTACGTTTTAATAATAATTTTTCTCCCCATTTTTAATTTTGCGATAATTGGTGTTAATAAATTTATGTAAGCATAATAATATTTAATGTAACCGAAGCAAAGTTGACAGGATTTGACTGATTAAATAAATTCATGCTTACAAAACCGGCGATAAACAACATACTAAGACAGCATTATATGTATGCATGTACACGTATGTATGTATGTAAGTGCATAATACTTAACAGCGTTATGCTCTTACTGATTGCTTACATATACCTACATATACTCATATACATAACTAGCTATGATCATTAAGGCATTAAGACAAGCACTCAAAGTGTACGTCAGTAGGGCACACTCTTGTGATAATGCCATACTAACGGTTCACCAAAAACTAGTGCCCTACTTACAGCAACAAAAAAAAAATAGAAGTGTGAGTTATACTTATAAGAAGCTTAGGCCACTCGAATGATAACTCATTTCTTCTACAACTTTTTCTTGACTCTTTCTCATTTTTTTTTTGTTGGTAGGTACACATATGAAATGAAGTTAAATGGAAGAAAGATATGTAGAATATCTACAGAATGCATTTAAGCTACATATCTATTGGTATTTGGTGCCGTTTATAACTATTTCTATGAACGCTCAACAAATGCTTGTCTATTCTTTGTTAAAAGAATAAATTGGAAATTTTGGCTTAAAAATGTATTAGTGGGTCAAGCGTGAGTGTTGTTAAGTTGATAGTGTCTGAAAAGCATAGAAATTTTTGTAATACTCTTATATATACATATATATACTTATGTATGTATGTATGTATGTATGTATCTTTGTATGTATGTATGCGTAACGAGTTTTATTAAAGTGTAACCAGTATTATGAAAGAAAGCAGGTTAATATCCAACAATTGATAGAAACTTTCTCATACCAATTTTTTGATTCTTATGAAGAGAAAAATAAGAAAAATTATGTCGATCAAACTTCAAGTAGTTAAATAAATTAAAAATTCTTAAAAACATCACCTACGTGTACATATGTACATGAATATATACAGCTTAAGAAAATGATCGCAATAACAGCTAATTGCCGAAATATTGGATTTGTACCGATTTAAACAGATATGAGGTATAAAAGTTAATGATATAAGTAGCTATGGAGATGAAATACGCCTAAAAACACTATGTAATGAACAGTTTTATTCCAAAATTAGGTACGCGTTAACAGTTGATGAATTAAAACGAATAAATAATTTTAAGTGGATAGTTTATAAGGCAGATACCAAGAGATGAAAGTAAAAAGAGGTTTTTAACGGATATTGCCTCAGGGTTAAACTGCATAGTGCATAAGAAGAGATCGAACGTCGAGACCAGTCGAGACTCACGCACTTCTAATCAGAAAACACTATTTTTAAATCTTTTTTAACAAGTTCAATTTTTGTTTTTTTGAGCCATTATTAAAGGGTAGGTTCAATAAATCACTTCTCTTTGCTTTCAGCCAGTTTTTAACTATTTTTATAAAAAAAAAGTGGAGCACTTCAATATCTTAGAAAAGTTACCCGCCCCTCAAATTATTTTTCCTGACGCCTAAACAACGTTTACAAATCGTTTCGCGCGTACAAAATACAGCTTGTGCAAGAACTGAAGCCGCTCGACATTTCCAAGCGACAGCGCTTCGGTCAAAAAAAAAAAAGAAATCGTTTTTGAATGTTCCATATTCTACCCTATTAGAGTAGATTTCATACCTCGGGTTCCCAATTACAGAGCTGTATACCAAAATAGGTCTTACTAATATCGTCTATAAAGCTTTAGGTCCATTTATGGCAAGATACGAAAGTAAAAATCTTAATAAAATTTTTAAATTAAACGTGTGCATTGAAATCTTCAATAAGTATTTCAAATTATGGGTACTGTAATACTTTTCAAAGATTTTTCTACAATTTTTTGTTTAGCTTTCAATAAACCATTGAGATTTATTATAAAATTCACCATAATTTCAAGGCTTTGCGGTTTAATTTTTGGGTGCTTAACTTTGTTGCACAAAAAATAATTTTTTGTTGAAAATATTAATGAATTTTTCACTAAAATTATAATAAGTTGCATTTTTCTTGATTTCTGTTTCCTAAATTGCTGTCAAATGATATTTTCTAATATTTTGACAGTTGTTTTCGAAACAGGGTGTACCAAATAACTGATAGTGCAAAAAGGAGAAGTTCCTTCCTGTTGGAAGCATATGAAAAATATAAATATTACTAATTATTATTAATATTTTTTCAACATTAAAATTTCTATTTTTACTTTTATTTATTTATTTTTAATTTTGTTAATTTTTTAATAATGAAAATATGCAAATATAAAACATTTTACTACTTTTATTTGAGTCAAATAATAATTACATTGGAAAGAATTTTATAAATTTATTTTGAGCTACAGAAAAATGTGTTAAAACAACTTCAAATCTAATTTGAGCGGATATTGTTATTTAAAAAAAAAAATAAAATAAGTCTAAAAAAATAAAACTAAACAAAAAATGTTCAAAACTTAACTTAAAACTAAATTTATTTTTCTGTTATTTATAAAATAATAATAATATACATATATATGTATATGCACGATCTGACATAACTATTAAAATGTAGTATATCAACTGGTGTTTTAGTTGCTATTAATAGAAGCAAACATTGCCAAGGTGTGACTATTTATATTTAATTTAGAAATTTGCAAGAAAAATCTAAATATATACAAATATATTTATTTATAACATTTTTTTCGAATCACACCTTAAAATTTGATAACAGTAATAAATTTTTAAAATTCTATTTATTTATGAAATTTTAATATTATTTCTTTACAATGACAATAATTCTACTTTTTACAGTTGTTTGGTCGAGCCTATTTTTAATTTGTGACTGTTGGTATGTTTTTTGCCTCACTATAGCTTGTAGGTGCTCTAAAAATGTATGTATGTATGTATAAATATATAGATGCCTAAGAGCCACAGATCCACCTGTCTTTCAAATATCACCAGCTAGCTAATCATTTCAAGTGAAACTCAGAATCTTGACAACTTATACTTCTCAAGTATTTATTAAAATTTATTCATTTATGCGACTACGTAACTTTAAATTAAATTCTAATCTACTAATTTTCTTTAAAAAACTTTTCATATTTCAAATAAAGCAAATTACTTATTTACATTTAACTATATATGTGAGTATGTATGTATGTAAATATATTTACATATGTATGTAGACACAACTGCAATCAATTCTATGCAATATTTACTCACGTTGCAAAATACTTACATACATACAAACATACATATATACATGTAACCAAACACGTTGCTCGTACAACAACAATATATGTATTTACTGTTGTTTTTTATTTCAAACTTTTTGCTTGCTGAGCGGTTACGAAACACCTCTGCTTATAAAAACGTAATAGCAAAAGCACATTCTTCTGCAGCTGTTGTGATATCATGTCGGCTCAACTGTGCTTGCTTTTGTTATTGTAACGGTTGTTGTCGACGCTAGCACTGTTCTCATCGTCGTCGTTGTTATTATTGTTTTTGTCATTTTGTTATAAGTTAGAATCAGCGCTATTTATATATATCAACGCACGGGGCGGCCAGCAAGCCAGCAAGCCGACAAGCCAGCTAGCTAGCTAGCTAGTAGGTAGCTATCGCTTGCTGCCATTGTCAGCTTTACTAAAAAGGTACAACGTGTGTCACGTGTAGGGAAATGTGCGCGTTGTGTTATAAAAAAAGTATACCAGTGCAACGCTCCCTCAGCTCACATGTTCCAGACACTCATTTCGCTGTTGTGGCGATTAGTGTATAGTGCAATAATAACAGAAATGGCAAAAAATATAACAACAACAATAATAATAATAATAAGAACAGCAGTAATACTCAAGAAAATAATCATATACACATGTATGTACATACATCTTTTCCATATAAATCGTTATTACTACAGTTGTTCAAAGGCGAGAGTAGCAATGATGATGAGGGTGTGAGGGTTGGTTGTGAGTTGTTTGCTATTTTTGTTGCTGTTGTTGTTGGCTTATCGGAGGGCAAGGCAGTATAAATGGAAACGAATTAAGCAGAAATAAATGCGAATACGAATGTGATTGAATTGAATGCAGTGAATTTGTTATCGTTGATAATGTGGCGATTATGTAAAGTGTTGGTTTTTTACATTTGGTTTTTTTTTTTGCATTCACGTTGCTGTTATTATTTTCGTTTTTTTTTTTTTGCAGAATTCTTACATAAAGAAAATAAAAGTGCTTTGGTATGGGGTAATTATATGCCATGCCCACAAAATATGTTTGGTAAGTGGGTTTAATTAGGTTGTGAAGGGTATTTATGTATGTACGGGCATATTGGGTTATAAAAGGAGCATATCAGTTAGTTGGACGTACATACTCAGATGCGATTGTTTTTTTGGAACAGTTTTGAAAACTCAAATTGTTTAGCTTTTTTATCACCAACCACCAAAAGTCTTTACAGGGCACATTTTTAGAAAAATCCCTTATGCCACTATGGCGTATACGTTACTTAATATTTTAATGGATTGGTTTTTTTTTTAAGATCGAAAAAATAACTAAACCGTAAGTTATAAGTTTTAAAATAAATATTGTTCATGAAAAACATTTTTTCTGCCTATTTTTAGAGAGGCGATAAATTAAAAAAAATAGAAAATTATTTTTTATTCAATAATATCTTAAGGAATATCTGCAGATACGAATATTTTTATTGTTATTATTAAAAAAAAAAATTCCGAACTTATTAATCAAAGTTTCCTAAGGAAAAGAGACATACATATATTTAAGGATCTTATGGTAATTTTACAAAATAAATCTTAGTTTACCTTTTTTATTACAAATACCAAATTTAAAGCCTTTGTGAAATCATTAAATTCATACGTATAAAAAACCGGTTATGTTTTCCAATTTGCCGAAAGAAAAGAAAATTGTGCAAAACAAATCTAAAGCCGCTTTCAAGATTTTGAAAGGATTTTTTCGTTTAGAAATTTTTAACGTTGGTAGCCATCCGGCTAAAAAGGTACATAAAGTCGGTCAATAATTTTTTAAGTTTTTTATTTGTCCAGTGAATCAATAATCTATTCTTCTTTCTATTGGTTAGATAATTTTAATTTATTATATTTTATAATATATATTATACTTATAGCAAGACAACTTTTTCTTTTAATAAATTTTGATTTATTTTTAATTATTATTAATAATATATCATTTATAGTTTATTTTTTATTAAATATTTACTTTCATTTCCAATTTTTAAATATTAATTTTTATTATTTAATATTTTTTTTGGTAACTATTACTTAACATTTACTATTTATTTAATAGTTAAGAGTTATTATCCATTAAATATTAGTTATTGTTCATTGTTTATTTTTTATTATGAGTTATTTATTATTGATAATTTATTATTTGTTATTTGTTATTTACAACTTATTATTTATTTTTCATAAGTTATTAAGTAATATTATTTCTTTCCTAAATTCAACCAGATTTATTTATTCTTTTTTTTTTTTTTATTAATTATGTATAATTATTTATTAATTATAATTCACTATTTACTATTTAATTATTATTATTTATAATATATCATTTATTGCTTATAATTTATTATTAAATATTTACTTTCATTTTTAATGTTTAAATATTAATATAGTGTTTACTATTTATTTTTTATTATTTGTAACTTATTACTTAACATTTAATATTTAATAATTAATAGTTATTATTTATTATATCAAGCCTGACTATAGGCCTTTTTTCATCATCGATATTTTTTATATTCTAAAACATTATAATGATAAAAAAATGTCGTTAAAAAAATATTATGCAATAAAAAAGATTTTTTTCTGTCATTTATTTATTGAATTTTGTAATAAAAAACAATTGGGCTCATGTTGGATGGAAAATACCTAAGTCCTTTTACACAACAAATAAAATAACGAAAAAAATTTGTTAGGATAGATTAGTATATTAGATAACCGTGGCGTATACGTAACCAAATATTGATTATTGAACAGCAAATAAAATAATTAATCACCCTGGCATAAAATCTGAAGTCTGCGCTATATTGCTTTAATGCCAACAAATATATGTTGTTATAAAACAATTTCTTTGAACGAGCTATTATACTCGTATATTGATGTGTATGTATGTACATTTAATAACAACTAGTCGCAATTTCTATTAATTCATATCGCTTTTGATTTACATTTACGATATGTTAATTATAATATTTGTATAACATAATAGATATGCATATACTAAAAGTAAAATTATACATACAAACATACATACGTACATATTTATGAATTTCATTGTAACACACAACAAGTCAGATAACAAATATTTATGTATGTACATACATGCATACTACATATGTATGCCTGTAAGTTAGCCACACACAGAGTGAGCCTAGAGCTAGATAGAATTGGCTGCGGCGTCAATCGGCCACGTTGCTTGAAACATTCTCTATAGCGACTTGATGAATGTCAATCACACGTGAGAGTGAATTGTGCAAATACCCAAACGTGACTCAACGTGATGATGTTAATCGCCTTCGCTTCCGACATAGGCCAACAGTAGCAGCAGAACGCTGCGATATGAATGTAGATATTTATGTATGCACGTTACTACTTTGTATGAATATGTACATACATGTGTACATATGTAGGTATGTAAAAGTACTTTTACACTTAATAATCGGAATATCATAACAAATAGTTTTTTTCTTAACATTATTGCTTGCCATTTTTTATTTATAAGGAAATTAGTTTATATGTTTTATTTAGTATGTGTTTATATATTTATAAATGTTTTTTAGTTTATCAGCGAGAAGTAGGCGTGGTTGTGTTATATTATAATTATTTAGTTCTTGCAAATAAATTTCTTATCTAATCTGAAGTTAAATGGAACTTTTTAAACTATTTTAAATGACACAATTAAAAAATTATGTAATTGAGTGATAGAGTACGCACTTAAATACTTAAGAAAGTATTTATATTATTATATAAATTAAGTTTATGTTTTTTTGTTGTTGAATATTTTGGAGACTTTTTTTTGAAAAATTTAAAATTTTTCTTCTAAGCATGAAAAAGAGCATAGAATAATGTTTTTTGGAAGCGACTGAGAATTAAATTTTTCCTAGATAGGGTGTTATTTATCTATAGGGAAAAGCTGTGTAGTATAGACGAATGAGATTTTCTTCCTTTCTTTATGTAAAATAAGTAAAATAAATATTTTTTCATAAAACAGGGAATTTTTTTTTATATATAATATTGAATGTTGGTCTCGCCAAGAGTTGAAACCTTGACTAACCGTACGATGGCACGTTCTACTAATCACTTGTCAACTGCGTCCGTCCAAGGTTTTTTAATTAAGTTAAGTTAAACTTTTTTGGATTGTTAAGCAGAATACCATATTGTGATTTACCAAGAGTTAAGGAAGAGCAAGTCCGGATGGCCAAATACATTATATACTCGGCTGATATTTATATCATACCCATAAATTGGACATACATAAGACATCTATTATATGAGAGTTAAGTCTATTTCTGCACCTACATAAGTCAGTCACTTTTGGTACAAGTTTTAACGCATTAAAAGTAGCACAACTCATAATATTCGATCTTGAGTCAACCAGGGATGGGAAGTATATAGTCCGTTATATGAGACAAACGCGTAGTTGTTGTTCGATTACCCAAATATTCAATATATACTTAAACTAGATCATAGAAGCTATAAGTATCAAATTTTGTGGTTTTAAGTTTCTTGATATACTTTTTGACCAAAATGTTAGTGGTGTCACGACGTCCATAAAAATTATGGTTCCACTACTCATAGATTTCAATTTAACGCGAGCGTCGTTAATAGGAATTCAAAACTATGATACCATTATATGGGAGGTGATCATGAATTTGGTCCGATTTCAGCCATATGCAATATAGTTTGTACTAATGAGTGAATCAAGCTGAGCTGAGCCAAGTTGCTTGAGTTATTGTGAACTAAGACAGACGGACGAACAGACGGGCAGAGAAATGGACAGACATGCATGGTTATATTGATTAAACTCGTCATTTCATGGAGTTTGATATACATATGTCCGAATTTGTCTTGATTATTATATGCCAATACATATAACCGTTTGCTGAAAACCCCCAATAGTACGGCCGAGTATAAAAATTAGCTAAAGAAAGATGAGATTTATGCGAATAGTGTAAAATAGATGAAAATAAAACAAAAAGCTCAGCGCTTTCAATGTCGTGAGAGAGTGTACATACATACATATAAACAAACAATGCGCGAATATGTATGTATGTATATTGCGAAATTTCGTTTTCCAGAATAATGAACCAAAAAATAAGAAAACCGAAAAAAACAATTTTTTTTTTAAATTTAAAAAGTTCAAAATGAGACCAAAATGCTAATGAACTCTAGCGGTAAATACATATGTAAATATACACGATGCACATACATTTATGTATATGTATATATGTATATGAATGCGCCTATGAGGCGAAATGCTTTATCGACAGACAAACAGACCAAAAAAAAAGGAACAACAAAAAAGCAACAACAAAGTGTGTGTACGCAAAATAATTCAGTAATAATAACTTTCACGCTTTAAATTACGTGAGGCATAACAATCAATGTGTAATGATAAATAAACATAAATAAAATATATGTATATGTATGTATAATTGTACATATGTATGCATGTAGTCATGAATTTATTTTCTAGTGCTCTAACGATACTTATCTCATTACAATTAAAACACTTCTATGGCGTGCATACATATATACATACCTACATAACTAAATATATAGGTACATGTGTATGTACATACATTGTGATTAAACTGATTTAATTTTTAATTGGAGAAAATTAACGTAGAATTAGAGTTTTTTTAGTAATATATATACATACATACATATGCACATCAAAAAAGCTATTAAACTTCCGCTCATAGTTAATCTTCTAATATTGTTAGTCAAGTCAGGTATTGATGCTTCAAGAAATTTATGGAACTTCCAAACTCTTACTTCTCGTACGAACCTTTCTTTCGAGCATTGTTTTTTTTTTCTTTAAGCAAGCAAGGTGAATAATACGAAAAAAATCTCAAACACTCGCGATCACTTAATACATAAATACATACATACAGACATACATAGTTTCGTTGCCGATGCGTGTTTGTTCGTTTGTTTATATGGTATGGTATATGTATGTGTATGCAGACGATAAGTGACAAGAGAATTGACCCACATTTCGGCCGAAACCGAGTTCATTGAACACTTTCTGTAGAGGAACGAACACGTCACAAATGCACAGTGTGAAATTTTAGTTTCTAAAAAATATTTTTGTATGTATTATATATGTATTTAGTTGCATGTACATATTTTTACATATATATATATATATATATGAGTGTTTGTATAAAAGTGACTGAAAGCTGTTGAGCGTATATGAAAAGTTTCTTTACATATTACGAACTAGAATACTAAATAATACACATAAAATGGACTGTCATAAATGAAAGGCTTAAATTGAGTTTCTAGTTTAAAGCTGTCATGCTTAAATGCGATATGCTGCACATACCATACATATAATATATTTTATAATTCTAATATGGCATGCTTAAGGTGATCGGTATTTCTTCTTATATACATGCATACGTATACATTTGGTCTGTAGCCCATAGTGTGTATGTAATTTTACAGTAAAATTTTTATCATATATTTTAAGAAATCAACCCACTGTTATATAAAGAAGTGTTGGTGTATTGTTTTTGTCGGATGAAAATTTCTTCTGAATTCTAGGCGCATTTCCAAAATTGACTTATGGTACTTAGATAATATACTCGTACATAAATACTACATATGTATGTATGTAAATGTGAAGACACAGCTACATACATATATATCTACAATATGTATATAATAAATACGTATATATGAATGTACAATTTTACACAAAATACGATAACGGCCAGAATAGAGTTATTTATAAATAATTCCTAAATTTATAAATGTTTTCCTTTTTAAGTAGTAAAAGAATAAAACTACTATTGGTTATAAGAAATCAAGAAAAAAATTATTTATTGTATTTATTATTATACTTAAAAAAGTTACGGCTTTTTAAAAACATACTAGTAAAAATTAAATAAATAATTTTTTGTTACTTTCATTTAAAATAAAAATGTAAAGAAATATTTATTTAAAGAAATTTGTTTTGTAAAAATATATCCTTTTTTGTTTAAAAACTAAAATGTAATGAAAAAAAATATACAAAAAACATGTTAGAAAATTGTATGCAAAATAGGTTCACTCAATTTCAACTTTCAAAAATTTTACTTTTTTTATTTATTCAAATCTTTTTTATTTTATTTTTTATTTATTAACCATAATTAGTAAATAATATTTTCAAAAATCTTTTAAAATTAGCATAAAATTAAAAAACTTAATAAATAATGAAACTAATGAAAATTAAATTTTTTTTAATTATTTAAAAATGGGGAAAAAGTTTAAAAACTTGTATGAAAAATAAAGTAAATAAATTTTCTATACTTTTAAACATTTTGTATTTAATTTTATTTATTCATTTAATTTTTTTTAATTTCAACAATTTTTATTTATTGCCACTAACTGGTAAATAATAGTTTATTATTTAATGAGAAAATAAAAAATGGAGTAACTTAAAAAATAATAAAACTAATGAAAATTTAATTTTTTAAAGGATTATTTAAAGATAAAATAATTAAAAAAAAGTTGTAAGAAAAATATGTCCAGACAATAGCTTTCTAAATTTAATTTTTGTATTTAATTTTATTTATTAATTTAATTCTTTATTTTAATATTTTTATTTTTAAACGCTAATTGATAAATAATGGTTTTTTATTTACTTGGAAAACTATTTACGAAACGAAAATATAAATAAACAACTAAAAACAATAAAACTTAATGAAAATTTTGTATTTTTAAAATATTATTTAGAAACAAAAACAGTTCAAAAACTTTATGAAAATTAAATCCATAATTTTTTTAACTTTTAAGATTTTTTGCTAAATTTTATTTATAAATTCAATTTTTGTTATATCCATATATTGATAAATAATAGTTTTTTAATCCCAAGTCGAGATGTGACTGTTTATTTGATTTTTCATTCATTTAAAATATAAAATTTCCTTTAATTTAAAAATATTAAAAGTAATGAAATGATTATTTTTTTAAAAAAGTTATTTTAATACTATTTATTTAAAAATAAAAATTAAAAAAAATTTTATTTTCTAAAATGTTTTTATTTTAACATTTTTTCATTTATTATTCATAAGGTTATACCATAAACAGTATGTAATTTTACTACTTAAATTTATAAAACTAATTAGAAATCATTTAAAAAATATATTTAAATAAAATAACTTTTTCAATACTATTTATATATTAATATTATTATATTCTTTATTTTCTGCTTATATTAAGGAACAAATAATAATTAGAGCCACCTACGTACGTTTATTGTTTATTTTCGCTCGTATTTATAGCACTAGCTCTTATTTTTGTTATCTAAATATATATTTTATAAATGTATGTATATATATTTATATATGCCGCTATGAATATTTATTTATTTGTTGTTCTTAACGTTGTGATAATTTATTATTATATTCACGAATTACGTACTTTCACTATGTAAGTTTTATTAAAGCTCATACATATACTTACATACACGTACATATGTGTATTTATTTGAGGGGGAAAATATCAGCAAATTGACAATTAAAAAATATTTTATTTATTTTTACAAATGTATGTATGTATATATGAGTATGAACATTTAAGGGAATTCCGTTTGAATATTTTTATTAAATTAACAGAAATACATATACATATTATACATATGTATGTATGCATGTGTGTAATATATTGGATAATTTTTAATTTACTAAGAAAAGTTAGATAAGCCACGTACTTTGAAAACAAAAAAATGAAATACATATTTGCTTATATTATATTCAAGACTCCGTTCTTATGAAACTTGCTTCCATCGGAAGTTTTTTGGTCTAAATAAAATGAGAGAGATATAATTCCTTATTAGACAATAAATGATTTTCTAAGTATTAATTTTCAATTAAGTTTAGAATATTTTCATGAATTATGTTTGATGTTCAGTCCGACTTTATCTCTAAATTTATTTTTAATTTTTAATAAAATATTACAATATTTTAAGATTCGCAAAATACAAGCAGAACTACATCTGAACATATCAGTGTTCTTCTAAAAACCTCTGCGTCTCACAACCCAGTTAAGCGCATTTTAATTACCTTTTCGCTCGCCAAACCCAAACAACTTGCATAAAAACAACTCAACACCTTTTACAATATTCTATTTTAAAATGCACAACAGTAACGATTTCCCCACTGGGTATGTCTATGAATATCAATGTACTGTTATAATTATGAAACTTTCTCGCACGCAATTGTTATTGCAGTGAACCATTCTTTTGTAACTGCCTTCCTAATCTTCTATGTATGGTATGTATGTAGTGCAATTTTACTTTTTTCAACATTTCTAAAATAACTGTGGTGGTCTCTTTACTCAAAACACGTATCGTGTGTACACGAAATGTACAATATTCGTTTTTCATTTGTTCATTTGTAATTGTTTTTTTTTTTTTTGTTCTCTTTCTTCTTCTTTTTATTACTCACTTTTCAACTTCGTTTGTAGAGTGCGGTGAGTTGGCTTTCAATCTAGAATTGGGTCAAATAACGGTCTTCTTGTTCGCTATATCAACCAAAGCTCAGCTCAGTGAACTGAAGTGAAGCAAACGGTAATGGCAACTTCAAGGCAACAAATGTAATGTGAAATGAAGAAAGAGGTGAAGAAATGTCTGGGTAAAAAAAAACAAAAATAAAAATAAAACGTTAAAAGTTGCGCCGCCGAAAGAGTGTAACGTATGTATGTATACATACATACATATAGGTTTGCGAGTAACACAATTGAAAATTTGAAGTTCAGTTTCAAACGAACCGGTTTACCTCACGTTTGATCCACTAAACCGGCCCTCTCTCTTAGCGCCACTACTTCCTTAGTTACATGCACACACGCACACTCATACACATTGAACCTTTACGCTCTTACTGATAAAAGAAGGCTTTGTAACGGCATGTACCTTTTGAGCAAAAAGAAAGGAAAGAGAGCGCACAGAACAGAGCGTAGTTAGAAAGTGAAGTATTTATGTTAAGGAGAGGCAGCGGAGTTGAGGTTTTCTTTTACGATAAGAGTTTAGAGTGATTCTGTGTACAAAAAAAAACTCAAATAAAGATTGAAAAGCCACGGCGACCACGCCCACAATTTTTTCAACTCCTAATTAGCTAAAGAAAGCTAATTAGGTCTGGTGTAAGGGGATCTCGCTTGTTCAAAATTATCTATGAGTAATGTAATACTGATGACATTATTTCTTTGAGGGATACATTCGATAAAAAGAAAATAATTGAATTCATGAGAAAATGAAAAAAAAAAATTTAAGTAAATAGAACATTGATTTTCAGATCCCAAATTGTATCTCCAAACTGTTATTCACACAAATGTTGGAAACTCGGGTGTTTTTCACCTTTCAGCGATACCGCGCACAGCTCACCGCGAGTCGCTCAGACTGTTTGACCACTAAATAGATTGCGAAATCGATCTCGAAAGCAGAGAGAGAGACAGAGAGAGAAAGAGAGGGAGAGAGAGAGGCCATGAAGGGTATTCAGTAAATAGATTTTGATAGAGAAAGGAAGGAGTAAGCCATATTGTAGTAATTAGGAGAGACATAAAATGACGAGGTGTTTTTGAAGTGATGCTAAATTTGATAACGCTAGAAAAGAGATGACTATTGATATTTCCTCTCAGCATATTATAAGAAATAATACCCAAAACTTCATTCTTTGCGACTTTAGAGTGTCGGAAGTATAACTCTGAACCTTACTCGAAACCTTCGAACTATTGATAGATTTGTATAAGAATTTTTTCTTAAGCTAGAAGGTATTGTCTCTCTGCTATCGGCTGCCGAATGTAATCGAGCTGTAATCAAATCGTATAGAACTTATGACGAATCTAAGCCTTGGTCCACTTTGAATGGAATGCAGAATTTAGACCACTTAAATAAAAGCCGTTAAAGAAAGATGAAAGTCTACAAAATATTGAGTCTACATAAATGTATATGTATTTATGTATGCATATGTCTATGTCTATATAAGTTTTCGGTTACTTAAGCTCTAGTAAATAAGCTCAAAAAAAATCACTGCCGTCATTCTAATGCAACAGTCTTTGTTGATCGCTGTGAAAGCGGGCCGAGAATTCTGGTAAGTGGAACTGCTAGTGTCTTGCATGCACAAGCGAACGTGATGTAGCGATTGTGAATACCAATGCAAAGCGTTAAATAAAAAATAAAGAAAAGAATTTACACAATCAGTATGGCTCAAGAGTGAAACAACAGCGATAGTGCCACCTGCTTAGCACCACTCCTCACCGTTCTCCCGCTTTCTAAGTGATCAGTTGCGTATGGACACGCAAAGCATAATGCAACTCTCGTCTGAAAACAGTTAGGAAGAGAAAGTGTTACGTTAACGTTGCTTGACGTAGGTACATATGTATAAACATACATACATAAGCATATATGTAGATATTGTTGTTGTTGGCATGCGTACAGAATGGAATAAAATGAAAATACTTGACCGGCTGACTAAAAGACAGAACGACTGATTGACTATGGTATCTACATACATACGAGTATGTACATACATATGTAAGTATGTATTGCATATAAACGAACTTATCAAGAGATTTTTGTTTGTTTGTATATTTTTGTTATTTAAAGTCGTTGTACTTTAAAGAGTAACATACTGTTTAAATGGCATATATATGTATGCATGTGAATGTGTGTACTTTTATTTATGCGTAGCTGTCGTCAGCAATATCAAGTGCCACCAGCTAGCACTTCATTCGGACTGGGGCACGTTTAGCATGCTAAGCTGCATCTGCGCATTGGTTGGCCAAAAAAAAAACAAAAAAGTCAGCACATTTGGTGGGTAAGTGAACTTTTGGAGAAATTGAATGGCATTACGCACACAATTGCTTGCTGTCACACATACCTTTGTATGTGTGTATTTGTGTAATGTACATACAGCACATAAACTTACTTTAAAATAATGTAGTTCGGATATTAGACCGTTTGTAGATTCTCGTTAACTTACTTTCGACCAAAAGCCATAAAGAGACTCAAGAAAAAAAGTAAAAAATAAAAAAATAATAATAAAATAATAAAAATAGAAATTGTGTAAAAGCAATAATGGAAACCTTTGAATTATGTGCATAGAAGTGAAAACTAATAACTTATGTGTACGCGATAATTTTAGAAATATATTCATTTAAATGTAGAATGGAGTAAATATGCTTGTATGCATGTGAGATTGTAGATAAATGTTATGTGTTTTATATGAATATGGTTTGGATGTGTTTGATGTAATATTGTACTTATCACATACATATTTTTTTTTTGTATGTACTAAGCTGAGGTTTAAACTAGAAAACCCAAAAATATATATACGAGTATCTTAGTAAAATTTGAGATTTCGAAATTTTTATTAAAAGAAGTTTGGTATTTTTACCATTTATTTTTTTAATATCTTAAAATTTTGATTTTTATGTAAAACAAAATTTTGATTATCAGAATTTTCAAAATCACCATATTCTAATTTAATTACAGAGTTCAAAAAAATGTTTTCTCTATGTGAATTCAATCTCGTAGACCTGTGTAACATTTCGACAAGATCGGTTTGGTAGATTTCGAGAAAATCGCGTTTAAAGTTTAAAGCCCGGAGCCTATCTGACTTTAAGCGTGTGCCTGGCCAAGCTGTATCTCCTAAACTTTTATTCGGATCGAAACCCATGTAACCCTATAATGTATCTTCGATTGTAGATTGTGATAACCGAACATAATTTTGATTAGGACTACCTCTATATTTCGTTCATTTCAATTATTCGCAATAGAATACTTATTTCTGTCATCTGGTAAAAGTTAACGAAATTAAAAAGAAGAAAGTTGTTGCCGTTAAAAAATAATTTGTTTGTTGTTGCTGTTGTTGTTGTAGTGGTTGCTATATCCCGCTTAGGGATAGGTTAGTTATTCTAAGTCACAGGAGGTTCAGGAAATCAGCTGTTTCGACAGTTTCGGACCAGAGGAAGAGAGGTTTAGATGTGTCGGTTTTAGGGAACATGTAAAGTAGTGTTGGTGGTTTCTAATTGTGAACTCGGCTCGGAGTGTGATCCCCAAAAAAAAAGCCCGAAAATAAATCCATCAGCCGTTTGGCTTAAATTAAAATGTAGGTCCCTTTATTTGTTGGAGAAACATAAATTTTTAGCATGAGTCCGGCCGACAGTCGCTTCAGGGTTAGAAAGTGCCAATTACATATAGTACATATAAAAAAGTAAAGTTTGTTGGGGAAGTTCAGGATAAAACAAGATCTAAAAATTTAGTTATAGAAGAAACTGATTTTTTTCTTAGTATACACGATGAAAAAAAGCCAGTGACTACCTAGACCAAGTCATGCGGTAGATGAGAACGCTCCATGTTTGAAAGTTTTCGACACAGTACCCGGCAGTGGAATCTGAGGTGGACCTCCACAGCTGGGAAAAAACGTGTGGAGAAGGGCCTAGCCTCAGTTGGTGTCCCATTGGTGTCTAACGGCTGAGAGAAGTAACGACTTGCGCGCTATTGTTCAGTCAGCTGTAATCGCTGGAGAAGAAAATCTTCATATAATAGGAAAATACCAATTTTTTAAGAAAGTTAATACATTTATATGTGCATCAAGTTAAGTTGAATTAGATCTCTCAGTGCTGTAAAGAATCGATGTCAAGTGTGTCGAAAGGAACAAATTTAAAAGTATGTTCTTCAATCGAGCTCCTTTTAAGTTTCTCCAACAAAACAACAATTACAGTTTATTCTAAGGCGTTC
Organism: Ceratitis rosa; assembly: GCA_037013455.1. Taxonomy (NCBI): domain Eukaryota; kingdom Metazoa; phylum Arthropoda; class Insecta; order Diptera; family Tephritidae; genus Ceratitis; species Ceratitis rosa. The sequence continues at coordinate 5,352,146 of JAWMAG010000002.1, read as the reverse complement.
CGAATGCCTTTGATAATCACAATTCTATGAAAAGAAGACTTCCATTTTTTGTTCATGTATACTTAAAAATAATAATATATATGTATGTATGGTATATAAAAAGCAGCAAACCAGCATAAAATGCACTCACTTCCTTCTGATATATACAATATGTATACGTGTATGCATGTACTCGTATACAATAGAATTGAGAATTCTTTATTTGTATTTAAATTTCACTGATTACTCAAGACTTTGTATTATGTAAGCCGGCGATTTCGCAATAATTCAAGAATAGCCGCTGCCTGTTTGCCAATGGGTGCAATCTTAAAACCACACATACTTATTTACATACATACATATGTATGTATGACCATACAGCATAAAAGAAAGAAGCTCAGTTGGAAAGTCAATGTTTTGAGATTGATTTACAAATAAATGTATACAAAGATACATACATACAAACTATCTTTCTTTAAATAATTATTTAAATGTGAATATATTTTGTGCAAACAATTAAAAGAATGTGTGTACATATACGAAAAATAATATTATATATGTACATACACATGTAATATATGTAATTATATAAGTGCATATCTACCTATCTCTATATTGCACATATGTACATACCTATATACTTATAGATGCTTCGATGTGCTGAGTAATATCCCTTTTATAGCAACGAAACAGCCAGTTATGCAGGAAGAAAGAGCACTTCGTGTTGGGAAGGCAATGATAAAGCCGCTTTAGCGGGCATACAAACTGAGATACATATGTACATCCGCACATTTTATAAGACTATTGCACATAGAATGCCAAAGCCACAATATACGTATGCACATACATGAGTACAAATAGGTACGTCTACTTACGAAGAATTAAAGGCTGTACAAAGACGAAGACGAAGACGAAGAAGAAGAAGTAGTATAAGAAAGGCTGGTTGCTTGCCCGCTTGCTTGTTGTATGCAGAATTCTTTCGTAATGCTAAATTTAGAACACAGTCTATCAAGTAGGTTGATTGGTCACCAATAAACAGCACAGCACAACTGCACAAACACCAACACCAATACCAATACCAACACTGTGGGTGTGGCGGCGGCGCAAAGGGTCATAAAAGGGGAAAAGACTGCAAAAATTCTGCGCAGTTGTTTAGCTTGTTTCAATACCAGTGCGCTGCAGTATTACGTATGAATTATATCTATATTTCGTAAGTTTATATATAGGTATATGTATGTATGTACCCGTAGGTGCATTCGACGTTCTGGCGATCGCTACTCGAAGCGGCTTGCTCCCGAATGTAGCGAGAAGAAGTAGCACAACGTTGTGACAAGGTAAATACCTACAATAATTTATGTACGATTGGAGCCGGCTGTTTTAGTTACTCCAACCGAACCGATGGGCACATCGTATTGCATGAACTGACTCGCAGGCTCACTGCCCGACTGACTGGCTGACGCAATGAGTGAATGAAATTTTGTCCTATTGGCTTCTTTTCTGTTTACTTATTTTAAGTTCGAAAATTTCACCTTCAGACCGGGTTTTGACTTCATTTCACACGTATGCACGCATGTGTATATACATAGGTAGTTATGTATACGAGTATATGTAACACAAAGTGCATGGAAGTAGGTATGGTTATTTGCATAATATATTAACATACATACATATATAAAATTATAGTACCTCTGAGATCGAAAAAGTGATGAAGACATTATACATATATGGTATATGCAGGATTATTTGATTAAAATAACAATATCGTCCAGTTAGAACATTATGGGTTCAAAGCCTGCGCCCAGTAAGATTCAAAAACAGTATAGAAAAATTTTACGGTCTCATAATAAATTCGAAAAAATTAAAAAATTGCGTGTGAATTTTGTTATAATTGTTTAAAAAATGTTACTACCGTAAATTGTTTATTATATTTATTTTTAGTTTTGTTCTTTTATTTAATAAATATTTTGAATTATTTTAGTTGATTTCATTACGTATCTACAAATTGTATTCGCCACTTGAATGATATTTATTTTTAGCAACACATTCAATCTAAAGGATAGCACATTTGCTGCTTACAAAATCGTTCATTTTGCATTTGGCCTTGAACCTAGCTATGAAACATGAGAAATCAACAACTCCATAACTCCATGCGCTGTGTAAATATTGCATTCAAGTAGGCATAACACATGTGCATATGTGTGTGTGTTTGTGTAAATATTGCACATAAGGGTAAGTCGATTTATAGCGATAAAGAGTAATAATCAAACAAAATTAAATTTTAACTTGAAATCTAAAGGCTTAGACTATTTAAAAATGTAACAAAAAAGCTTTATTGAATATATTTAATATTTAAAATTAAATTAGTCTTTCACTTTACTTTTTTGTTTAATTTTATTTTTATTTCATATTTACATATTTATTTTATTTTTTGGTAATTTGTTGTTTTTAATTTATTTCATTTTGATTTGCTTGTTTTAATTCATATTTTATTTATTTTTTCTTAGCTTATACTTATTTTTATTTTATTTCATTTTATTTTATTATATGTATATTATTTTACTTTTTTATTCTTTATTGTTTTTATTTATTACATTTTTTTTAATTTTCTTTTATATATATTAAATTCAATTTAAATTAATTTATTTTAATTTACTTTATTTTAATTTTTTTCTCTAATTTAATTTAATTGCTTTTTCAGGCCATTATTATGTTGAATTGTTTTTGGGTTTTCATTTAAATGGAACTGTTTCAGACCATATATTTTTTGGAAATAGTGAAAAAATTACAACAATAGTTTTGGACGGTAGAAGTTAAATTTAAATTTCTTTTATTTCAATTTCTTTTAATTTATTTTATTGGATTTTATTTTATTTCATTTTATTTTAGTTAATTTAATTTAATTTAAATTTATTTAATTTAATTTAATTTTATTTTATTTTATTTAGTTTAATTTAATTTAATTTAATTTTATTTTATTTAGTTTAATTTTATTTTTTTATTTTATTTTATTTTGCTTTAATTTTTTTTTTAATATATTTTATTTTACTTTATTTCATCTTATTTTATTTTATTTATTTTCCTTCATTTCATTTTATTTCCTTTTTTATAAATATATTAGATTTAATTTAATTTAAATTAATTTATTTTATTTTTTCTCAAATTAATTTATTTTAATTTAAATTAAATACGTTTTTTGTTATTTAATTAAATTTTTTCATATTTTATTTTATTTTAGTTTACTTTACTTTATTTTGTTGCATTTTATTTCATATCATCTTATTTATTTTATTTTGTTATAAATTCTTTTATTTTATTTTACTGTTTTATTTTATCGTATTTTTTATTATCATTATTTATTCTACTCTTTTATTTTATTTTATTTTTTCTTTTTAGTTTATTTTATTATGAGTTAGCTTATTTTATATTTGGTTTATTTCATTTTATTTTATTTTTGGTTTATTTCATTTTATTTTATATTTTGTTTATTTAAGTTTCTTCTCTTTTTTATTTTATTTCGTTTTAATTTGATTTCAGTTTATTGTTATTTTTTAAATCAAACTTTTTAATTTAACATGAATGTGTAACCCAACCTAATATCCCGTCGATTTCACATTATTATATCATGAGCCTATTTATTATTTGTACTGGTTTCTTTAGACTGTTTTATTATTCAATTCATTCATTTTGTTTAATTTCTTACATTTCTTAAGACGCATTTCGCTAATCGTTGCCGATGCACACTTTCTTTGCAAGAAGCTTTCATTCTATTATTTATACAAACACTCACACTCAGGCATGCATATGTATATATTGACTTTTTTGATGTTATTATTGCTCTTGTTTGCACTGTGTTTGCCATTATTATATTTATTTTTGCTCTTCATTTGACTAGTATTGTGTTGTGTAGCTCGCAAATATTCTTGCTGTCTAACGACGGCAATGACCTTCTTTATTACGTTGTTGTTGCTGTTATTATTGTTGGCGTGAAGCTTTCCCCTCCTAGCCTTGGAATTATATTTAAGGGCATTCCCTTGTCAAATCCCTTACGTTGCGCGTGCCCCATATATACTAGATATGTGTGTGAAAATATTGAAAGCAGACCATTGCCAAGCAGATGTACATACACGTATGTATGTACATACTAGTAAATTCATATATGTACATATACCAGTGTATGCGTGTGTGTGTGTAAGTGTATACACAATTTCTGTAGAAAAGTGAATCGGTCAAACACTTATCCTCACTCCGCCCTCACAATGCCAAGTTTACAGACGACTAAACAGACCGTCTCGCGTTCCCCCATCACTACTCGTGGCAGTTTAAGGAACTTCTGTATTGAAAGCCATGCACCCGAGGCTGCTGCTGTCATAGGATGAACATGTGTAAGTAACATGTTTATGGCGTAAATGAATGTTAGTGTCAAGGCTTGAGTATGCAAATAACAGATACATACATATATGTATGAAGAGATATGCTCTCTGCATATCTTCTCTTTAGTAATTTTGCAGATACAAAGTGCAAAAGTGTTGTCATTTTCTGTTCTGTTCTATCTCAGTTTTGATGCTTTAATTTTGTTAACTGCTGACTATGAATTATGATTATCAGTATTTGTTGTTGTTGTTGTTTTTTTTTTTTTTTTGAAAAATAATATCATATTTTTTAGTTAAATAAGTGCAACTAAACAATAATACCACTAAGCGTTGCTGAGCTTCAATACTTGTTGTAATTAATTTTGTTGCAGCAAAGACTTTGAACCGTTGGTGTCGGTGCTGCCCATACAGTTGCACTTAAAAGTATACATACGAGCTTTTATCTGTGTATAACAAGGTTAGTCCCACGTAAAAATAAACTCTTCTAAATTAACATGTCGCGCTAGATGTAATGTGCAGTCTCGTTTTTCATGGGACAGACCTTGTAATGATCATGGAAAACATAAATTATATTAAGCTCATCCTTATATGTTGTTGGAATGATATAGAAATGATAAGACAATTATTTTTATAAGTAAGATTAATTACATGAAAACAATAGTTTAATAGAAGAAGAAGAAAAAATGATCTCAACACGGGTTTCATGTTTATTTTAAATGAGAAATAGTAACACAGAGTAAGAAGCACTAGCTGTCAGGGCTTAAGGCGCCAAACCATCGATTTTTACATATTTTACTTATTAAAAATATTAATAAATATTTATATGTTATTTTTTATTATTTTATTTTTTATTTTTTTATTTATTTATATTTTTAATTTAATTTTTTTTTATAATTCTAAAAAAGATATTACAATCATATGAAAGCATAGGAAAAATTAATAAACGCAAAACTTGGAGTAAATGGTTGTAATACAGAAATCAAGTTATATAAGAAGACTATTTTGAGTAACTATTAGATGGACTGCATCTGTAAGGTTGTGGAACTTTTTCGGATATGAATGGATCTTGTTGTAAAAAAAAAAACTAAAGCGGTCTGAGAAATTCATTGAAGGACTTAACAGACTTAAAACCTCTCAAAAAAATGTATTAAATAATTCTGGAACAACTGATGTTAGACAATCCATATACATACATAAATATGTATCGAGTATGTGGAAATCAAATCATAAGTAACAGCTGATAATTAATCCAAGTGATTATCTTAAAGAATTTGGCAAATTTTAACTCAAAACCGCTATCAAAAAATTCTTGAAATGCACACCGTTAGCTCAATTTATAGGTGTTTCACTGTTTACCAATTCACAAAAAAATTGTTTTCATATTTCGTATATACAATATTTGCACACTGTTATTGTTGCTGCTACTGCTGCAGCCGTCGTCGCTGCTGCCGTTGCAAAACAAAAAACACACTTAAAATGAGAACAAAAACAAAAAGATTAAAAGAAAACACGAAAAATGCTACGATGCGACAGGGACTGAGACAGAATGAAACCACCGCCAACAACAACAAAACCAAAAATAAACAGAAACAAAAACCAAAACCAAAATAATAACAATCAACCAACAACGTATCGACAAAGCAGCGACACGGCACAGCAGCAGCGAAGGCAACGCAAAGGCAGCGCAAAGGCAACAACGACGACGATGATGATGACGGCGACGACTGATTTGCACAGCCTTGAACTTCTGTTAGAGTGCATTAACTTTAAACTGCACTGCAGTCGATTGGCGGCAGGGGTTTTGGGTTTTGCGTCATGCGAATGTAGTCGTATTACATACATACATATTGTGGGTATGTATGAATAACTCTAGCTTTCTTCTGTATGATGTGAGTTTATGTGTATGGCCATTAAGCTACATTATATATGTAGGTTTTGTATATGTACGAGTATGTAGTATGAAATGAATGCATGTGCTTATGTGCGTATGTAATCGACTGGATGAACTCACTTTTAGCGAGGTTGGGTCGAACGTTTTATATATTGTTGTTGGTGCAAGTGGTATAAATACCTTGTTTATATTCTATGGAATGTCTGATCATATGCACATACCATATATACATATATACAGATGAGGTACATTTGTACGATAAAAAAATTTTGATTGCGGTATATATATTTCTGTAGATAGATATGCATATAGGTATGAACATATATATGCATATATGTATGTACATACATATGCAATTTGCTTTTATAAGTATGTATAACATATGTACATATGTAAGCGTTGCAAGTGGATGGCGGTCGTCGCTTGTCGGTCGATTACTTAAATATTATCTGAATTTTTATTTTTAATTTTAATTTTCTTTTTGTTTTTTTTTTCCTTTTTGGTGCCACTGTTATTACGGATAGAGAGAGATTGCGTAAATTTCGTTGAATTACGTTAGCAAGCAAGCGAGACAGCTCACACCCCCTAACAGACCCTGCCTTTGACTTTCAATGCATATACATATGCATATATAGGTATGTACATATATGTATGTGTAGTATGTATGTATGTACTTTATTTGATTGTATTTGAATCACACTGATGCAATAATATAAAATATGATTATGGTGAAATTAATTTGATGCCGAAAAAATGCTTTCAAAAGTTATTTAATAACTATTATAAAAAAAACAATTTTTTTCAAAACAAATAAAAGCATATAAAAAAATCGTTTATATCGTTGTATACATTATATCGGCTCTTATCAAAATGTTAGAAAACCAAACATACATACATACATACGAGCACGTGGCGCATTATAATAGTTTTGTTGTGCTCTTGGTATATACCTATGTATGTATGCAAGTTTAGTGTTAGTTTATAAAATCATACATCAAATAGTTATTGTAGGTGTGTGTATGTATGTACATATGTATGTACGTATGACTTGTATGGCAAAGAATGAAAGTGAAATTCTTTCAAAGGAAAAATGTATGAGTCATTGATGTGCTTTTAACAATCATACTATAATACAAATGCATTCGAAGTAGTTGTGTATCTAGATAAATATAAATATGTAAGTATTATATTTATATAAATATATGTTTGCTTGTTTGCATGTATAGAATATGCAACGCCATTACAATGCATTCTTGAAACAGAATTGTATACGGAAAATTTTATTTGTAATCATTATATGTGTGTAATAGGTACATTGATATGTACTATGTATGCATAGAATTATTACATATATAACGGATTAAAAATATGTTAAGCAATTTACTATTTACTAACATTACTTACCAAAGTAAAAGTCAGCATACATGGAGTGTGTCTTTAGGAAACTATATCAATTATGACTTAAGCGAACTACTCCGCAACTACTCCGCTGCCCTCTTGTCTTTAGTATAAAAATTAGATTTTTATTTTTTGATACTTAAAATGCCAATACTTAAGTTCATTTTAATTAATTGTATAGTTTATGCTACTGGAAATTATTTATTTATTTATTTTTCAATGTTTTTTTAATGGTTTTCTGTTTTGAGCTTTTTTTTTATTTGCACACTCAATTATGATAACAGCAAAATTCGCCTTCGACAATGCGTAGTGACGTCTCGACTCTTGGCACAATTAGAAAATATTGTTTATAATTGTAGTTGTTGTTGTTTTATGATACACTATTTGCTCATTACACGTTTTTCTGCTGTTCATATGAGTAACAACTTAATAGTGTGTTCATACGTGTATGTATGTATGTTTGTGCAATCGCTTTGATTATAATAGTGACACAATTTTTGTGCTATTTGTTTTGCTCCACTATGCGTATTTTAGTGTATTTTTTGTTCCTCCTCATATACACAATTGCGCACAGTAAGTTCAAAGTTTGTATATTTATTTATAAGCGCCGCTACGCACACAGCTGATGTACATACATATATGATATATGTACGTATGTATGTTTATTTATATGCCTTCGTCGTTGGCCTAAAGCCGAATGAATGAATGGCGCAATTTTTTGTTTTTTTTTATTTTCTTTTTGGTAGCAATGCTTTTAGCCCGAATGAGGACGGTATTTTTCGAAAATGTTCTAATTGCGCGTTGTTGTGACTTGTATTTACAACGATTTTTCTGCTATGTGATTTGATTATTATTATTTTTGTGTTTTTCGTAAGAAATTTTTGCTTCTTTGTATTTAATTTATTCGGGTTTAAAATGCGCTTTTGATTTGATTTTCTTATTCATTTATTTTTCTTGTTGTTTTCACACATATTTATATAGTATATTTATAAGACGATTTGTTTGTGCATATATTTAAATAATTATACGTAATATTCTATTAATGGTTCTCTTAATAACAATGTCTATTAGCTTTGTTATGAAATTCAGAAAAAACACGTGTAGCGTAAGTTTGTGTCACTTTTTTTACTTTTTGCACAAAAACTTAAAATTGACGATGACAATCGAAAATTTGTTTGTTTTTCATATTGTTTTTAAATATATTTACGGTAATTTGTATATTTATTGTTCTTGATTTTGTAATTTCTGCGCATTAAAAATTAAATACTGCACATTTGTTACTAATAAATAACATACTGCATCATTTAATACACACACACCACATATATATGTCCCTTCTTTTATAACTACATACATAGAATTAATTTAAAAAAAATAATGTCAGTTTTTTTTTATAGTCTTAATTTACAAAAATAGTTATTTTTCCCAAGCAAAAAATGCATTTCAATCAGTCATTTATAACGAATGTGCTATTATTATAACATTTTATTTTTTTTTCAAAAAATATTTGCTCTATCACCGCTTAGTCTCTGTTCCTTAACGTTTGCCGTAAGAATTATGACTGATTTGTTGTTTTGAATTGCAATGGCATTCACATCGTGCTATCGTGCTGATACTGTTTGCTTCGTCTACGGCGCCCAACGTTATTGTATTTGTACTTCGATACACAAACAAACAAGCTTACGTACACGTACACACATACTAGTTGAGCTTGAGCAGCATGAGCATGTGTAGTGTTGTTTATAGTACATACTCGTAGCTTTTACGATTGGCGCTGCCGTGATGATGATGATGGTTGTCGGTTGGTTGTGCTTAATGTGGCGCTGTTGCTCTTTTAAAGAAAGTCTGGCGAAATAACGACATAAAACCATAACACAATACGAAGAGTAAAAAAAATATTGTATTATAAATACGAGTAAACGTTCTTGCCGAGCAAAACAAAAACAAAGAAATGTTGGCTAATAGAAAAAAACGGGGTTTGAGTAAGAAGTTGAGGAGGAAAAAGTAGCAGCTGACTTTCGAATAGCATAGTGGTAAGCTAAAGACGCAGGCGAATAACGGTTGTAATGATCTAGCCATCTATTTACGTATACATACATACAAATGTGTGTACATACAGCTGCTCTCTCAACGCAAACCGTTTTTAAAGAATTTTTCTTTTTATATGTATGTACATATGTATGTTGTAGTGCCTTAATTGCCTACAAATGGGGCCAAACCGACGATAGTAATAATAAGCACCACGCACTGCCAAGCTGTAAGCGCTTCTACAAATGTACATATGTATATATGTATGTCTGTTTATATACCTATACACATCACAGTCAAGAATAAGAATGAGTATAGCGTTTGTGGTGCTCCAATGAAATATAGGAACCGTTGTAAAAAGTAGAACATGAGTACTCAGCAAGAGAGTCGCTGGTTTTACATATGTACATACGAGTATGTATGCAATTATGTGTGTAGTAAATCCCGTTTAAGCTTGCTTTCGCTCAAATAAACGATCTCGCTTGCTCTTTATGCCATCGGCACTAATATCAGCCATGTGGGGCGTTGGTTTATCAAAAAGTAGGTTCTTCTTTCTTTCTTGTATACTTACACGCATATGTACATACACGTATATGTGTATGTATGTATGTACATGCCGCGGCTGATCCTTCAAAGTGAAAGTTTTTGTTAATGTAATCGTACACATAATATTACTTAAGCAAGAGAGTAGATAGGTAGCTATGTAGGTAATCGTTGTTGCTTTGTGACCTCATAAATTAAATAATTTTAATTCTTTGTATGAATATGCATATTGGGAAATAATATAATGAAATTTGTGTGCAAGTATGGATTAAAAAAAAAAAACATTGTAGCAATAAGTTAAATAAATAAATAAATTTGTATAGCATACATACATAATAAATACTAATTAATTTTTAATTATTAATGTTTATAAAATGATTCGAATGTTTATGTACTCTTGGCTTCATCTTAATTATCATTCTTTGAAAATCTCTCGTACACGACCATATGTTTACGATAGTTGCCTCAGATTACGGAATTATTGTTTTTTGGATAGAGTGGCGAACACGCAAGTTCCAAATAACACTGTTTTCAGTATAACTTCCAGAACTCTTGTTCGCCCATTATGATCTTTCTCTTATATTGTCAGTAAATGCCTTCTTGCATCTCTCGATAGCATTTCATTGTTTCAACAGACCATAAGTAGATAGAAATTCTTATAGGTGCCATCTTCAGCTTGATTAGTCTGAGCCTATATTTTGCGTAAGCATGCCACAGTTGACGAGAAACAAATTTTCAACAGCTTCAAAATTATGCCTTCAAAAGTTATTAACACGGCGTATGAGCAATTTTGATTTATTTTCAATTCTATTTAATTTAATTTGTTTCATTTTACTTCATTTTATTTTATATAATTTTTTTTTATTATATTTAATTTTATTTTCTTTAGTTTCTTTTATTTTATTTGATTTTCTCAATATTATTTTATTTATTTAACTTTTTATGTTATTTTATTTCAGTTTTTGATTTAATTTTATTTGAATTTATTTTGTTTTATATTCATTTATTTTTTTTGTTTTATTTCATTTAAAATTTTTTATTTTATGTTATTTTATTTTTTTTTATATATTTTTCTAATTTAATTTATTTTTATTTCATTTATTTTGTTATTTTTTTAAAATAGTTTAATTAAAATTTTTAATTTCTATATTATTTTATTTTGTATATATTGTCTTATTTAATTTATTTATTTTTTTATATTTCTTGACCTTATTTCATTTTATTTTATTTAATTTTAGTATAATTATTTCTTTGTTTTTTTGTATAATATAACTATATTTATTGCAGTTTATTTGTTTTTTATGTTATTTTATTTTGAATAACGGTGTTTATATTTTTTATAAAAACAACAAACTCATTACAACAAACTCATTTCTAGCTATGCATATGTACATATACATATAAGCGAGTATACAACAGTTAAATTGGTGATCTAAAATTTATGACTGCAACTTTTCTCCGCTTTTCTTTCCATCATACCAATCGTTCAAACATGTTGCAAGCGAAAACTGGGATCATAGATTTTGTTCTACTTTCTCAAATGTATGGTAGAAGTAAAGTACAATAATTTACGGTATTTTTACTCAGCTTTGTATAACATTTACATATATAAAACTGTTACATATACATAAGTATGTATATGTAAATATGTATGTATATAGAAATATGAGCATTTATACCATAATAAAGTAGAGTAGAAATTCAGAACTAATCAGTATTATAGTATTTTGCGAAAAGAAACTGGTTTTGTTCCTGTCTTTTTTTTGTGAAATTTCCGAATTCTGTTCACAGATTAATTTCATTCATTGCATTATACAAACATTTATTTTTACATATCTAAATGATAACTAACACTACTTCTAAACATTTATATACCTAAACACACAAACAAACGTTTTTTAAACTAAATATATGTGTATGTATACTGATACAAGTAGTCAGCGATCTAACCTGTAATTGTATGTAGAAGTGGTTGACCTACTTTCTGGCATTAAAGCGTTTTTAAAGAAAAGAAAGAAGTATAATTTTTTATTGTATTCATTTGCTTTGTTTGCTTTGCTTACTTATAACTTATGATAGTATTGCGTCGTCATGTTCTTATGTGAGCATGTGCGCGATCGCTTTCTCTTTTCTCAACCGTAATTTGCCGTTAACTGTTTGGCCTTTGGGTTCTTAGTAGAAGTAACATGTTACCAGCTAACATACATACATACATACAATTTGAAAATGTGCACTAAAAACTTTCTTAATTGCATAAAACAAATACGTATATTTATATACATATATATGTACGTAAGTATTGGTAGTTATAAACAAATAAAGCACTTTTTATTCAAATACGCTTATACCCTTGTTTGTGTGTATAATTGTGTAAATTTATGATTTAACTGGGTTATTTTTTATTTGTGTAAACTAAATAATACTTTATTACAAAGCTTCTTATAACGGCTAATTATAAAAGTGATATACATTCTTTTACATACATAATTTACCAACTTTCATCCGTTTGAATTCTAACATTAAGTTAATTCTTAAGCATAAAATATATAAATAGTTTCGTTATATTTTGGCATTTTTCGTACTATGATAATAAAGTTGAGGAGCTTTTAAGTCTCAGTTGGGACACAAAGCCCTTTAAAATAAATTAAATGCCGAAAAAGTTTAGCGCCTTTCTCCAAAAATTTCTTGTAAAACTAAAATTACTAAAAATGAAATGATCGGTTTCTGAATATTTTCCAAATTAATTGCTGTATAATATATAAAATTTCCAAATTTTATTTATTTTTTATTATTTCTACAGCTAACTACAGTTCACAAAAACCAATAAAAAATAATGAAAATAAAATAAAATAAGATTAAAAAAAAACTAAAACCAAATAAAAAAAAATATAATAAAAAATTAATTTAATAAAAATTAAAACAAAATAAAATAGTTGAATTAAATTCAATTAACTAATTAATTAATTAATAATAAAAAACAAAACGGAATTATAATTAATATCTTTTATAATTAGATTTAATTAAAAACAATAAAATAAAATAAAAAAATAAATATATCCCAGAAAAATAAAATAAAATAATATAAAATAGAATAAAATGTAATAATTCAAATTTAAATTTAAAATAACCCAAATAAAAATAAAGTAAACTAATTTAAATAAAATAAAATGAAATGAAAAATTAAAAGAAAAAATAAGAAATCAAAAATAAAGTAAAAATAAATTAAATTATATCAGCTAAAACAAAGTAAAATAAAATAAAACAAAATAAAACAAAATAACATAAAATAAGGAAAATAAAATAAAAATAAAGTTAAATAAAATATATAAAAAGAAGCTTAAATAAAATTAAATAAATAAAAGTATTATTAATTTTCTTTTAATAACATGAAATAAAATAATGGTATTATATTTTAAATAATTTTTCAATTATTTATAATCAATGCTATAAGCTAGCATTATTTTTGACACTTCTGATAGAAACTCGATATTTCACCTTTTCCCCACTAATAAAAATTACATTTGAGGCCAATAAGAAGGAGCTAATGGTGAGAACTAAAAGCATACGGAATGATTATCCGAAGTCGGATCATAATTTTTTTTTTATCAAATTTTAAACTTTCGGAAGAAGTCTAATCCGGTAGAGCCTTTATGAAGCACTTCTCTTACGTTTAGCGGTTGTCTATCTACCGAGACATAGTTAATAAGACAACCCAGTCTCGACCTTATGGATAGTCTCGTTTTCAATACAGACATTTACATAGTTTTTCAAAAAATTCGAAATTATGCCTAAAAAAATTAAAATAATTAAAAATTATTTCTTTTAAAATGCTAAATATACAACGGTGTTTACTTCTATTCTATACCATTATTTGAAATGCTTTTTACATAATAACCACATGCCAATATGACTAATTCATATGGAAGTTAAATGTCAATGTACCTTTACTGTCTGCTCTAGTATAGAACAATATTTGAACTCTTCCAGCCAGAAAATGCTGATGACACTTGAATTTGAGGTTAAAGGAAAGTTAAAGGAGTTGGAGAAATGTCTGTGACCGTAATGCCGGGTCATGCAACTAATAAAGTTCGTCTGAGTTTAGTCTGACAATAAAACCAAATCAAAATATTTGGCAACATAAATGGAACTACCACACCACACACACACACATATATATACCAAATATCAGGGTATGTATATAAACTTTAATATACATACATATGTATGATATAGTGTGTAACTGCAGGAGAACAATGGCCTTTCCCTTTCGTTAAGAATCGAAAAGCAACAAAATTATGTGGAAAAGTGCGAAAAAGAAGCGCGAATGCGCGAAAGATAGCACTGCATATGCAAAAAATACGTATATTTTTACAAAAATATAATATATACGAGTACATGGATAAAAGGTTACAGACATGCATTTTATATGTAAACGTATATCCTATATATGAGATTGCTCCATACGTGCCACGAGAGAATAAGCAGCTCGAAAAAGCTTTACTTAGCTTAGTAGTCAATGCGGAATGTACAGTATAACTGTCAGAGTTTCAATGAGGGCTTTAGCAATTGCCTGTAAAAATATTTTTAAACAGTAAAACCGTAGAAATTTTGAAAATTCTTGTGAAGGGGCCACTGCTATAGAAAGTATTATAATATCAATTATTCTGGGCACTATTTTCTCTCCCGCGGCCAGCTAAAATATCTTTATACCGACTGGATACTCTGGTAGCCGCAAACGCCGAGTGGTTAACAGTGCGTCCTACCATTCTCAAGGCCATGGTTCGACCAACCGAACCCTCGGCAGGGAAGGGGCCATTCTCGGAGTGTATTTTTGACATGAATAAAAATCCATCGGCCGTTGCGAGGCTTTTTAGTATAAATTGTAGGTCCCTACTTTTGTTGGAAAAACATCAAATCGGAGAAGGAGTTCGGTCGAAAATTGCTTCAGCAGTTATAAAGATGCAATTATATATAATTTAACATCAACGTTATGTATTTCCGACGGGGTAATGTATAAGTCGTAAGTATTTAATGAATACTTGTAAATATGTATCAAGAAAAATAATAAAATGTTGTAAGGATATAGAGTTCTCTTGAGTATTATTTAAAACCATTGCACGCCGTTATGAACCCTTATATAACGTGTTGTTGTTTACGTTTTTAAATTCTTACAACTCAACCGAAAAGACCTGAAGCATGCGCAGACACATGACATTGCAATTGGAATGAAAAGCGTTTGTAGGAAATCGTTAGATGCTTCCCATAACTGCTAATAATTTACTATAAATACTTATTTATATTTATTTAACCATTATGCGGAGGTTTCTGAGTTCGAGCCCTGACCAGAACAGCATCGAAAATTTAAAAAAAAAATTATAATATTATAGGGGTCGGTGGTTTTAAGGATTTTGCATGTTCTTTTATTTGTTAGAAAGCCAGACGCAGTTCACAAGTGAGTAAGGGAAGGCCGAAAATTACATCAGTCGTTATAAACAACAATTCCTCTTACGAATATTAGAGAATAGAGAGAGCATTTTGACAATTGGATCACCTCGAGCATTTGAGAAACAGCTGATCGATGGCCATGACTCGAAAACTTTAGAATGTCAATTCAAAAACTTCAAGCTATAACGAACATTTAGAAATAAGATGTTTTTAAATATTATTAATAAATACTTTTGAAATTTGTAATCTATGAAAAAGTATTAAAATTATTGAAATTCTACAGAAGTACTAGCATGCACATAATAATATTGTTAATTTTTATTAAGCAATTTTCAGGTTTACACAATAAAGAAATATTTGATTAAAATTCTTTTCCTACCGGATATCTTTGCACATATTCAAACACATAATAATATATATATATATTTATTATTTGCAAAGAATGAATGAGCAGTGTATCTGCTGAGCTACAACAGGCATTATATGACTACTCATGTATATTTTCCATACAATTTTATGTACTCGTATATACCACTTTACAACTGCGCCTTCTGACAAACTAAAA
Source organism: Ceratitis rosa (assembly GCA_037013455.1). Lineage (NCBI taxonomy): Eukaryota > Metazoa > Arthropoda > Insecta > Diptera > Tephritidae > Ceratitis > Ceratitis rosa. The sequence goes on along the minus strand of JAWMAG010000002.1, from coordinate 5,335,927 downwards.
ATGCCAAAAGTTAACGTGGTAAAGGACGAAAATGAAAGTAGAATAAAGATGAGAAGGAAACGGGCCATGTGAACGAACTGTTAACGACACTGTATATGTATGTAGGTATATTGTGATATTATGCGGCAGACTCAACCTTGAAATTTAGAAGTGAAATACCCATGCAAAAGGACACCGACATTGCGTATGCCAGAGTTAGCGTTCACGTCATCATTAAATTTAATATCATTATGATGATATTCATTCTGAGCAATGCATATATACAATATGTATGTATGTGTGTTTACGTAAGTAGTTATATGTATATATCATTTAGCTATATATTTGGGGTGTATATTGATATGAAACTTATATAATATATGAATTTCTTAGTAAACGTTCATTTGAATACCTATTTGTTAACTTCTATGGTATATGAGTGATTTTTTCTTTCTTTTTAATTGGTATGAGTAGATAATTATGGCTGAGTAAACAATATGATTCACCGCTAATTGAAGACACAAAGTCAAACTATATCCCTCTCCTCCGCTTGACTTCTGCGGAGAGTTGCTGATTACCTTATTCCTTACTGGTACCTCCTGAAACTGCGTATAAGTAGAGCTATCAAGCGAGGTCATTGCATTTTACTTTATTCTACTCCGCTAATAGCATTTTAGAGCAAAGGAATACGGATATCAGGTCATATCATTGGATACTTACCATTAAGCAAGAAGGACTATATAAGCGACCTATACACTATAGGTAGATACATATAAGCTTGCTCTTAAATCATCTTTCAGTTGCATTTATAGAGAATGGTGACTGGATGGAATGGTCTTCTATCGTTCCTAGACCGAATTCATATCGATTTACATTAGGACTTCGTGTATTCTTCCCGGCATTAAGTAAAGCAAAAGTCCCAAAAAAGAAGGCCACATTTTGTAAAACTTTATTTCATATGAATCAACTCAGAGAGGAACTTTTCAATTCTGATCGAACTTCTTGTGCTGCTCACCGCAAATTTACCCTAACATGTAGCACAGGTCTCGCAAGTAGTATGCGCCTAACGGTTATTTCTTTCCGGACATTCGAATAAATCAAATATATATGTCTAACCTTGTACGAAGGTGAGCAGACCCTGAAAATAGTATTACTAATTAAAAGAGATCGTAATGTAATATTGTAGTTGGAGTTATAATAGGGCATTTGCCGCTAAAATTCCATTTCCAAAAAAGAAAGATACTATCGATAGAACTTAGACCATATACAAAGTATAGCGAAACGCTAGCGAGATATCTCTTCGAACTCCCAGCCTATGACTGATTTTAGCGAAACATAGGTGATTTTTCCCAATGCTCAACTCTAAAAGAGAGCGTTCCTGGTAGGGAAGAATCATGCATCGAATTGTTGGATTTCATTTTGTTGGGTCCCTCTGTGAAGTTAAAAAACTTCTTATGGCTTAATCCACCAAAAGCCCAAGGTACTATTAGTAGTAAAGATCACCAAATCACTTCTCTTATTGCTCTAAGCGTTCGAAGCGCTCAGCCTTTTAGCAGATCTCACTTATATGTTTTTCTTGTAAGTTTCTTTTTCATTCGATGTCTGTATTGTGGAACATTGTGTACGATGAATTACACCTAGCTGGGCTAGCAACCTCAAATATTAAAAATTGGCTAGAATAGAAATATCTCAAACTACAGATAATCAGATAGAAAGAAGCCGTTCTTATGTATAAAAGGAATGACAAAAGTGGAGACAATCCATATGAGAGTCGGTAACAGCATTAGTATATCAAAGCCAGGCGTGAAATATATAGGTATGACCTAAGATTTTGGGACCACCTCCAATACGTAAAACTGCAACAGTACCCAATAATGGCAAACTTCAGCGGACCGCCTAACAGCCGCTCGCAGGCGTAGTAAAAATAATCACCCTCCCTTGATGATTCCTCGATCTGTCGTTTATCATTGTAACTAGCGTTGAATCCTTGCGCCATCGCTGCTTCCAGCACATTTCTGCTGCTTATCACACAGTATAAGTCATTTTTGGGTTGTTCCATTACGATATCGCAGACGGAACAAATCTTGTCAAAAGCATGGGAAGAAATCTATCCGAAGCTCGATGGTAGATAAGATGCAGTAATAGCGCAAAAGGAAAGGTAGACTTACGGTATGATCTCAAATCTATAGACATGGCTAAGCAGGTATTTTAAAAGCTACCTTAACAAATACTTCTTTTCCCCAACAGGGCGCCCTTAGTTTCTTCTCTAAAGTGCTCATCGCCCATTGCAAGCACTAAGTGTAACCAGGTCCTTCTCCACTCCGAAGCCGGGGTGATGAGAGAACTTTAAATTTCTATTGCCTACTCGGTTTAAAATTGCACCTGTTGACAAGAGGGATTCCGCGTTCTAAGATACTCATCTAAGCAGATGATGTCAAGCTCTTTAAATCAGTTCATTCTATTGAAGATAGAGAGCTTTTGCAACTTGAACTAAATTATTTAGTTAGGTTGTGCGATGCGAACTGTATGTCCCTAAATTTAAATGAGTGCAAATACCTATATGTGTTTCTCCAGAAAATCTTTCCAATCCTTTGCCTATATGATACATAATCACAGTGTTGAACAAGTTACTGATTTCGCTGATTTAGGTGTCACAATGGACCCTAAGCTAGCTTTAGAAATCATGTAAGTGCTTGTGCTAATAAGGTAAAAGGGGTTTTAGCTTTCAATAACGTTGGGCTAAGGAATTCAAGGACCCATACATTACCAAATTACTCTTTACCTCACTTGTTAGGCCCATTTTGGAAAATGGCTCAGTGGTATGGAGCCCACACTATCAATTGTATAGTGATAAATTGGAAGCTGTACAAAAGTATTTTCCACAATTCGCGTTAAGAAATTTAAACTGGGATGCGAACCAGAATCTGCCTTCTTACAAAAGTCGTTTACGCCTCATTAATCTGCTTACACTCCATAGTCGTAGAAAGATGCTTGGAGTTTTATTTTTAACTAAATTGATAAGAAGTGCTATCAATAGCCCATACCTGCTTAGCGAGCTTAACTTTACCATCCCTTTAATATCATCTAGACACTTTAGGCCCCTTTCATTTGGCTCATGCAGAACAAACTTTGAAATGCAAGACACTTTTAGGTCTTTGTGTAACGATTTTAATACACATTCCGCCAATATTGATTCCTCTGACTCGCTTTTCTGTATCAAAACCTCCTTCCTATGAGCTTTAAATAACTAGGTAAATGCTTTTTCCTGTTTCCCGAGTAATTTCATAGCAGCTTATGAACAATACTGTAGCTGTTTAGTGTAAGAGGCAAGTGTAACCGCGACCTTCCGCGATCGGTTTCGGGTTCAGGGCAGTCTGGACTGTTACTGGTTTTCGGTCACCGGTCTGTTGGATTTTTCGATTTCGACAAGATCAATTGTGAAATTTTCAGGCACCACACTAGTCCAATCAATTTATTGAAGGTGAGCTTTAAACTTTCACACACTACCCTCGATAAGACATTGTTAGCGATATTGAGAAGACTTACATCACTATAATCGGTGCAGACTGTACACTATTTTTGTGTATTGGGCAGAGTTCACTAAAGTTCCAATTGTCGAGTATGCTTTCTGCAAAAAAGCTTTGTCAGTCCTTCTCCGCTGTATTTGAATAGCCCAGTTGGAAGGCCATCGGATCCAGGCGCTCAGTTGTTCTTCAGACACACAGTTGCTACTCAAACTTCTTCATAGCTGGGTAATGGAACTTCTACTCCTACTGCAACGATTGTTTCTATTTCGGTACCATTCAACAAACTAGGAAAGTGTTTCCTCCATAAATTCCGTATACTCTATGCATTAGTCACTAGATCATTTCTTTTAGGGCTACATGAGTATGCTCCCGGAGCGAAAATGAGATAGCCACGATTTTGAAACCTTCGCTTCATTTTTACACAAAATTTTCGAGCATTTCTCCTGTTGGTTATCTCTTAAAGTTCTTCATACACGCGCATTTCAGAATCCCGCTTCTTCTGTCTACAAACGCGTCCCCCTTCTCTTCTCAACTCTCGGTATCTTTCTTACACAGCGCAAATTAATATATTTTTTAATATCTAAAAATCGACAAAATTTTCGATTTTAAGTTCGAATTGACCCACCGAAAGTCAAATTTATACTGTTTCGAGCAATTTCTTTTGCTATTTTCTAATTACTTACTTATCAGTACACACTCGTAATGTTAAAAAGGACCTATTAATAGTATGCTTGTGACATCAAAGCGAAGTATTTCTAGCAATAATTGCGATAGTCACATTTTTTCATAATATGGGTCACACGACAAACGATTTGCCGCTGGCTGAAGATCACATAATGCAGTTGGTAATGAGAAACAAAAAGAAATCGCTTGCATGACATGCCGCTGTGCAACAACATCTCTCTACATGCATACCTACATATGTACATAGGTATATACTTATGTATGCACAATAGATGCAATGCAACTTTCAACATTTACCGCAGGCACTTTCTATTGTTGCAATGATCGCAACGCTATTGTTTCATATTTGCGAAAAAGTTACAGAAGCCAAGAGAAAAAAAGAAAAAATGTTGAGATTTATGCAAAAAAAAACACATATAAATACATACACGTACATACATATGCACATAGAAAGAGAAAAATTTTGCAACTACTAGACGCCAACTTCTCAGTCTTACTTTTCCGAAACGGATGTAAGAAAACTGTCTATATGCATAAATAATTGGCAAGCAGACACATACATACATAAATACCTGTATATATGCGTACATACATACTTTTATGCATTTAAAAACTCGTGTAGTCAACTATGCCTTCCACACTACCTTTATCCTGCCTGCACCACCACTACCACTCAGCCCACTCAAGCCACCTTTCCACCTCTACTTGTGGCCATCGCCACCCCACCGCCCCACCGCCGTACACCCTTCAACCTGTGGCTGTTGCATTTTACTAAATGCAATTATTCAACAGCTTTTTCCTATTTTCGTTTTTCAAGAGAAAAAGTTGGTCATGACAATCGTCGTAGTTGCAATGCATGACGGAACGCCGGGAACCGTTGCAACCGTCGCCTCGTCGCCTGGTCTACTCGTTGCATTGGCTTTAGCTTCGGGAAAACAGCAACTATTGCCAATTCGTAGACGCCAACCATCCAGTATTCAATGGTAATGACAATGGCAGTGGCATAGTGGCATAGTGGCAGTGGCAGTGGCAGTGGTAGTGGTAGTGGCAGAGTGATAGTTGTAGCGCTGGTTGTTTGCTGTGTTGTGTTGTCTTGTGTTGCTTTTGTGGCAACTAGTTGCTCGTCGGTTTGTTTGTTGGCGAAAATCACGATCGGTGTCACAGCACACTGTATTCATAATTCCAGTTTGTGTTGTTGCAATTTGTTTTCTAACGATCTCTCCATGTTGCGCTGCATTGCGTTTGGAAAATGTGTGCGATAATACAAATGCACTGAGAAAATCTGACTGAAAAAATCTGTGCAGAACCCTACAAATGATGCTAATACAATTTTTCCATGAATTTACTACTCCTTTGGAACTTTGATCGATAACGTCAGCGATGAGATTATCCCGAAATATATGACTACGGTAGAGAGGGTGATCTCCTACGCCCTGTTTAGTATAGGTGGCTTAAAAGGAGACGGTTTATCCCTCCTGGTAAATATAACCAGGTCCTTGTACCAGTTCTCAACGTATAAAGACTTTTGGAGCGTGTCGCTTCAAGTTTTTAGGTGTTTTGTATTTCGCTGTTAGGGCAATGTCGTCAGCATATGCTACCACATCGCATCCTCCCTTTTCCAATCAGCGTATTTGCTGTGAGACATCACCACCGCCGTTGGAAACCCATTTATCGAAGAGCTTCTTTTACGAATTCAGTAAGAATGTTGCCCCTTAATGTCGAGAAAACTACCGTATATTCCTTCAAAACAAGCTCATTTTGGAAGCTCCGGACTAAATTATGTAGTACTGTATCCACAGACTTGCCCTTAGAGTAAGCATATTGCTTTTCCGGGAACCCTTCTGGGGTAGATTTATGTGTATGAAGCTGTCGACCAGTCTTTCGAAGCTTTTTAAGAGGAAAGAGGTAAAACTAATGAGCCGAAAGTACTTCGGACTAACGTGATTGACTTTGTACTTTTCGCATAGAAGTGTACACAAGTCTTCCGTAGTTCAGCGTTGTTACTGATATAAGGATGCACTCGCTTTCCCTTCGTGAGAGTCAGTCGTAGTCTGTAGCTCAAGGGAGTTTGGTATTTGCAAATATTTTCATTTACCGAATTTCTGTAGTGTCTCAGCTCAGAACGGGCTTGCAAGGCAGGGCGCTTGCCTTATACATACGCCATCATGGAAGAGTTTGGGCATACCACTCTCCACTTGTAAGCTCACTATAGATGCTAACTTAAGTTGGAGAAGTTTTAGTGCGTGTAATGTGACCAGGACAATGTGGGCAGCATGGGATAAAAAGAAATGAGATATCTGCAGTTATAGATTTTCTTACAGAGTATATTCTATTGGGTTTGCAGACAGGTATAGAGGTTGGGCGTACCATTTAACGACTTCCGCAGAAATTACGGAGAAGAAGAGGAACTTGAAATCTTAAGGCTCTTTTTTTGAGGAGCGACAACTTCAGAGACTTGAGCGCGATAGAGGGAGCAAATCTCAGTTTCGCAAGCTTTTCACATTAGTTTGACCAGCACTTGGGGGTCATTAGGATCCTCGGTGACATCACAATGGGCCCGTTTGGTAGCCTAAGTGAGCTGACAAGTGGCAACCAATTCAACCAACTAATCAAACAAGTTCATTTTCGTTCAAGGCGTTGAGTTTGCACAAAAATAGTTTACGCTATTACTGAAAACAATCTCAAAATCTTTATAGTTGAGAAAAGGGTCTGAGATAACTTAAACTCACTTTCTTTCACACATCTTGAATGTTGGTGATCTGGCTGGATTTTTAGGCTCACTACACTTGTACAAATAAAACTGTGACTGGTCTGATCATAAGTGCGAGTTTATTTTACTCTGTGGATGCAAGAAAATTTCTCGATCTTTTGTCTTCCATACAGAGCCAGAAAGGATAGTATATACTGCTATTTGCGATTGGATCGACGACCTGAAGTGAAACTCAGCTGTTCAGCAAATAATCGAAGGTCTCTTTATCGGCGATCTTTATTCGGATATATGCAATCCATCTTACCCATCTACAGGTACTCCTATATACTTCTTTGCTCTTAACACGATGCATTTTGAATCACTGTAGCTCAAGGCAGATTTCGATACTTCTTATACGCGAATTTGCTAGGATCTTCTAATCAAAATCGAGAATCTTAAGGTAATTTTCTTGGCTTCGTATAACAATTCACGGTCAAACGAAATTTTTTGGAATAAAACTTTAATTACAGCAGACGGCCGGGGCAATTGAGAGTACTACCGACAGGGAGGTTAAGGACTGGACTATTGAGATCAACTAATTCCCTGTATGAAAAGCTCTAAAAAGATGTGCATTTTCGTGATCAGTTGGATCCCAAATAAATCTAATATACACGGAATAAATGAAAATAACTTTGAATTAATGGTAAATTACCCATATCCTTTATGAAAATATTTACAAGCTTATATTGGATTAAGTTCAAGCATAAGACCGGCTGTCTTCTTAAGTTATATCCGTTCCAAATACAGTGACTCAGTAGCCTAAACTAAACCAGTCCAAAGCAATTAAAAATACTCGTTGGGGCAGCTAGAATTACCAGAATGTGTAGCGAGCTCCAAGTGTGAGTACAGTGTGTTCAGCAGGACATATTCATGACTTTAACTAGTGCAAGCTCTAACACATGAATAGCGAGAAAGGGACTTCTGAGGCTGCTCAGTACTGCTGTCCCGGTTATATCCTGGTATGAATCAATCACCGATTGGAGATTCAAAAGATCGCACATAGTTGAGATAGTTGATGGAGAGCCAGCTCGATTTTTAAAGCAGGACATAATAATAATAGAAATATCAGAGAAGTGAAGCTAACGAAAAAATCTTGCTTCGTCTTGCGAATAGGCTTTGGGAACAAAACTACAAACGAAACTAAGCTTACAAAGTTTCTTACTAGTTACTTGCAGGAAAGACACCGGATTCCGGGGTGGTAGGACAGCATTTTGGGGTCGCATGACTTTATGCTAGGTCTGGTTGGGAACAACAAACGCAGGAAATGTAGAAAATATGTGGAGACAGTGTAGTATGGACTCTGTGAGTATCGACATTCGGCTATGCTATGCTTACTTGGCGCAGAAAGGCTGCAGGACCTTCAATCAGCAATGAACAAGGGGCCAAAAGGACTACTTCAATTTGCGAAAAGAGCAGCAATATTCTTCATACTAGAGCCGCAAAGAGTGTAGCAGTGCTGCTTGGAGGTATGTAGGGTGTCTGGCAACTCTTCCATAGTGTAATCGCCTAAATGGGGCCGAATATACATACAGACAATCCAACTTAAATAAATTTCGCCAAGTGTATCTTCGGCAAAAAAGAAAGTTTGCAATTTTTCAATGTTGCATGCAATTTTCTCTTTGCTATTGTGAAATAAGTACAAATATATGTATGCCCAAGCATTTGCAATAGATAGATATTGTGTAAAAGTTGCATTTGCAGTCGCAACCAGCAATCAGGCCCGCGTTATACATACATATGCATGTACTATGTATTCGGATAATAGACGCGGAGGCGCGGCCGGGTATCCGCGATAGTGGAAGCAACGAAGCGCTCAGTTTTTACTACGAATATTAGACATTGCACATACATATAGTGAGGTAGGTATCTCGGTTAGTGGATGCAATAATAATTGCATTTGTCCCACTTTACTTTCACTAGATCGAGAAAAAACCGGCGCAGAGAGATTGTATAGTATGTGATTTTTCTTTGCACTAGGAGCATTAGTTACCAATTGGCAATGTTGCTATTGCATGGTGCTGCTGCATCATTATCGTTGCAATGTGCAATTGGCACTCTTGCGATTGCTTTCGATGTGAAGTTTGAAGTTTTCAGTTTTTCTCGGTTTTTCTTTCGTTGTTGTTTTGTTTTTTTTTTTTTTGTTTTTTGTTTTGCATTTTTCCAACCAAGTCTTGAATATCAACTGAAGACTGCATATTATGGGAAATTGGGTCAATCATAACACCATAATATCTTGTTGGCAATTTAAGTTTTCTCTTTGTTCAATTGGAGTGGCTTGTTGTGTCGTGAGTTATCTATTGAGGCTTTCAATATACTCGTACATACATGCATACAAACATAAGTATGTTTAAGTAGGATTACATGTAAGCTTATGTATTTACTATATTGCATACATACATACATTTAAATGGAAATGAGCATTTCAGAGCCAAAGTTTAAGCCCAGAAGGGGATTATGAGTGATCAGCTTAAGCCATTCTCTTTCAGGCTTTCAGGAAGAATATCCATAGTTCTAACAGTTCTTAAAAAAATATGAAATCGGACATCTTTTAAAAGTTGCCCTCTATGCTAACTTATACATGGATTCAACCTTATATCGAGCGAACTGTGTGCTACTAAATGGCTCAGATGCGGCTACTTATGATCGGGTTTTTAACTTGCCCTTTTAACCAATCAACCTACCAGCCTTTCATTGAAAGCAAGATTTTGACTTTAGGAGGAAATCAGAGTCTCTTAAAAACCTTGTGTTTCTATAGTTATTATCTTTTATATGCTTGGTAGATTCTAGGGCCTGCAAAGCAATAATAATTTTGGATAGAAAACTAGACAGGAATGGAAATGTTGTTCAGCCATATGATAAGACTTCACCTTTCCATTATAAGTAACTGTAAGAAAGCGATTGCAAAAAAAAAAACATGGAAATCAGGATTGGCGGCCGCAATAGCTGAGTGGTTAGCTTTGCGTAATGACATTCGGAAGGCCAAATGGGGGTGGCCCCTCGGCTGGGAATGTCAACCTCTCCGAGTGTATTTCTGACATGAAATAAAAGCTCCTCATCAAAGTCCCTCGGCCGATCGGAGGCGGCTCAGAATAAACTGTAGGTCCCTCCATTTATTGGAAAAATATCAAAACGCAAAATCACAAATTGGAGGAGGAGCTCGGCTGAAAATCGTTTCAGCGGTTACAAAGCGCCATATTTAGATATTTTTTATTAGTCCCAGGGTTTGCTCAGTACCAAACTAAGCAGATCAACTATCCAATTCACCTTACATAATTGGATGCAAGGACTACTACCGAACGAATCTCTAAACATCATCATCTACATTCTGCCCACAAGCTGGCTGGATATCAATCGGCAGCACGTTTAAGACCACGAAACCAGCAATAAAAACTTTTGGCACTCGAATATTCTTGAGAGTTACACTTTTTTACCAAATCATAACGACAGTATTTTGCATCAACTTTAGAACGCTTCAAGGAAAAGTATTTGGATGTTAAACCAAGCTACTTGATCTTCTTCTTCTTGATTGGCTTAGGCACTACTTCAAAAACGTTTTTTATAGTAGAGAGCTGTTGCTCATACGAACGACATGACCTGCCCAGCGTAACCGCTGTCTCTTAACTTGCTGAACTTTGTTAATGTCTCCATAACCGCCTGACCAATCTCTCTCTCTCTCACTCTTTCTTTGAAAAAGAAGAATAAGTATCCTGAAAATGTCTTCCATAAGACTTTGGATGAGCTGTAGGAATGATTATTTGGTAGATACGAACCAGTCTTAGCTATTGTGCGACTGCACCTCTCAAAGTGGTAGTAAGTAGTCTTTGAAATGTTGAGAGGCATTTTTCCGGTATAATTTGGCCTAATTGTGTTAGTGCAGAGGCAGCCACTTTTGAAGGCTTCAAGCTGGTCCACGGGCCACATGTCCAACTCTGAGACAGAAAGGGTCCATTTAGCCGCTGCAGCGACTTTTGGTAGAGCTCCTGCTTTAATTTGCAGTTTTGGCTAGGCCATCAGATGGAAAAGATAAAAGGCTTCTCATTTATTTTATGTCAAAAACAGTCGGAATGCGCGAAATTTCCTGCCGAGCTGCGACTGCAATTTTTGGATTTTGGATGTTGATGTTGTTGCCAGAAACAGAATCCATGATCCTTTGAATGGTAGAACACACTGCTAACCACTAAGAGCTAAAACAGTCACATTCCTTGACACCTCACCTTATAATCAGAGTTCGATTTCTTTTAGTACAACATACTTAGAGAACTCTATTATCGATGAGGAAAGAGGTAGTAGGAAAGGAAAATTGATGCCAACCAAAATGGGATCAGAAAGAAAATCATATAATTCAACCAAAAAATTACCAGTTCTGGATAGTTCCAAGATTAAAGAAGATTAAGGAAGGAACTAAATTACACTCGGAGATGTAGTACATGGAAGAATGAAATGATGGGTGGATTGTGGGCGCCAAACAGATGTGTTCGTCATCACCTAAAGCTCAAAAGCAATATTTTAAATGAGGGCAAATGTTTAACATAACACAGCGCTTGGTAAGGGGATGTGTCAAGAAACTATAATATATGGGAGATCGGAATCAAGTTTTGCTAATTTGGTCTTGCTATGAAAGCGGCATCAGTCTCGGCTACTGGCTCAGAGACCTTCCATACGTCGAGACGCTGTAAACGAACAATTAAGAACGGAAGAACAGGAAATAAGAGATAGGTGTTGGTATTGTAGTGACGGTATAAAAAATCGAAACAAACAATCTTACCGACAGGCATTAAACGCCATTCACCCAGAGTTCGTCAACTGCTTCTTGAACTCAACACCAACAGAGTGAAAACACTACCTATTGTAGATGAACTGCGTAATACTGGCGCAAATTAGATATGGATATTGTGGTAGACTAAACTCCTACCTATACAGACTTGACCCCGACATACCCAACGTAAGTCCTACATGCAATGAGTCCCCTCTTTGCATGCCACATAAAACCAACTCCAAACCAACCAAAACCCCTTTTCCTCTGGTCTGAACTCGTTTAAACAGCTCGTTTCCTGGACCTCCCGTTTAATAACCTCAATGACTTATATTGGTTTAGTCTGCTCCTAAGCGGAGTTAACAACCGCTACAACAACAAGAACATGAACGCTTACAACACTTACAGTTTTCAAAAACTTATCTTTCTCGGAAAAAATACCTCAGAATATTAACAAAACCTCTTGCAGGACTATGCAGTCTATGTAACTGCGCATATAATCGGTATTAGCTCTGAAGAAACATGCAGCTTTCTGCGACACTGGCTCACAAAGTGTTGAAGAGTAAAGCCCTAGCTAGAAGAAGACTAAAAGTCCAAAGAGCCATAAAACCTGAGAAGAATCATATCAATACGATCAATCCATCAATGAGTTTGGGGTTTTTGAAGGCTCTGGGATTGTATGATGTAGTCTGCCACTGATATATGGTATCTATGAAAATAATAATAATAAAACGCAGTTAATTTATTTTATTATCACTTAAAATCGTATATTTTCAATCCAATTACAATTTGAAATAATAAACATGAAGTTAATATTTTACATATACATATCTCGATATATACACAATTTTTGCATTTTCTGGATTTATTATACACATACATTATATATTTATCATTAATTTCGCTTTATTGTAACTTATTAAAATCTTGCTCTCATTATGCAAAAATTCTGTAGTTTTTGAACTTTATACTATGCAAGCGAACATAATTCATGCATACATACATATGTATTATAGGGGCAACAGCCTGTGACCGCGCGTCGAATACAACAAAGTTGATTTAATCACGCCAAAAAGGCATTGCTGTGCACTTAATGACAAGACATTTCTCCTTCTTAAGCTGTTATTTATGAATACATTGTTTCTAAAAACAATAGATTGTACAAATTGAAATCTACTATTTATGCGTAAAATGAACTTTACTTATGGTAGATACTAAACGGAACCAAAATTAAAGGTTGTCAAATACTTGCCCCCTCCGGACACACAGGCATGAATAAACTTAAAATATAATTAATTAATTAATTAAAGAAATGTTTATATAAAAATTAAGTGGGTGGTAACGATTGACGGCGTTTGCCATATACATATTTTCCAAATATTTCCATGGTTATCGTCGATGTAAAATATTTGATAGCGTACGTATTTGGCTCTGCAATTCGGAATCCATGCGTGCCGCTTCCTGATCAAAAGTATGACGCATTTCATTTAAGTCCGGCAAATCTGTGCTGTTAATATTCAGCATGTCATTAAAGAATTTGGTCCAAACATGTTTCTTTAAATAACGCGGTAACTTTTGTTTTATATCCCATACACCAGTGCGCTTTTGTAACTGCATATATTCGCCCAGCAGCATGACGTGTACAGTGCCAGCGATGCAAAATAGATCAGTTTCGTATGACCACGGCCGACCCTCTTGCATTTCGATGCATGTGAACCCATCTGTTTGTATAACTTTGCGAAATTTTGTCGTTTCCGGTTCGGGAAATAGTGTCATATCAATGGCGCAGCCGAAATCAATTAGACGCAACGATGGATAATGATAATCGGTGCTAGGTATACGCATCAATAGGAAGTTATCTGGCTTTATGTCAGCATGGATTATTTTATTTGTATGCAGGTGATGGATGATGTTACAAATTTGCGCGGAGAAGTGCATAACTAATGATTCATGCATTACTTTTGTGGTAGCTTGGCGTATCTTATTGTTGATATCTAAAAGTGAACCGAATGGTGAGAACTCTGTAGCGATAATGCTGGCATTCGGTGCAATTATTGCAACGGAAATATCCATTAGACCAGGTAAGATATTTGACGATTTGACACGTTTCAAAACCTGGAATGTTTAAAATCTATTAATAAAAACAAAAACCGCAAAAGAAAGTGCGCCTCTCCACTTACTTGATCACAAATGTATATCTCCCAGGTATTTGGCGGTTTCTGAAACTTCAATGCCACCACGTTGCCAGTATTAGCATCTGTAGCCTTGTACACCGAACCGTAAGAACCACGTCCCACTTCCTTGTCCATATTAAATTGCACGCCATCTGGCAAGCATAGCGTGCGTGTATTCGCAATTTTTGGCAGTGGTGTTTGTACGATTTTATAATTGGCACATGTATCATCTGAGCCGGGGAAGTCAAGTTTAGTGAGAAATGCGCGACAAAGCTCACTATTAAATGGATCGATAGCTTCTTTGGCTAAGTGATGCTCAATGATTTCATGTGCCTTACGCAGTCGACGCTCCTTGGCTTCAGTATCGTGTTGTGTGGCAAAATATGAATTTTCTTGATAAGTAGATATATCTGCCGCAGTGCTGGTATTATACACTGATGTGGTATCACGGAAATTGAGCCGTCCAACAGCGGAAGTCAACGAACAATGGGAATTATCCAAAGCAACTGCGCTTGAAAATGAATAATTTGCATTATCATTAAATGTAGCATTATTTACAACATCATCGCCAGTAGCAACAGGTTGCATATGCTCAATTCCAACTGTACTGTTGTTGCCATTAGTAGCGCCACCATTTTCAGCAGTAGACGAATTGCTACTACTACCCGTACTAATGGGAAGTTTGTTGATTCTTTTCAATTTTGATTTATAACGTTTATTAGTGGATTTCGGTGTTGACGTATTATCCATACTGTAAGGATGAAAATTGTGACCATTTTTAGGTTTTCCATATTCCGGCGTCGATGGAGATGCAGACGAAACCTAAAGCAGCGTAAAATAGAAAAAAAAGGTAAAGTTATCGTCTTCTATTGCAAACACATATTTATTGAGTTATACATATATAAATTAACAAAATTTTTCTAATAATAAATCTTACCTCTTGTTGGTAAATCCCTTCGATGACATAGTTATTTCCTTTCAGCGTATGTCCATGTTGTTGGCGTTCCTTTTTAAATTTAATTTTTATTGTTTTATTTTCGCCTAGTCGAATCGTGGAAGCCTCAATTTGATCTTCTAAATCTTCCAAATTATTCCCATATTCACTGTTTGTTTGTTTTTCTTGTTGAAGCATTTGCTGTTGCTTTTCATGTTGATAATTATGATTGAGACTATGACGATAGAGTTGTTGGCTTTGTTGATGAAGCTGACTGTGCGTTTGTGTATAGGTAACAGGTTGTGGATAATTTTGCCCCATTTGCTCTACACCATTTGCCTCGGCGTGTTCATTTGTACTTAGGCAATACTTATGGCTATGATTCTGCACTGGCGTTCTACTAATATTTTGCTCAACCGTTACACTACTTATTTCTTTATATTGTTGTATATGTTGCTGTTGTACCACACCAATTTCTTGTATCTCCTGCGTGTCTTCAACTTTAACTGTTATTTCTTCTTGGAGTTGGTCTGCTTCCTGTTTTAAGCGCGCCACCTCCGCCAGACGTGCAATGTATTTTTTAGCTCTTAGTTCTTCAGGACTGTATTCCACACCTGTTCCAGGATACACGGACTGTTTTGCATAGTGACAACGACGATTTGGATCGTCAGGCTCTTCTAAAAATAGTGCTGGCTTCCACGTCTCGTAATTGTTGCGACAATAAGACGCAAATTTTCTCGGCAGCTTGCAACCGCTTACTGGTGTGGATGCTGGAGCAAATTGCACTTCCTTTTTAGGTTCAACTATTACATGATTCTCTTCTATTTGTGCCGCCTTCCCGTATTCTTCACTTGCATGTCCCGTTTGGACTCTACCGGGTTGCGCTTGAGAATTGGATTCTAAATTACTTTGGTACACAGCTGCA
Organism: Ceratitis rosa; assembly: GCA_037013455.1. Taxonomy (NCBI): domain Eukaryota; kingdom Metazoa; phylum Arthropoda; class Insecta; order Diptera; family Tephritidae; genus Ceratitis; species Ceratitis rosa. The sequence continues at coordinate 5,320,202 of JAWMAG010000002.1, read as the reverse complement.
GTGCTGCCGTTAAACTATTAAATAATTGATTTGGTAAAATTTAGTTTCTCTATAATGGTAAAATAAACTAACCTGGTGTGTAGTAGCAGTAGCAGTTTGCTCAGTTGGATTTTGGTAACTTGCCGCTGTGGTTTGGTAAGTTTGCTGTTCATACAGTTGTTCCCCCTGTGCTCTAACATCATTGGCATGCGCATGTGGCTGATAATATGAATTGGATGCAGTCGCGGCAGCGGAAGATTGTTGTCTGTGATAATTTTGAGCTTGATGTGGAGAATGATGCAATTGTGCCTGTAGTTGCTGAGATTGTACTGGTTGTTGCGCCTGCTGATGGTGATGTTGATGTAACTGCGTCTGAGCAATTGTATGGGAAGTTGCTTGCGTTTGACACTGACCAGCTTGTTGATAATGAATAGTGTGAGATTGTTGATGGGCGAGCTGCTGTTGTTGTTGATGATGTTGCGCCATTTGTGCAGCCGATTGCATATACAAGAACTTATTATGTGCATGGTGCAGTTCTTCATATGATTGAGCTTTTTCCTGAAAGGCTAGGCTATACACAGATTCAGCTTCCTTTAAAGCGTGAATAGATTGATAGTAACCAGCCCAACCTATATAGAATGCAGCAACTTGTCTACCTACACCCCGCTGGTATAAAACTTGATAAAAATGCAATGGGTGTGTTTGCATTTCAATGTATTTTAACCAAAGGCGCACCATTCGTATATCTTGTTTATAAAAATCACTGTGCTCAAACAGGGCTAGGCAGCGCTCAAGTGTTTCACGAAATTTATTCTCGGGATCACCGCGTAAATGATTCTCATACCAGCAAATATAATTATACCAGTGATCAAGTGGATCGGGTCCCTGGTACATGGAGATTGCATTCTCCCAAGCTTGTTTGTCTCTCAGGAAGCCGTGCATTGGATCTGTGGGTACAAGCACTGGCAGGCAGGAATTCATCATCTCCTGCAGCACCAATATAGTGAGGCAGTATTTCGAAGCACTCACAAATTGTTTTAAACAAATTGCACAGAATTAAAGTTATTTTTCTTTGTTTTTATTATGGAATAAATATCAAAAACCAAGACTGAATCAACTTTAATGCAAACTATGGCAGCTGAAGGTGTAAAAATTCACCTTGACGTCTGTCCCAGGGTTGCATTGAAATTTTGATTGTGCAACGACCAAAGCTACAAACTACAAAAGGCATGAAAGAGTGTTAAAATGATAAATCCACAAAATAAACACATTAGCCAAACACTACTTTTATCTAAAGTATTCAAGTTATAGAAGTTCTAACAATAGGTATTCATTTCATTCATAATTATAAAAATTTAATTTATGTCAAACAAGGTATTTGAATGATGTACTTGAAATGCGACTCTGCGAACTTACCACCACTTGAAAATGGCCGACACACAATGGCTCCGATGTTTATTTTAACTATTTGAAAAGACACAGGGTATACAAGATATATAAGAAACATATATAATACACTGCAAAAGTTTTTGTCAATAATAAATATTTCCTTTTTGACTGCATTGTAATATATTTAAGATATATCATAAGCAGTAACGATATGATATATATATAAACATATCATTTATTATTATTTTTTAGCTGATTTATATGGATTATTTTTCATTTCGCGGAGAGAACGAGAAATTTAGAAATTACGCAGGAAAAAAGAAAATTAACCAAAACTATTATCCTGCTTTTCCTAATAACTTATAATTTTCATAATCGACTCGCTTTATAAAAGTCATTGAAATTAGCCATTTGTCTTAATATATGTATTTAAATACATCTTGACTATTTGTAATAGTGTTATCACCTATTTGCTAAAAAAATTCCAATAACATTTGCAGGTTTTCAATTTTAAGCATTTGAAAGAATAAATACAAAGAAAAGTATCATACAGGATGAAACTATAGTGAAATTAAAGTAAATTTAACTAAACGATAGCCAAAAGCTTGATAATAAAAAATAAATTCATAATTTGTTCTGAAAAATGCCAAGAAAACCACTACATCATCAGTAAAAACTTTCTAAAGAAATTGAACTGTTTTAAAAAAACTAGACTTGAAAATGTAAAAGCACTACCTATCTGATCTTTTAAAATAACGGTTAAAATTTATATAACTCCTTAGCACAAATTATAATAAATTGTTTAATGCTTTAGTGGTTATATTCAACCGGTTACTTTTTTAATCATTATTAGTTTGCGACTAACACTAATCAAAAGAATTTATCACAATTGGCAATACTACTTTTCCATAAGTGCAAAATACAAGTGAAAAGATTTTTTATTAGTTTTCGGTTTTAGTTTTTACGTAGGAAATATTTTACTACTTTTAAAAAATTTCTACAAAAAAGTAATGCAATGGAGCTTTCTTCAGATCCTTACGAATTAAAATTATATCAAATGTTCCAAAGTTGTGATAAAGAACAATGTGGTTTATTGGACGAAGAATCGTTGAGACGTTTGTGTGGCCTCCTGGAGCTTCAGGACAAGGGCACCGTCCTTATTGGTGATTTGTCTGGTAATGGACGTGTCTCCTTTGATCGTTTCAAAGAAGCACTATTAAAATTTCTCGGTGCAGAGCTCGAGTTGGATACAAAAGAACAACATTCACAATCTGACGCATACACACGCAGTGGCGATGTGATCTCAGCACCAACGATCGTCAATAGTAGTAATAGTAATTGTAAGAGTAGTAACTGTTTAGCAGATGCGAAAGGTAAGTGCATGAGGTTTGCAAAAACACCAAGACAAACATTATCACAAACTATCCACAGAAGTCACCTTGAGATTAGAAACAATGTGCATTTCTTAGGCAATTTAATATTTTTATCGACTAAATAAACCGCTTGCCATTCTTTTTCCATGCATATATATGTATATACATATGCATATGTATATATGGTGAAAGCTGACTATACATTAAAAATTTAACAAATAGATAATTATGTCCATATCTAAATATGAATGTACCTGCATATGCGTTTTTGGAGAGATTTAATTTAGTTAAAGTACCTACCCAAACAATTTTTTTTTGAAAAAAATATATGTACCTACGCACATATCTACATATCTATTTGAATATTATCAGATCATCACATAGTACTTATACATGTATGTACTAAATACATATTTAAATGTGTAATCATACACGGGTAGACAAATGCATTTGACATGTTTTTCAAAAACATTGTTTGTTATGATCATGTAAAAACAAAATTTTATGCCTTCACCGATTTAAGGACAATAACAAATGTATCTGTCCTTTTTTGCATTGTTTGCATTCCCCGCTTCGTGGAATTCGCTAAATCCGCAACAAATGCATTCATACATACGTTGACATACAAACTGATAATAAACCTCAGAAAATATGTGCATACATAAAAACATGTGAAGGTAGACGCAGGCAAAATATTGTTAAATTTACCCAGGGATAAACAGGCATTCTAGCTTTATATGTGAGTTCAATATGCACAGATACTTCCAGTACTTCAAGAAACGCACAAGTGATCGTATGTACAAAGTTTAAACTAAAACTAAAAAAAACTAGCGAAAATAAAATTTAAAATGGGAACTTATTTCTTTTACAAGAGACAAAAACGATATGATGACTCTAGTGTTGACGAACTTGCAAACATTTTAGGTATAATTTTTTTTGTCTTTGTATTAGAAAATATTTCCATGATATTCAATTATTAATAATTAATTAAAAATTCATTTTTTATTATAGAGCGAGCTCTAGTCATTTCCGACACGATGGAATCAAGCAAATCTGTGGATAGCGATCTTGCTACATCTGATCGAGAAGTCTCACCAAAACTTGTTATGGGCTCAAAGAAATATGGTAGAAGATCGCGACCAAGCACACACAATATTAAAAATTTATCACTGACTGACTCTGAAGATGATGGTGAGAGTCATGATCATAGATTATGCGATGTTAATGTGGGACTCTCTTGCGTAAGTATTTCTTCGAACAAGAGAAGTGTGTTTGTGTGTAAACAAATCTAAATTTTTATAGGTGCAGCGTTCCTCTTCGCAAACTGACATTCCTAATAAAGGGCGGCGTCGTCCCCCGACAACTAATGGTGGTGGCAAGCTGAAGCGTTGTTCATCTCTGCCTACACAACGAAGCATGCAACTTAAACTCAATTCCAAAACATTAAACTCGAATATTAAGAAACCACAGCTTTGGGATAAGCTTCAACAAAAACAAGCACTGAATAGTAGTGTTGAGTCCTTAGGTAATATAAATACATATATCAATAATTTATATCAAAATATATTTATTGAAATCTACTTTTCTACTGCAGATTCACCGCCATTGACGGAGCCTGAAATTATGCCTGTTCATAGAATACTAGATATATTTGATCGAGCACAAATTGAGAATGGCAAAGGCATTTTGCTAGCACTCGGTTTTGATGACGACGAAATCAATGTAACGCAGTTGAATAAAGTTTTGGAAGAAGAATTGCGTGGTCTTGAAGATGATACGCAGTTGGCGATCGTACGTGCCTACATGGCATTGCAGTTGTCTGAAATGACGTCTTTACGTCAAACAGTGCGCCAATTACATGATGAAAACAAAAAGCTTAATGCCAGTAATAAAGATGCTAATCATAGATTGGCGCTTTTGGCGGCTGAGATTGATGAACGGCATGCCTCACTGGAAGATTCCTCAAAAAAAGAGGTAAATGTTAAAATAATTGCTTCGAAGCCAGAATTAAATTTAATATTTTTTTTTTTATGTAACAGATACGACTACTGGAACAAAGGCATGCTACCTTGGTACGTGAATTGTCAACAAGAATGTCTAATGATCGGGAAAATTGGAGTAGTTTCACTACACGCCTTGAAGCAAGAGTTAAACAACTTGAACAGGAGGAGATCAAGAATAAAACCGAGTTGGAATTGGTGCAAAGAGAAAATTGTGATTTGGAAAATGAGCATCAGAAATTGCAAAAACAAGTCACTGAATTGCTCGAAAAGAATTTGAAACTTAACCTGCAATTAGCTGATTTAGATAGGGATACAAGTAGCGGAGTTTGTGAAACCCGCAATAGCAAGAGACTAGAGGAAGATGAAGAAGTTGCACGTTTAGTGGAGAAGGTTTCCGAATTGCAAATAGATAATAAAAATTTACGAGATAAGACTGATGAGTTAGTTGCTGAAATAGAAAGTTTAAATATGGAAATTTTGCGTATAAAATCGAAAAACAAAAAATCAAATTCATCTACAAGCAACACCAATTCATCTACGCCAGTAGATGCTAGCAGTGTTGCTGTAGATGATGCCGAGCAAGGAGCAAATTTAACTGCTATTAAACGTCGCGGTGACTCACCTAGCAAAACACATATCACAGAAGAAAGTCCACGTTTGGGTAAATTGCGTAAATGCACAGATCCAGCAAATAGTGAGACGAGTGACACTAGCGGTGAGTGGATGGCTCTTAACTCAGAGTTACGTGAGTCAGAGTCGCATCGAAATAATGCGGCGAATAGCGTGAGCGATTACTTGGAGCAAATTTCTGCACTTAAGCAGAAAATTAAAGAACTGGAGGCAGAAGATAAGACTAGTTCAACTTCTAATCAACGCGTAGTGTCACCAGATGAACGCTGTAAAGAATTGGAAGCCAGCTTGGAACAAATGCAACGTGCCTATGAAGACTGTGAAGATTATTGGCAAGGCAAATTGGCTGAAGAAAGGCAGCTATTTGAAAAAGAACGGCAAATTTATGAAGAAGAGCAACTGGAAAGCGATAAAAAATTCACAGAGTTAATGGAAAAAGTACGTGAATATGAGGAGCAGTTCAGCCGAGACGGTAGACTATCACCGATTGAGGAGAAGGATGCCTTAGAACAACAGTATACTGATCTGGAAGCAGAAGCGAGTGAGCTACGCGAAACAGCTAGAAAAATGTTCGACGAGAAAAGCAACGAAATCGAAAATTTACAACGAGAAATCGAAGATTTACGTATGCGTTTGGGCGAAAGTGTGGAGATACTTACCGGTGCATGCGAACTCAACAACGAAGCAATGGCAGTGAGTGCATTACACATCAACCCGGATAAACAAAGTCCTGCTAGTTCGCCAATTAGTTATTTATGGCACCAAAGCACGATACAAGAACCAGCTAAAAACTACAATACCATCTTTCCACCATCACCTGAGTCGCCTACGCGTCCAAATATAAGGTAAGCATGCATGCATTTATGTACAGATTTATAAATTACTTAAAAAATTATATGTACTGAGTGTCTGGTGCACTCTGGTATTTCATATATAAGACTTTGACTCACACCTTACCTTCCATAATATTTTTTTCTTAAACAGATTATTCAATTTTGTACGCATCGAACCTGAAATTATATTAAACCGTTACGAATCGATTAGATGATTTAAAAAGTAAAAAAAAAAAAATATTTACGCCTTTAGTGACGCACGTGACATAAACCACACATCATTTTTGGTTTTTTAGTTTATGCTAATAAGTGACTCAATCGACTGATAATGTACATACATATATGTAAACTGCTTCAGTTTAGTTCTATGCAACATTTCGTATTGCATACTTAACTATTTCCATCAAAGTACATATACATATATTATTTATAGGTTGGTTTCAACGAAATAATTTTGCCGATATATTTTTTTGTATAGGATTGGCAATTTAACGTGATATATAAGCAATTGTTAGCCTATTATATACATATGATTCGTATAAAAAAGATAAAAATTAAATAAAAAAGAGGAAAATAAAAAATGCTTATCAAAAATTTGACTCTGGAGAGACATTGTGGCTTATTAATCAGATGAATAAATATAAATATAAGTTTTTTTTTTGTTCTATACTTCACTGATATTAAATTGGGGTGGGTCACACTTCAATATGATACTGATATTGGAGGTTTAGTTGTCGACTGTACCGAAAATTATTTGAAAATGATTTAAAATTATATAGAGTTTTAATATTTCTTTCTCTACTAAATTTTGTAGCAGAGAATTATAGTATATATTCCCTGAAATGTCGGTTTTTAACAGAAAACTCTCTGCTATCCGCATTCAGCAATGAATCAGAAAAGGTATAATCAGAAAAATGGTGTAGTTCTTTAAAACGGATCTTCATAGATCTCATTTGTATAATTTAATTTAACTGACTATTCAGATATAGAGGTTCGGTTTAAAACTCTGAACTTTAAGTAGAACTAAGAATGCGATATCTGATATTATGCACCCATATCATACAATGCTATCATGTTTGAAATCGATCACCGTAGATTTTATGAAACAGATTTTGAAAGATTTTCGGAATGAAAGAAAAACTCTCCGAAACCCCTTACTCAGAACTCATTATGATAGCTGACTGTTCACAATGTTGTTGTTGTTATTGTAATCACAAAATTATTCTCCAAAGTGGTTTTGCAGAATGTTGTGGGAGTGGCAGTCCTTGGCCGGATAAAGGTCCGGGTCGTTTCGGTTTAAAAATCCAACTATTGTGGGAACTACTTTATTTCAGTTATCTTCTAAATTCTAGAATTCCTTAGCGCTCGGGGACTATTCACAATAGTCGAATATATTCATACTGTGAATTACACATATACTTACATATTGTGCCAACTATAGAGTAAGTGTTGGACTCGTAGGGTGTTTCGTGCAGTTCTCTGTTAAAATATTTTCTTTATATATACTTTAGTTTCTTAGGCATAAGGTTTTTCATTTGTTTTTTTTTTTAATAAAAATAAATTTTCAAATTTTCAAACCAAAATTTCAAAAAATAATAATTTAAAGTTTAAAAATAAAAAATCTCCAAAAAAATTTAAATTATCAAAATTAAAAATTTAAAATTTTTTAAATAAAAATTCTTAAAATTAAATTATAAGAATTTAAAAAAAAATTAAATTTTTAAAAATGTTTAAAATACAAATTTTAAATTTTCAGAATAAAATTTTAAATTTTCAGAATAAAATTTTAAAATTTTCAAAATAAAATTTAAGAGTTTAAAAATGAAAATCCTTAAAAAAAGCTGAATTATCAAAAAAAAATTTTAAATTATTTAAATAAAAATTTAACAATTAAAAAAAATTTTTTTTAATATTTAAATTAAAAACTTTAATTTTCAAAATAAATATTTCAAATTTTTAAAATAAATATTTCAAATTTTTAAAATAAATATTTCAAATTTTTAAAATAAATATTTCAAATTTTCAAACTAAAAATTAAGATTTAAAATTAAAAACTAAATTAAATTTTCAAAATAAAGGTTGGGAAACTATTGTAACGAAATTTCTATTATTTTTTGTTATTTCTTTTTTATTTTTTAGAAATAATCTCACCACTTCTGAGACTACAATATTCAGTACTACACCCGTTGACACGATTGCGCCTATCCAAAAGCCCACTAGTTCCAAACAATCTGAGTCGGAAACGGATGAAGTCTCTTCCACAGCCTCGGGCAAAAGTAGCGAGAGTCACAGTCCCGCATCCACACACAGTGCACGCCAATCACAACTGCAACAGCAATTGAAAACATCACCAAGCACGGAACATAGCATATCTAGTGTTGGCATGAAAGAGGAGCTCAAACGTTTGAAATTCTTTGAGATCTCGTTGCGTGAACAGGTAAAGAATTTGTCTTTGCAAAGGGATGGCTTAGTTATGGAACTGCAGCAGCTGCAAGAAGCACGTCCAGTGTTGGAAAAAGCCTATGCGGTAAGCATGAAATTATATATATATATATGTATATGTATATCTTAAACTTGATGAAAAAATATTTTAATTTAATTTAATTTAAACCTCAAACCTAGCGTACGCCACATCCCAGTGTCATACAACGTGTAAATCAATTGGAATTGCGTAATCGTCATTTACAAAATGCCATCAAGCAACAACAACAACAAACAGAATCCTTAATGCAACGTTAGTATAATGCAAACGTAGTTTAAAGTCAATTGTAATAAAATTATAAAAAATATAATATTTCAACAGGCTCTTGGCAACAACATCAAATGGAACTCGCCGACTTGCATAATCGCATTGAGAATCAAGGCTCCATGATTGCGGAGCAAGTGCAGCGTTTACAAAATGCCGATATACTAGTTAAAGATTTATACGTAGAGAATGCACATTTGGCCGCCACAATTCAACGGTTGGAGCAACATCGTGCACGTATGAATATGGTGCATCAACGTCAGGGTATAAATGGTCTACCGGGAATGCCTTAAACATTTTATTATAACATGTTACCCAAAGATTTGGATATATTGAAGTATAAGAGAATGTTTTCGTTGTTTTAAAAAAAAATAGTTAATTAATTAAATGTATGTATACACACAAACATATACACACCTCACATACACCTAACAAACCAGTATGTCTAGCAGATACTAGATGATATTGTTAACAAAAAACTAAAAAAAAACAGAAGAAATTTCGCACAACAGCTCGTATTTGCCACCTGAAATTAACACTGAACTATAGGAAATAGTATAACATACAATATAGAGAATGGAAAAAATCATTAGGCGATAGGTAGAAAAACGCGTGTGGGTATATTGTGGTGGTAAACATAATAAGCATATTTAAATGCGTGCATTAGTAGTATTTTATACGTACACATACTCCTACATATATGATATAGTTGCATATGTAATATGAGTATTATTAAATAATTTTATCATTGCTTTCGGGTTATTCCCCTATATATGTGAAACGTTTTTTTTTTTGCATGTATTGTAGTTTTCTCTTTTCATTGATATGGAAAAGCATTTTTTTCTTAATTGACCAAACACTTAAATAGCATACTTGTTTTTTATATTTAAATTTCTACATAAGTTTAATATATGTTTTATTTTTATTGGCGTTAAATATTGAAATTTGTTTAAATTAATTTTTGTTTAAAATGTATGTATGTAACTATATATTTTTTATTATTTATTTATGAAAGAAAACTTTAATGAATGTCTGTTTTTAATAAGTAGTTGAAGCGTAAAATTATTATTTCCGCAAAACATAACCAACTGTTGACCTTGCAAATTAAATTTTAAATTTCCTAACATATACACACATACTAATGTATATTAATTCCTTAATGCCATATGCCTAAGAAAATAATTAAAAATAAAAAGACATTAATTGTTGTTTGTTATAAGGAAATTTGCATACAATAATTACGAGAAAAAAAAAACTCACAAGTATATCGCAGCAAACCTTACTGATCAAATCATATCCAAGTTTATTAGACATTTATCTTACCGAAAATTCTTTTAAGACTACACAATAGCTGTTTAAAATAGTAAAAGTATTAAAAAATTATTTCATTTTTAATTTTAAGTCGAACAAACAAAGAAATAAGAAAAAAATAGAAACGCTGATGAAACTAATACCTGAGTTTTCCAACCACTTCCTTCTTTACAATATACACTCAATACATACATAACAAAATATGTACTCGTTTTTATTATTTCGCAATATAACTTTATAAGTAATTATTTGATGTGTACTGAACTGCACCAAAATGTTAAAATGAAGTCAAATAAAACAATGAAATTAAAAAGAAAAAAACTTCCTTGTTTTTATTTATATATTTTTATTAGCATTCACTTGCGGAATGGGATTCTCTTACATATTTAGATATAATTACATACAATTATACAATGTAATGTTTTTCTTTTTCATACAAATATGTGCTTTAGATGCGCGTATATTCAGCAACACCGTGTGCTTTATTTTATTTTTCTGCTTACTCATTTGTAGACTCTTTGACGAATGAGAAAGGTATGGTTGCAATGATGTTAAATAATTTTTTTCTGAAAGTTTAGTGTAATATAAATATGTAAAATCAGAATGAATTTATAATTGATACAATATATAAAAATTCGTTTTTTTTTAAATATGTAATTAATATTTTATTTTTTATTTTTGGTTCGGCTGTAGTTGCTATAGTTATAATCGCAAAAATATTCCCCAAAGTGATTTTTGTGGAATGTTGCGTGAGTAACGGTCCTCGACCTTATAAAAATCCGGTATAAAGATCTGATGATCGTGGAAGTATTGTATTTTGGTCGCAGGCAAGTCTTATCGCGGGTAAATTCCATAAATAAATTCCCATAGGAGTCGGTCAGGAGTGCAAAAAAATTTCATTAAAAAAAACCAAAGAATGAAAAGTCAGTCGACACAAAAATTATAGCATCGCCTATTTCATATGGCAAGAGGCGATGTGGAATGGGATTGATTGCCGAGGAAATCCTTGTCAACGTCCGTATTTTTTCTTTTTCATATACTCCTGCGCAGGGCCTTACTCCATCCCTCTAAAAGTTCATAGGAACGATTTAAAGGAAAATTAACTTACATGCGGTGAATGCAGACTAGAACCGCTAACCGCGTCGACATACCATACAACGTACATATGTGTTGCAAGCAAAGGGTTCCCGCACTGTATAAACACCCTCTTTGCATGCTCTCTAAAACCCATTGATCTAACACATCTCTCCCTCTGGACCGAAGCCATTGAAACAGTTCGCTTACTGGGCATATACTGTTTTGCCTGCTCCTAGGTGGGGTTTAGCTAGCCGCTACAGCAGCAACAAGTTAAGTAACGTAATGTGCTGACTGACAGGACCTAAGCGCCACTAATAGTGAGTCCTTCAACACTTTTATAAGCTCTCCTCCCTTAAATGGCGTGTTCGGAATCTCACCACCATGCATTGCAGACGAAGAGCTCGAGCGTTCTTGCGAGAGCCGAGTAATACTGGTACAATTAAGATCTGGATAATGTACACAGTAGTCTCAAGTCTTAGTTAGTTAGTATCGACCTTGACATAACTCTCGCATGTGCAGCATGCAATGAGTATCCGCGCGGCTCTAACCACCCCTTTTGCAAGCCACTAAAATCAACTCAAATAACATTCCTCTCCCTCTGGTTTCCTAGATCTCCCATTAGATGATCTCTTTGACAGAGATTAACAACAACAACAATTTGTATATAGGCTTTAAACGCTATTTCCAGAGAGTCAGTAAACACATAACTCAAACCTCTTCAAGTGAATGGCGTAATCCCTACCCACATTCGACCTATAACGATCTAAGAACCAGGCCTGAGTAATGCTAACATACAATAATTAAGCCTGAATATTACAGCAGACAAAATTCGTATCTATCCATTCTCTATTCACTCAATACATACATATATTCCGCATGTAATTAACATTCTCCTTGAGAGCCAATCAAACCGACTCATCTTACACCACTGTCCCCGTCGAAAAGCTCATTTCCTGAGCTACTCGTTAGTTGATATCAATCGAGTAGCTTTTCTTGCTCCTAAAGCAGGGCAGCAGGAGCCTTGTCAAATACCCCCTTGAGGATAACGAAGTCTGAAGTCTGTCCGCCAACAGCTTTTGGCTCCGATTGCTATTCACAAAGAGTTCTTTCTTCAAGTTGCCTCGTTACATAACACATAACTAGGGCATCGGAGCAGCTACGACCCCGACTCTCCAAGCGCCACATGCAATGAGTTAAAACTTTACTATACTTTCTTTGCGTGCTCTCTTAAACATACAAATTAAACTCTGCTTATCTCGAGACTAAAGGGAAAGGTCTTGCCTTGGTTCTCGATTAGATGATCATGTAGTCAGATGAACGAAACGCTACTGTCATAAAAGATACCGATGAAGTATCACCTCGAGCAAGCAAAGGGAGAGAAAGACCCCTATTCGTCAGAATTGGGTGTAGAAAGACCTTTCAAAATGCTAAATGAGAAAATTGTGCTCGCGTTCGGTACTCTAACCGACTACGCTTTGAAGTGCGCGCGGTGTGATTCTGTAAGAATTATTATATTCGCAACCGTACTTACAGAAATGATGCCGAACGTTTGTTGCGGCAACTTCCATTAACATCGCGGTACTGATTGGTGCGACAATGGTGAATTCGGCCTCTGACAAAATCCCGCGGTTTCTTAGTTTGTGGTATGCCAAATGGACTCACTTTATATTCATTATAGTGTGGAGAGCTTGTGAGCAATGCTGCTTTGTTGTTTGTCTCTGAGGATGTGGAAATTCTCGGCCAATTTTCTTCAAGGGATGAAGGTTTAGAGAAGTAAGACGTTGGTGTAAAAGCTGTCTTCCTGGAATCCCACGATATTTTTGGTCGCAGTTTCATTTCCAACGCTGATATTAATCTAGATGCCGGTGAGTAATTAAAACGTGGTTCTGAAGTCACAGTCGCTGCAGTACTCTCTGCCGTGGTCTCGGTTGGTATTGTTTGCCAAGATCCAATATTCGATAACTGATTAGAATTTGATGGGTCTGCAGCTGTTGCTGCCAGTTTTGAGCTTGTATGTATGAGTTCCTCTAATCTCGTTGGCGTAGACGTTGCTTGGGTTGCAGTTGAACTTGTTGGTGGCGAATTCGCTGTTGAAGTCTCAACGTTTGTTTGGGTTACTTTCGAAGGTGTTGTGAGCTTCAGGGGCTTGACCGTCAAATCATCTTCATCATAATAGTAATCATCATCACTAAAGTTTTCCTGCGTAAAAATATATAGCAAGTAATAATAGAGTTTATTTATTTTTACAATAAAAAAGAGGCTGGAAATATACTCACATCACCAAAGCCATTGCCATCCATTTCGATAATAGCAACATCCTTTATATTGATACGTATATTGTATTTACCATTCTGCCTTTGGTCATAAATAACTTTGGCGTCTGCATTGTTCGCAGACAACTCATCATCAACCGGTTGTCCATCGGTTGCCTTCGCTGTTAATAGAAATAGCAATAAGGCCAAGTAAAGCCCACCAGCCACTCGCCACTGAACCAGTTCTAAACTTTTCATTTCGTTTGTGAAATTCTTTATGAGTAAAACACTTTTTTTCTCGTTTCAAATGCCCACTGATGCGTCGTCCGTGCTTGCTGGCCAATTGAAGACTGAATAGTAGAAGGTTATTGGAGTCCAAAAAGGCTTTCTTGGCTTTCATTTGTGCAGAGCGTGTAACACTAACTGGCTTGTGTAGATAGTACAAGCGCCGAAAGTTATTTTAAAACTTCTGTAGAAGTCTTCTGCTCATTGCAAGAAGGCCATTGATGCTGGGCACTGTTTGTGTGAGATTTCATGGTTTATGTACAAACATACTCACTTATGGGAACGTCTAATGTGTACTACTTGTTAACACTAATTTGACTATACAAAGAGTAGTCTGTGAAGTGGACTTTTGGCGGTTCGCTTTTGTATTTTGTCTATACTCATGCAGACTGCCACAACTTTGATGTTCTATCGGCTATTGATCGACTCGAGCTCCTTAGGATACACAACCGAGGGGATTCGATGACTTATTGATTTAGTATTCAACTGCCTACACGTGCCTTGCGAGCTACTTGGATTTTATCTCTGATTATATCTTGTATTTGAAGAGGATAGAAGAAAATGCCATTCCCCTCGGCTCAACATTTCGGCGACTCAGAAGCTAATTGTATTTGCACTGTTAGAGATATTTTATCATTTGTACTAATATCAACCTATCTAAGGTAGAAAGAGCTAGTGAGATCGAAGAGCGAGATAAAGGTGGAGGGGTGTGATTTTCACTTATGGCCACTGCTGGCTCGAATAAATTCCAGCCGAGGGTTCCAATTTTTATAGTAGTAATAGCGTTCTTCATGTAACATAATGGCTGTTTTCATTTTTGAAGAAATATGGACTAGTGAATACCTTTGCATATAGAGCACACCTCCCAGTGACTTTTTGAGGATGTCACGGCGTCTCATTAATGGCTTGTGGATTATCATCACTTCAAATGCGAAAATTTTGTTTATTAATCAAATAAAAGTGAGCTTCATCACCAAAAAAAATATTGTTGTCAAAGCCAGGATCGATGACCGTCTCGTTTTGGACACAGTCACCGAACGTGCGGCGCGCTTGATGGTCCTTTGAATAGGCTCAGCTACAGTTGTCATTCAGATCTTCTTCGATACTCTCCTCCACAATAGCAATAGCGTCATCGGTGTATACTGTACTTCGTCTTTGAAGTTGCGTGTTATCCACTAGAGTAAACGTGGTGCGAAACCAATACATGGTTGCTCGTATTACCAAATCTGCTGGGCGATTATGTCGACCGCATACGTACGACCCAATGCGCGATGTGTCGCGCGATGTTCATTATAAAGTGCAAACCTATACTCCGAAAAAAATATTTAATTTAAAAAATGCCCTTTTTTAACGCTGAAGAGATCTTCAGCCGAGTTCCTTCTCTGATTTGTGGTATGCGTCTTGACCTTTTTCCAACAAAGGCAGAGGTCCGCAGTTTATTCTAAACCGCCTCCAAACGCTGGATTTTTATGGGGAGCTTTTTTATTTCATGTGAGAAATACACTCGGAGGACCTGTAATTCCCTGCAGAGGGCCGACCGCAATTAGAAAAATTGATCTTCTATATTTTCGGATGCTAGTCGAACCTGGCCTTCCAGGCTACAACCAAAGGGTAGTTAAAGTCTTAACTCTCCACCACAAAATGTATAAGTTTGAGTAGGTAAGTCATAGACAAAGATGTTAAAAATTCCATCCGTATACCGTCGTGAATATAACCGATATACTTTCCTCACTTTTTGTTGTTTTCCATCTTCACGCCACCAATTGGATTTGATTTCTCGGAGTTTGCGTATATAATAGTCCATTTATTACTCCATCCAGAGCGATAGCCTCAATCTCTATTTATTCAAATCTGTGCGTATTCCATCAAACCCTTCAAAGCTGGACAATTGACCTCCATCCGGACGACATAACACAGCCTTCGTTACCACTGGATCCTAATTTACGGGATTAGATCTTTCGCAGAATATTTTTCTCAAAAACTCTTACGATAAAGTAGGCAGGAACGACTTATTGACTTTGATTTTTATACTTTTCCGTACAAGAGCAGATAATCGCACTTTTAAATATATAAAAAACAATGGAGTCACAAACTTTGTGATATAGGTATGGTACTTCTGATGTTTCTCCAACAAATGGAGGGGCTTACAACCTTTTATTTCTAAGTAGCCGTTTGTAGGTAGATGAATTTTTATTACGAGCTTTTATTTCATATCAGAAATACACTATGGTAAGTATGGTGGCGTTGACCTTTCCTGGAGAGAGACTATCGTAATTACATAGAACAAGTAAGAAGTGCTGTCTCGGATATATCTTTCAAATCAAATTTATTGCAAAATGCTAAACTTGATTTCGATGATTTTCAGAATGAATTTTTTTTTGAACTTCTGTTTAGAGCATTCCAAATTTTATTCTCTTAGACGCTTTTTGACGGATTGTTGATTCAAAACCCCATATTGGAACAAATCGGTTGTACGCGGGCTATATGATATAGTTCTCTGATTTCGATAAATATCAGTGTCAATATTTTCAGGCCCTCAGATTATTTTTGACGGATTTTTTACTCAAAATCTTATGTCGGAAGGCATCGGTTGCTTGGGGGCTTTATACACGTATTATACAATAGTAGACTGACACGGTCCGTTTTGACAAATGGTCAGTACAGTATAAAGATACATCAACATACCTAATTTGATATCTCAGAGACAGGCAAACAGATAGACAAACGAACGTGACATTAAACATTCTGTTGGCCAGTACTCGAAAAATCGTCCTTCAGGTACAAACTGGGCATAGTTTTGCGGTCGACAGCTATTCGCATTACGGTAGCTCTATCGTCGACTCCTTCAAAAGCCCTGGAAACTCATCTTAATTTTCTTCCCGTGACATAGGCAGAGAGGCGAACGTGACGTTAATCAACTCAGGATACAAAATTATAACCCTATACACCGTATACGTAGCATGACATATGTAGCTGTTAACTATCCAGATACTCGGACTAACGATTTGCCTCGTTCACGAACATTCTTATATGTATTTCCAAATGCATCTTTCACAATTATGGATATTGGTATTATACCTATGTATGCTTGCAATTTGAAAATCTTTGACCTTGAAAACTTTTAGATACTTTGTTGATGTTTTAGGGTTATACACTATTTTCAAAACAAACTGGAAAAAAAAGACAAAAGACTGGAGATCCTCTTCTGTAAAAGATGTAGTCTCACTGACCTTACAGCTGTTGAATAGGATTATGCTAATGTTTTTCTGTACTCTTACAAGTGGATATTTACATACTCGTATGTTTATATGTAAGCAGTTGTCACCTATGTAAAAGTGCATACCTTTGCACATGCCGGTAGGTAATAATAAATATGTATGTATGTACTCGTACGTGAGTAACTAACTGCGTTCAACAAATATTTGCTGCATCGTACGTTGAACTCTGCTCGCTGCTTACCAAAAAGGTAAATAAGAGTAGCGTGTCTTCGCCACTTTGGCGTCGGTATTATATATAGTACATATAATACAATAAATATAATGCCTGCAGTGTGTAGGTAGCAATGTCTAATCTGTTGGCAACACCGTGGAACAATAATCCTTTTGTTCAGCATTGATGCTACGCGATGTTCAAATGCTCAGTTCTAGGTCAAAGCGCATGGCACTGGAGGTAGGAAGAGTAATGATGTCTGCATGAAAGTTCTCACAAAAATATTGAAGCATATATTTATATACCATATAACCGAATAGTACATGTGTACCCATTTATGTATTTTCTTGTTACAGAATTTATTGAAAACATAGAATGATGGACCATCATTTCGTCACGGAGGTTTTATAGTTCCATTGTATGTCAAATAATTAAGAATTTTAGTTAGGTATTTGGTGGAAAGGATTTTTATTTATAGGTAGGCTTGGTTGTTGATTTCAGCCAAACATATGCACACACATTACTTCCCGCTATCCTAAGGTACTCATAAACTTCAAAGAGGCTTGTAGGATTGATCGATGTAATGTGATTTTGGTCTACATAGTTTCAGCTTATTCTCGTGGATATTGAGACACTTGCTGTGGGCTTTACGCTTCCCCCACTAATTTCTGTTGTTCATCGATCCATCTGGTTACCACAATTACCAGTGCAATTTTATTTATTTTCTCTATTTGGGATTGATTCCATGATGCATGTTCTCTATGGTTTTGCTGAAATTTCTGCCAAAAATAGAGCATAACTCTTAAATATTTTCTAAGATACACAATCTTATTCATTAATATCTCTTTTTCAAGGCTCACTCTTAAGGAAAGCCCGCCTACACAGCGCATTACGATATAGCTGGATGTATCCAGAAAGGAATGGCTTGGCGCTTTCTAATATACTTAAAAGGTTTTTAACAATACTCTTCCACAGGTAATAGAAGCTGTTCACGAAATGGATTTTGAAAAGTCAGATGGTGTTACCAGATACACCACACCTTATATTATCATAGGTTTGTGACGCAGACGATATTGCCCGAAGAGCGACAGGGAATTACCCTACACATAGTAGGAAGATGAAACAATGTAAATGAGCAGGCAGGGAAAACGGAAATGATTCTTTCTTAAACCACCCAAAATAAGAGTAATGGAAATCACTCTCCCTACCAAAAATCTCGGGATAATCTTAGATAGTAAACTCAACTGGAATCGAAATACGGTGGTCAGTACTCGAAAAAACAACATTCAGTAGCAAAGTGGACAGAGTTCAGCGGTCGGTAGCTATTTTCATTACGGGAGCTCTATCGTCGACTTCTTCAAAAGCCGTGGAAACTTTTCTCTGCACGGCAAACTTCAAGCGAGGTGCAACGCAATTAGACTGAACGCAACTCAGCCTTAGAAGTGTCACACTACATCTCTACTTAGTGAATACCGGACAGGAATGCAAGGAAAAATTCAAATGCTCTGGATCAGAGTGACATAGCTATCTTCGCAGATGGTTCATGACTCGATGAAAGGGTAGGCTGTGGAATTCACTCACCAAGGATCTCAATGCATTTGAGTTGGATTTCTTCAATAAAAATACAGGACATAAGGAGATCTCTGACAACTGTGCTTCGGATAAGCTAGCAAGGGAAGGAACTCTTTTAACTACAATAAATTATACTCACGTTGCTGGCATTACTCTTGATGCAATTACCTTTTACCAAAAAAATCAACACCAGATGGCTTATTGAAAGAACTTGTTTAGACAGTTTTGGTCTTTGTTGGACGCAGATTTTAATTTAAGAGAATGGGATACTTTTCGAATGAGACGCGCACTACCACTGTCCTTGTGCAACCCTTAGTTCCATATGACAAAATTGCCTGACTGACGTAGTTGAAGTTGGCATAGGCAACATCGCAACGTCTGTTTGGCACACGAAATTGTTCGTGCATCTGCGAACAGGATTCACGCTTCAGACTTCAAGTTCAAAAGTTTACCATTCTTCCTTCTTTTCAGTGGTCTTTCAGCCCTTAGTCCACAGTGCTAAAATATTCACTATTAAATATTGTAAATTGATTTTCTACATTATTTTAGATTTCTGAATAACATACACGTATTAGTTAAAGGTATTTATTATTTTTCATTACATTGCAGGTTTTATTTAGCTTGGTTTGGACCTCGGTGCGAGGTACATACTAAATAGCAGTAGTATAAGAACTTCCCAACCAAGCTCCTTGAGCTTCTGGTGTGTGTGTTCTGACCTTGTCCTAATGAAACACAATTCCCATCCTGTTGGTTACTTGCTACAGACGGTCCTATTGCTGACTGTACAGGTTCAAATAAAGAGTTTGTCCGTAAGGGAGCAGTGGATGATTGCTTGCCAATCTCATCAAACACACAGCCAAGCCTTCCTGGCCATCAATCTTGGCTTGGACACCGTTTGCGCCGGCTCACTATCCCTCCACTATCACCGTGTTCATTACTGCTTCAGGAATGGGTCGATTTTGTTATGACTCAGTAGCGATCACCTTTAATATTGTATAAATATTACCGGAATGAGTTCGACGAAACAAAAATTATGCATGATTGACTCTCACCATCTATTGCAAAAATAATGGATTACTTTGAACTATGCAATTGTATGCACATACAAATTTATTATAATGGATGTACATAAATATGTAGACGTAAAATAATTTTACTTTAACAACTTCATTTTATTGCCACTCACTCCTTTCAGCACTAAAGCATTTGTCAACAGGTGTCAGTTTGATTTACAAATCCTTTTTATACTTTCTTCGAGGCTTAACTTTTCCATTCATAAATGAAAATTTGCAAAAAAAAAAGAAAAACTATTTTTATTATTCTTGATATGATTTTTATGGAATTGAAGTTACTGGTCATACACTCTCAGTGAATAATAAGTATGTACATAAGGAAGCAGATAGTAAATTGAAATGTTGTGGAAAAGGAATAATGTCATTGTCAACGTCAACTGGTTAAACTATGTCGTTGACTTTGGCTTTTGATAGAATTATGAATATCGTAAAGTTTGAATAATTGTGGCTAGTAAAAGTGCAAAGGCAATGGAACTTAGTGTAAACAATGCACTGTTTTAGTAAAAAACTTAAATGAATGCCTCGACGTGCCAACGGTTGGCTGTCAACTATGCAAATTTAATTGATTTTACAACCGTTGAAACGATCCGCGGCCGAGCTCCTCTTCACGTTTGTGGTGTATTCTAAGCTGTTTTCGAACTTCTGATGAGTTTTTATGAGGAGCTTTCATTTCGTGTCAGAAATGCATCCGGCCTGCATGAGATTGGAAATTTAATTTTTTCGAAAAATTTTTTATTTATTATTTATAACCATTTCAAATGTCCTTAGAGAAACTCTTATCAGGATCAAGGCAGTTTGAGATATTTTAAAAAATCCCTAATTAGAATAGAAACTCTATGCCCCAGTTCAAATTTTGAGGGTTTTTTGGAGAAGAAAGTTTCAGCTATCTGAAAACAGCAATTATTTTTTAATACGATCGGATTAAATTTCCTTAATAACTTTCTTGACCATGCCAAATTTATGGTATTTCATTTTAGGATTAAAAATCAACTCTCATATCTGAAAAATCGGTTGCTTATATGTTATAGTCGAGATATTTCAACCACACTGCTACAGAGATGCGACTGGTGCATTTTACGAAATCATTTGTCGGAACCGCCCAGATGGGACCACTTCAGCATATACGATCTGATTTTTTCCACGGACATTACCGTGGATGGAATTTGAAATTAATATTCATATTGCTATACGTAGAGTGATTTTGTTATTGCGAGGAAATTTAAATTTAAATTTTTTAAAATATGTTTGTTAACCTGTTGCTAGAAGTATTATTGAGTCATCAAAAAAGAGAATTAAGGAAGCTAATAATTATAATTCGATCCGTAAAACACACTAACCAATGGGAGAACTATTAGTAAAGGAATACTTCTAGTTATGTATGTGATCAGAAAATAACCGTTTTTTTAGTTTTTTTCAAAAAGTATTTATTTATGCATCAATAACTATCTTGTCCCCTTCAAAGTAATCCCCCTCAGATACAATATATTTATGCCAGAGTTTTTTTCAATCCACGAAACACTTCTGAAGCTCGTTTTTTGGTATCGCCAATAGCTCCTATTTCGATTTTTCTTTTATCTCCTAAATCGTAGCAAAAGGCTTTCCTTTCATCGGTGTCTTTAGTTTTGGGAAGAGGAAAAAGTCAGCGGGCGTTAAGCCTGGTAAAAACGGTGGTTGAGGCATGATAACGGTTTTGTACCCTGGTGGTGCGTTATGATGGTTCAAAATCCATGATTGTTTTTTCCACAATTCTGTGCGTTTCTGACGAATTGCTTCGTAAAAATTACTTGACATGAGCTGAACGATATGTCAACACCATCAGAAACCTCTCTGATAATGATTCGACGATTATCCAAAATCATTTTCTTCACTGCTTCAATGTTTTCATCGGTTGTTGACGTGCTTGGGCATTGTAATTGACATCTGATCGGCCTTCCTTAATTTCATTTTTTACACAAAACTTAATACAGTTTTTTGATCCATTTTTTCGAATAGTAAAAACTCGAAGAGCACCCCAAAACACGACTAACCTTTTTATCTGTAAAAAACAAACTGACAATCCAAAATGACTGACATTGCCAACATATATAACAGACATGTGTACCAACACAACAGAAAAAAAGCGAAAATCGAACATACGTGTACGTAACTCACGAAATTTGAAAATAACGGATATTTTCTGATCACATCTCGTATGTTACGTATACATGTTGCTAGTGACAAATGTTGCTAAACACTGAGATGGCATCGTCACTGGCTGTTGCGCAATTATTCCGGTGGTAGCAATGTTGCGAGAGTATTACGCTCCGAACATTTTTCGTAATTTTTGATAGATTTTTGACACTTGTGAGAGAGTAATTTAGTAATACTTTCTATTTATCAGATTAGTTCGGAATACTTGAAGACCATTTTATACAATTGTCTGAAAATAATTTTGCGGAAATTGTGAGCCTAAGCCACTGTCATGCCAAATACTTGTCCTTAAGGAGTTACAGGAGTTACAGGAGTTACAGGAGGTTTTTCGGAGGTAAAAAGCTCAAATTTCAAAAATTTTTTATATAAACAAAATAATAATTTTTACGGCTTCAAAGAAAAAAAAAAGTTGAAATTTTCATAGGAAAATTTTCCTAGCTCCTCCATTTTGAGGTCATTTCCGGTTATGCTGAAACTACCCATCTTACATACCTCACAGTCGTGCCACGCGACTGGAAGAGAATATACAAACACCAGTATTTTCTGTCTGACAATCGCATCGGCAAGCGGTGACAACTCTTCATTTACATGGCGCTCTCATAAGATAGGTTGCTATGGCTGGCAGGTATGTAAGATGGGTAGTTGCAGTATTACCCTTCGGAAAAAGATACGTCGGTGGTGCTTACAGTTAAACTCATGACAAAATCATCCGAAGAGAAAAAAATCCAAAAACTAGAAAGCTAGAATTTGGTAGAAGGAAAAATAAAAAAGTGAAAAGTTTCGAGAAAATCCAGTTTGAAATTTAAAGTCTTGAGGCAATCTACCTTTGAGCCCGCTGTATCTACGAGTCTTTTATTCTGATTGACTTGAAAATTTAGGGTAATATTCTCGAAATGTTGTAGAAATTAATGAGGCAATAAAAAATAGGATTTTTTTAAACTGTGAAACCTTGTAACTTCTCTAGTCAACACTGTTCACGAACCAAATACCCATCGATTGTAGAGGTTAAGTTAATTAGTCAAGTCTTATTCGCCACATCAACTACTACAGTGGGTATCCAAAAAGTCTCAAAAATTAGAGCTACCACTGTGTACGAGAGTTTTGATTTTGTGATGCAAAGGAGCTTCCCTTATCATTTTAACTGAAAATATTATAGTTACCGGCTGTCGGTACACTAAATATTTTCAATTAATTTTTTTTTTTCAGCTTTCTTACTCTGCTTGAAGCACTGTGGTTAGTATGCACATATGTATGTTTGTACGTCGACGAAGTTGACGACGAATGACATTTTTGTTTGGCTTGTCCACGCAACTGACGTGGTTTTTTTTTTGAATCAGAATTCAGTTAAAGCTATGATATTAAACCTTTCGAATAACCGGAAAAGTAAGTGGAATTTTGCAATTGGGATTTTACTGTTGCTTTTATTTCTATAGCAATTACAAAATTTAATTTAAGTATAATTTTTTTTTGAATTGGTTCTGTCGTCTACTTTATTATTAAAAACATAGAAAATGAAAAGCACTTCGTTTTTAAGCTAAAAAAAATGAAGGTTGCTTTGCAGTTAGTTCTGAGCTCAGCAATCCTAAGTGCAGCTTTTCAATCTTTAAACTCGGCCGAAAATCGCTTCAACGGTTACAAAGCGCCAATTATATATATATATATATTTAACCAAGACTTTGGCTTTATTATAAAGATGAGGGTTTGCAATTATGTTTTAAACATAATTTTTGGCCAGTAGCCCCCGCGTGTGGCTCGAGTAAATTCCAGCCGAAAAGCCAAATTTTCGACCACTTTTTGCAGCGATTGAGACCGTGTCAGCAATAACATGCCGAATACCGAATATTTTCTTAAAAGGCGTCGATCGTCTCGGGCTTATCTGCGCAGACTTCACATAACCTCACAAAAAGTTATAGAAAATTAATTTAAATAAAAAATAAGTTAAATTTTGTAATTGCGGTCGCTGCTCGGCAGGGAATGTCAACCCTTCTCAGCGTATTTCTGACATGAAATAAAGCTCCTCATAAAAAACCATCAGCCGTTCGGAGACGGCTTAGTATAAACTGTAGTTCCCTCCATTTGTTGGAAAAACATCAAGACGCAAAATCACAAATTTGAGGAAGAGGAGCTCGCCCGAAAATCGCTTCAGTGGTTATAAAGCCATTCATTCTTCGGTGCGCTCTGTAGGGCTTCCCCGCCTTCAATGACAATGTGCTAGGGTTACAATTTTGAAACACACAGTATGTATGCTCCAACTGACTAGTAAATTTAAAAACAAACTATTAGTACAGCAGTAAAAGTAAAATATACATAAATTAAAAAAAAAAACTATATAAAGAGAAGTAAAATAAATAAATAAAGCAAAGCATAATAGAGGAATACAAACAACAGTAAGTATATTTTGTGGGAAGTACAAAAATATAAAATCCACATAACCACACAACCGGTCAACAGCAACCAAGATTTTTGCAATGCAACACAACACAAATATTATTACTAACAACTGTAACAGCAACAACGATAAACGAAGTAGCAAGTGGTGGCGCATCCTTACACTGTTTGTGTTGTCTGCGCTTTATTGTTGTTATGCTGCATCAGCCACAGCACAGCTAATGACACTATATGGTAGAGGCTGAATGCTAGTGTTGGTAGCATCATGTGAAAGGGTTTTGCGTAAAACTTACAACCAACTCAATGTTCGATTATTTTGACATAAGGAACATTATTCACACCGCTTTGAGTTGGTCGTAAATACATACGTGTACATGCGAGTATATGACGTGAAGCGAACGAGCTGCTAATATTGTGAATTGCAATGATGACAACAGCAGGCTTACATTTACAAGACAGTCACTTTTGTTTGCAATCTATGCATGCAAGCTATTTAAGAGCTTGTCAACATATTCTTCACTTCCACTTTCCTTCTAAAAAGGGAATTGGAAGTCTGATTGTTAGATCTACACTTAGACACAGGTACATGGGGAAGTAGTTGGAGTTTGTAATTTTATTTGTAGAGAAATGTCTGCTGCATCTGATATGGATTTCGTTTTTCTCCGATCTACTTAGAGAAGGTTATAAATTTATGCAAAACACGCCTTTCTTAAGACGGTCGATTGGTTGATCAAAGATTTTGAACAGGTGACACCACTTGTTTGGCTGACTAGTACACATCTAACTGCATAGATATAAATATGTTATGTAAAGAGTTTTCCAATAAGAGGTGTTATTTTGAATAGTGTGCTTTTCTGGTAGATGCCACCTTTGAAGCTGTAATTTTTTGACATTTGACAAGTAAAAACTGCGCTAGTCAAAAATATGAAACGATGCACGCTTTTCAGACCGCAATACAGAAATTAGTAGAAAAAATACAGCTGTTGGGACAAGTTGATGATGTTAAAAATAGACCATGTGCATGTCGCGCAAGAACAACTGAGAATATCGCTGCTGTAACCCAAAGTGTTGAAGAAATCCCAGGTTTGTCCATTTCTTTTCGTTCTTTGTAATTTGGCATTCCACAAATGTCATCACACCGTATTTTGCATAAAGAACTCAAGCCGACAGATCACCAGCAACGTCGTGTCTTTGCTGATTGGATCCTTGAATTGCATGAAAATGAATTCATCGAAAAATTGTCTTGTCCGATGAGTCCCATTGGACCTAACTTTCTCGAAAATGAGGCCGGAATAGCATGTGCGATGAATGGATTGCGCTATCAAGAGATGATTAAAGATTTTTTATGACCGGAATTGGATGGTATTGATCTGGACAACGTTTATTTTCAACAAGCCAGCGCAATGTGCCACACAAGTAAAGAAACCATCGATCTTTTAAGGGAAAAGTGTCCGGATCGTGTTTTCTCTCGAAGAGGTGATCGAATTTGGCCACCGAGATATGGTGATTTAACACATTGCGACTTCTGCGGGCACGTGAAAGATAAGATTTAGGCCAACAGGCCAACGTCGGTTCAAAAGGCCTCAAGAATTTATTTACATTAAAATAAACAACTCATCATTTATCAATAGGAGTACGTACTTCTTAATTTCTTTATTAATTTATGGAATTATTTAATGCTCATTTTCTCGCTCTTAAAACAAACGAAGATAAAAATGTAATAAAATAAAGAAAAATAATAACTTGTTGCAACAATCTGTGACATCATTTTCGCCACCTAAGCACATTTTTATTTATTGCATGTTCGGCTCTATATTTTTATCGCTTAATGTATACATATTGATGGAGCAAATAAGCTTTAATAAAGTTAATTCACATTAGTCTTAAGTGTGAAACGATAGTATACCCATGGCGACTGATAAAGCTCATTTAGGTATGTCACTGTATTTTATACGACTTTCAACAAGGAAGAAATGCTACAGAAGCATGTAGAAATTTATTGTGTCATATAGTGTCTGATAGGTCATACAGAAGATGGTACGAAAAATTTTAAACAGGTGATTTCGACCTTTCTGATAAGCCACTTTCTAAGGCAATATTGGAGCAAGACCCTTTACTGACAACATCGGAGACCGCAGAAAGGTTTAATTCAGCTCAACAAACCATTTCTGACAATATTCGGAAGAGAGGATTGGTGTGGAAATATTCAAGTATTTTGTTTTATTCCAAAAACGGAAAGAACTTTCCGATAGACCTAATATATGGTACATAGTGATATATTTTTAAAATTTGACTTTATGTTTAGATGGTGTCAACATCGGCATAACATCAGAAAATGTTAATGGAAATATAATAAATACATAAATTAAATGAATAAATTTTGATGAAAAATATGAGTAGTCAGCAGTTGTCTACTGTGCGCCTCATACCATTAATATACTTTTTCACCTAACATATCGATATAATGGAATATCAAGAGCCAAGAACAAAAAAGTCTCTGCAACCAAAAAGCTTGCTTTCATAGTATTTCTCCTATCTTACTCGACAGTCATATGCATATCCTGTCTGGTTGAATGAACTGCAGGAAATTTGCAATGTGCACAGTTTCGGTTGGCATTCTATTCATCACATCCATCAAAACTGCTCATATTGTGCACTCACCCTACCCTTCACTTCATTTTCGGACTCATCATGTGCAGACAGAGCTACAGTTGACTTTTCGCCTACACAAACACTCGTCTGGGATAGTCAATCGTCCGATCGCTCTTCACACTTTATTACATCCGAACAAAGGCAAACTGAAAAGTGAAATATACATAGAGAGAGAAGGTGTGAAAGAGTGAAGTGCACACATTTCATCGCAATCTATTTAGTATCTTTTTGTTCTGCACATTGCATCTGTCTGTTTGACACTTTTGTTTACATTTTGCTCATTTTGTTCCTTTGCCAAGTTTGCACAAAAGTGTCAGAAAAAGCCAACGGTCATCAAATCGGTTAGCATTTTTGTCATTTTGCTATCAAGTCAATCATGGTTTCTCATTTTTAGCCAATTAATATGTGACATTTTTTAAATACTTTTTGTAATATTTAAAAGCTTTAATTTTTAAGCTAGATGAAAAATAATTTATTATGAAGATGAATTTATCTTTCACATGTGGTTCAAGTACCTCACGAGCTCCGACCTTAGAACAAGTATATTCTGGTTAACCAAAAATATTCGTTTGGATCCAAGCTAAAGTGAGGAGACGAACTCACAATAAAACTTAGTTGAGAGACCCATTCTAGATGAAGACCGCTGCGTCACGTTTTCAGGATCATTAATTGACCATATGCACTTGGAACGACAAGTCATTTCTTTGCGTGAAAGTGGCGTTATCCTTGTAAAAATTATGGCTGACATCACCGCTGTCGAAGATGTGTATGAACGGATGGGTCCAGCGACCATATGAAGAAGCGCAAATTTGTTATTATACTTGCGGAGTGAGAGAGACTCTGAGACTAGGGAATTCAAGTCCTAACCACAATCCGGATTGAAAAGAATAAAATGACTCTTCTCTCTTCTTTATGCTTGCATAAAAAATAACAGTTCAGCTTATACAAAGGAATCCAGAGTGGTATAAATCATAGCGCAGATTTTTCAGATATTGTTTTTATATATGTGTTTCGAGTATGCATAGGGTTTTCCGATAAGAGGTGTTATTTTGATATTCAAAGAAAAATGACATTTCGTACAGTATCGTATATTTATTTCAATATAAAGAGGAAGATATGCCATTAATAACGGGAAAAAATATCAGTAAAATGGTCGCCATGGCTATGCTTACCGTATCCTTTTTATGAAGTTTTCCATGGTCCATGAAGATAACACGATCCGGAAACTTTTTCCTTAAAAGGTTGATGGCTTCGTTAACGTCGTCTTGTTGAGAGTAAACGTTGTCCAGATCAATAACATCCAATTTTGCCCATAAAAAATCATCAATCAAGTTGCAGGTCTCTACAACGAGTAGGTGAGATTGTGGGTTGGTCCGTCAGCCATACAGCTTAAAGCATTATTCTAGCATTGCTTAGCTATTTGGTAAAAGTATAAGCTCATTGGAGTGCTCCTCTCCACGGAAATCTTTAGTAAAAGGCGAAATATTTATTCGACAACTGAAGAGAAGCCAGAGGAATGTCCACCCCTCCGAGTGTATTTCGGACTCTTAAAAAAAAACCATCAGCCGTCCGGAGGCGGCTTAGTATAAACTGTAGGTCCCTCCATTTGTTGGAAAAACATCAAGACGCAAAACCACAAATTGGAGGAAGAGTTCGGTCGAAAATCGCTTTAGCGGTTACAAAGCGCCAAATATATATATATAAGCTCATTTTCCATCAGCGCAAACTTTATTCAAATTAAAAAAAACTAATAGCAAACTGTCTACACTTCCTACGCACACATTTGAACTTTGCTTGCAACTTAATCGCTGCGGTGCTTGGGCGCTGAGCAGAAATAAAAGAAATTGCAAATTCTATGTACAATATATAGGTATGTATACTACGTACATTCCGCATCTTGCATCTTGTCTTCCAACCTTAGATACTACATGCATTCTACCGAGTTACATATTTGTAGCATTCCTTCTGGGTTTGTCACTGCGCCATGCCGGGGAAATGAAAAATTTCGAATATGTATGGATAAGTGAGTTGTTTGTTTGTGCATTTTCCGCTGAGAGTGCGTAAATGTTCTGCTTGAATTAGCAAAGTCAATTTCGAGTAGCTTGTATACCAGTCAGCCTCCCGTTGGCGAGCACTGCTGATACACAATTCCCCTCCTGATGGCCAAAGCTGAACACTTCTGGGCGATTGCTCCCTTCAGACGGTCCAATTGCTGACTGTACAGGTTAGAATTTAGAGCAAAAATAATGGATACCTTTTACTAGACCAATAACTATTAGATTTTCATTTGAAACCAAAAAATAAGTACAAAAGAAATTTTACGTAGATATTCCATAATTCCAATCATTTTCACACGGAAACTTTGAAAAATTTGTTCGACCTTACGTGGAGTAACAATTTAGATATCCATTTAAAAATTATGAAAAGTCCCAAAAACTAGAAAACAATTTTTTTTCATGAATATTGGGAAAATGGAAAGCTCTAACGATAAGTACATGAACACAAAGTTCCACTCTCGCTCAACATTTGCCGTCAATTACTGGCAATATAACATTACAACACAAATGTGCATACATACGAGGTGTGCTCAAAAATAGTGAGAGTTTTTAAACTTCGCGGACTTGGGGTGATTTTTGAAAAACACTTTATGATTTTAATATACATGCCCGTGACGTTTGATAAAACTTTCTTTGATTGTGACTTTCTCCGTGACAGTCTTTAGGGTTTAACGTGTTTTAGTGTTTAATGAACTTGGCAATTTTCCTTTGTTGCAAGAAATAGATGAAATAACTTCTAAAAATCATATGTAAAAAAGGAATAAAGTAAAAAAGTATGCGACTTGCCCAAGAATTTCTTACAAAATTGTGTAATTTTAAACAAATACAGCGGGGAAGGAAATTTCTCATGAGCAACCAAATGAAGTTAATAACGATGCAGAATTACAGAAGTTTATTGTAACTGTTGACAAAATATTAGTTTACGGATATTACATCGAAACAAAGTCTCAATTCTAGAAGTGAAGTCGTTCTGCCTCACCAAGAGCGAAAAAGTTTCGACAAGCGCAATTGAACGGGAAGGTTATGTTCACTGTGTCCTTAGATTTTAATGGTATAGTGCAAAAGAATTCCTGCCACCAGGTCAAACGGTCAATTAGGAGTACTACCTACAAGTTCAACGCTGTTTGCGTGAAGCATTCTTAAAAAAAAAAAATGCCTCGTACGCCCGGAAGCGCAAGTAAGGGTTTCGAACCACCTCAACTTTGCTCCTCGCTGGAAGAGCCAAAGCCTTCTCAAAAATTGAGTTTGATAAGTGTTTCGGCGATTGGAAGTACATAATCTCTAATGGAGATTATTTTGACGGCGACAACTTTAATGTGAACGAATTAATAAATATTTTTTTTTTTTTTTAACACACCTCGTACATATCGATACTGAATGCATACCACTGTACCAGCCACTTTAGTCGCTGTAAATGAATCGTTTAATAGGATAAGCACAAATGATTTACGAATGTTGCACTTCCTAATGCCAGAACTGCCATAATTTTGGCGAATATTTTACGTTTGTGTATATGTGCTCGTATGTAGTATGTATGTATATCGATGGATTGAAAGGGGGTTTTTTAACTTTAAAAAAAACAAAACGCATATTATTTAATGTTATGGCCAAGATTTAACTTAATTATATATATAAGGGTTTGCCATTTTGATTTAAAAAGGATTTTGGGCAAGTGGGCGCCACGGCTGGCTTGAATAAATTCATGTCGAGTGGCCAAATTTTCGACCATTTTTGTAGTATATCAGCATGAGGCCGACGCCACAGGCAAACGACGCGCTCACCTAAAGTTTTCTTCAATAAATTGAAAATTTCGTTAACTGTATGGCATGTTACGCTGTCTTCTTGGAACCAAAGGTCATTCACGTCAACATTCTCTAATTTAGAAACGAAAAAGTAATTAATCATAGCTCTATAGCATTCTCAATTCACTGTAGCATTACGGCTGACTTCATTTTTGATGAAGTATGAACCAATGATTCCCTTTGCTCAAAGAGCATATCAAACAATGACAATTGGGTATTTAATGGCGTCTCAACAAAGGCTTGAGGATTATCATTATTCAAAATGAGCGCTTCATCGGTGAACAAACTTTTCTTACGTAAATCGGAATCAGTGGCCATTCCCATTTACCGAGCTTGCGACGCGCTTGATGGTTGGCCGGCTTCAATTCTTATACAAGTTAGATTTTGTAAGACCATAAACTAAGATCCTTCTGCAAAATTTTGCGTAAAATGGATGGGTACAGCTTCAATTGTTTCACGCGAAGACGGATAGACTCATTCGGGGCTTCTTCGATACTCTGCCCCACAGAGGCAATAGCTCATCGCATATCATATCGGAGGATGCATATTAACCACTAGAGTAAACGTGGTGCGTAACCGATATATAGTTGCTCGAACTACCGACTCTGCTGCGCGGTTATGTCGACCGATGCAGCACGCGAACCGAAACATTATTCTGGAAATAAATTTGCACGATTTGCAAACGTTGTTCCGGAGTAAGTCTGCGGATTATAAAACTGCGAACCACACTGAGTTTAAATCAAGTAACAGTTGTCAAAAAGACCAACTCGGAAAAACAACTTGCATAATTTAAAACCACTCCTCTAAAAATCACCCTTTATTGTGTTGCACTCTATGTGTTAAAAAAAAGGTAATAAACTATAATTGATATTTATACCTTTAACGAACATGAAATGGGGTACTAACATTGGTTCGATGTATGCCAGTTCCAGAAGAAGAAGAGATAGACCCCTAAAAATGTATAAGGATCTGATCAGAATGACGAACTAAGTACATTTAGCCATGTTAATCTGCCCTTTTGCTCGTTTGCTCGTTTGCCTGTTTGTACGTAAACTAGCACCTTAGTTTTTGAGATATTTGAACAAAACTTAGTATGAATTGATCTTTTGTTTTAACTTACATGTGATTTCGGGTAAAAAATCCGTCAAAAAAGCTTCTAAAAGCGTGCAATTTGGTGTTCTCCGCGCATTAATTCAATTAAATATTGACGCAAAAAATCATATAAATCGGAAGATGATATCTAATAGCCCCCGAACAACAGATTTTTTAAATATGAGATATACGCTCATGAAGCGTTTAAAGGCTTTGGCTTGGCCGAAAACAGCTCTTCCTTCTTGTTTTGAATAATTTAACGCCTTTTTCCTCATATGTTGTATACGTGTACATATGTATGTATATTTATTTAACTTAACGCACACAAAATTATGTTGTAATATTATAAATCACTTTTGAATATCCAGTAGTGAAAACTTGAACTAGTATGCAAAAATTCCAGTACAATACTAGAATTAAACATATTATATAATTCACATATGATAAAAATCATAACCATAGATATCCTATTGTTATACTAGAAACGCTACCGAACGTAAACGTATGTTCCGTATGAACCTCACCCTATCAAACTTAAGGGAGTTCCATGTAACTGAAAACTCAACACCGTGTGCGTAACACTGTCGCGCTTATTTTTATTTTTCAGTACAAATTTAACATGCTTAAATGCACTAGTATTTAACTAGTATGAAGCTGATGCATAGTCGAAGCCAAGCTCTTAAAAATTAGTTCGTTAGATGGAAAAATTGATGGAAAAAGAAGTAGTTCATGTATAAATACAAACTAGTTAGTATTTTTCCCTGCAGTGTGTTTATGTACAATATGTATCTGCTTATATTTATGCTTGTTCATATACAAATGTACATATGTGTCAAATAAATCATATCAATTGGCTGTAAAAATTCATTGAAGACAAGCAATAATTAATAGTGAAAAGCCATAATTACTCCTACAAAAACCAATAAAAATTACCAAAAGCTAACTACATAACATACACGTATGTATGTATGTATGCATGCAACAGCAAAAGCGTCAGCAACCGTCGCTTGTTCATATGTACATATGTACATGTGTAATTAGTAAAGCTCGCTGACAAAATTTCAATTTGTACCATTCACATAGTACCGTTATTAAAAATGTTCACCACGACAGCATGTTAAGTAACGAGACCGCCGGCGCTGCCTCATAGACATGACGGAATCAAGTGCGCGCTGAAAACGCCTAAAATGCATAAAAATCGGGGCGTGAACATGACACAAAGCATAAATACAGTCACATGTACAATACATAGGTATATATGTAAGTATTAATGCAGGCTTGCCTGTTGTTGTTGTTGTAAGCATAAGCTTTATGGGTAGGTTAAATTTCGAAATGGCCTATCAAATTTGAAAAGCGTAGTTGAGGCAGATGCCCTTTGCCTTTTATGTACTTATGGTATATATACGACCATACATATGTACGTGTGCACCTAGATGTAGTGTGTATACTATGTATGTATGTACCATACATATATATTCTTACTCCATTCGAAGGTGGCGATGTCAAATAGACAATATTTTAAAGTGTGTCAGTAATGACGACATTCGTCAGAATTTTGGCGCCCAAAACAAATTACAGCAGTTCGAATATCAAATGTGGCAGAAAAAGCTCATATAACTAAGTATGTTTGTATGCGCTTATGGATTAATATGTTGCGCGTTGTTGCATATTAAATACATAAGTACATATATAAGTATTTATACCCACATCTAAAAAATAATTAGGTTTTAATACTTAAATAATTAGGTGGTGACTTCATAAAAACTATGACACATAAAACAACTAAGTATTAATCCGGTATCCAACGTTAGGATTCAGCTTCAAATAAAGCTACTTAACAAAATAAGAACATAATTTAACCCATTTTAATTTTTGTCAATCCCATTTCCTTCTCAATTACAACTACATATCTCTCCCTAAGATAACATTTGGAATACTTCTCTTTTTACAGGACGCAGGGCATTGAAAAATCCTGACAAACGTCATGGTATGCAGGGATTGGCGCACCTGACCTTGCTTTAATACCGTCTGAATCAATAATAAGCTGTCGGCACAGACCAAACGATACTCTTAGTGCCTCAAGGAGAAAAAACCTTGCAAAATCCACGAAGAACTGAAGGGCTATCCCGAAAGTAGAGAGCTTATTGAAGAAGTAATCCGTGCTCTTAAGGGAGGCGGTAGATTCAGACATTGCTAAGCTGTTGCCATAGTGAGGATATTAGTTTTAGCTAATGGTGATCTCACTTATTCATGATTATTACGCAAAATGTGGTCTTAAAACGCAGCACGTTCCGCTGTCAGAAATTGGGTTGTTGGAACCAGAAGCCATATTGGACATAGTAATGTACTAAGCTAGAATAAGTGACGCCTTAAAGTGTGGCTTATTTAATATATTATATACATATACCTATATAAATCTATTTGGCGATTTATAGCTGCTGAAATAATTTTCGGCCGAGCTCTTCCTCTAATTTGTGGTGCGCATCTTGATATTTATCGAACAAATGGAGGAACCGGAGGCCGATGGATTTTTCTGCGCAGATTTTCTTTCATATCAGAAATACACTCGAGGGGCTTGACATTTCCTGCCGAGGAGCGACCGCAATTAGAAAAATTACTTTTCAATATATTGTGTGTATAGTGTGTATTTAGAATGTGATGCCTCTACAACACTCTCAGAAACTCAACATAGAATACTTGAAACCCATTACAGTTCCCCGGGTGGCATTCCTACCCACCTTTTCCAAAAAAGGGAAAACCTTCGTCAGTTTTACAAACACTTATGTAACAAGTTAATTTTCCGTTTTTGCGCAATATTTCAGTAAGTTAGCCCAAAGCATTGCTGAAATCGTTCAATTCTGTAAACATTTAAGAACCTTCATTTATTTTCACATAGGTACAATACATAGTAAACGTAAGTGTTAAAAATTAAAATTAACAATATGGCCACATTGCATTGGTGTTCTCGTAGGTGACTTTGTCATCAAGCTGATCATTTATCTTCCGTCCGGTTTTTCTGAAGTTTCGTGTACAAAATGGTTATATTGACATGCATACATATGTACGTGTATGAACACAATTTTCACAGTAGTTATGTAAGAATTAAATATAACCGAATGTCTATGCAGGATACATATACATATACAAAGGTTTAAACTCTGTACAGCATGTAATCAATCTTTTGCTGCTTGCCTCATCAAAAACAACAAGTACGAAAGTTTTCTGTTGTACAAGTTTTGAAGGATTCCCTGTAATCTTTTTGAAATAAAAGTGAGCTTTAATGAAGTGTCCCTTTGCAGTATGATAAATCTGTGTATATAAATAACATGAGAATATGAAGAAAAAATTATTTTTTTTATTATCAGATTGCCATACTTTTGGGTCAGCGTTCATACGTTCAACAAACTTTTCGACAGGAGGAACAAAAAAAAAACTTTTATAGTGAATAGTTGCAAAACTCGCAGTGGAGAGAAGTTACAGACAGAAAAACGATGATATAGTGCTGTATAAAATATAATATAAAAAAAATACATTATAAAAATAAAATACATCATAAAAAATAAAAAAAAAACAAGTAAAATAGAACAAATCGACAATAGTTGAAAAAAATAAAATAAAAGCAAATAAAAAAATTAAATAATTAATATAATAAAATAATATAGAGTAGAATGAAATGAAATAAATTAAAATAAAAAAAATTAAAAACAATAATTTAAAATAAGATAAAGTAAAACAAATAAATATATTAAATAAAACAAAATAAAATAAAGAAACTAAATTAACATAAAATAAAAATAAAATAAAATACAATACAATAAAAAAATATTTAAAACAAAGTAAAATATAATAAATTAAATTTAAAAAAAAAATTAAGCCAAAATAAAAAAAAGTAAAACCAAATAAAAAAAAATAAAGTAAAACAAACTAATATATAAAATAAATTAATATTAAATTAAATTGAAAAAAAATTAATTAAAATATATATGTAAATAAAAATAAAATACAATACAAGAAAATTAAATACAATAAAGGAAAGAAGTTATATGAAATAAAATAAAACAAGAAATTTAAATTAAAAAATATATATCAAATAAAATAAAATATAATAAAATAAAGGAAAAAGACTATATGAAATAAAATAAAACAAAAACATAAAATAAAAAAATAGATATCAAATAAAGTAAAATAAACAAATGTAGAAAATATTATAATATTAAATTAAATTGAATATACTGCATCAAATTGAAGTAAAATTAAAAAAGTAAAATAAAATGTATAAAATGAAACAAAATTTAAATAACTGTGTAAAATTATCAAATAATTTAATATAATAACAAAAATAATATAAAGTTAACAAATCAAAATAAAATAAAGGAAATTAAAATGTTTTTCCAACAAATGGAGGAACCTACAGTTTAATCTCCGAACGTATGATGGTTTTTTATGTCAGAAATACACTCGGAGGTGTTGACATTCCCTGCCAAGGGGCGACCGCAATTAGAGAATTTTACTTAACTTTTCATTTAAATTATTTTTCTGTAACGTTTTGAAGTTGGTCGTACCAGGATATGAACCCGGGCCTTCCGAACGGTAGTACTAACAATTAAAAATTTAATAAAATAGCAAGGAAATAAAAGAAAAAAATAAAATGAAGTAAAATAAAATAAAAAGTAGAATAAAATAAAGTAAAATAAAACTAGTAAAAATAAAATAAAATAAAAATAAAATGAATAATAAAAAGAATAAAGTAAATTAAAAAAAAATACAATTTAAATAAAAATAAAATTAAATAAAGTTAGAATACAATACAGCAAAATAAGTTAAAATAATATAAAATATAGTAAATTAATGTATAATAAAATGAAAAGAAATATATAAATTGGAATAAAATTCAAAAGTTAAAACAAATAAAATACATGAAAAAACCTGAATATAAAATAAATATAAAAATAAAATAATAAGAAGTAATATTGTAAAATAAAACAAAACAAAATAAAACAAAGGAAATTAAAATATAAAAAAGTAAAATCTATATTTACATATACGTATATAAATTAAAATACTGAATAAAAAGAATCATTAAATAATGCAAAAATAAAATAATATAAAATGAAATAAAATAAATAAAGAAAAAACTATCACAAAATTTAGAGGTTAAGGTAAAATCCATAGTATATGCACATGTGCTTGTAGTCAGGAATTCGCAGCAGTAGTTATCAGTAAAAGGAATTGTGAAGCAGTTTCGTTTTATCTGTTTTAATCCAGTACCAAGTGCTTAGTGAAAATGAATATCTGCAGGCTCTTGACCATTTGCTTTGAAATAACTTGAATTTTATTGCTTTTGTCCGTCGTGACCAATATGTTCAAGGTTTTAAATTTGTCATTGTATCACTGCTATACCATATACATACATACGTGTATATCCATGTCGTTAAGAGAATTTGGTACTTTGGCTTAATCTCCTTAATGCTTAAATACTTTTTACAAAGCTCAAAGCAATTGACAAGTTAACAATTTTGTGTGTCTGTCGCGTGATCATGAGTATGCACACATACGAGGACATACACGTATGTATGTCTGTATCTTGCAAGGAAAAATACTAGAATCTAACTGGTATGCATTTTTACACAAACTAGTTCATTTTCAAACTATTTTCCACGCATGCAACTGGTATTTTTAACACAAGCCAACGTACAGTCAATTATTCGACTATACCATACGTCAGCTTTAAATTAGTTAAATACCAGTTCATTTATGCATGTTGAGTTTCTACTTCGCCGAAAATAAAAATGGAAAGGATAGCTTCAAACCACTCGACTATCGTGACGATGTAGAGAGCCGTTAGTGATGTACTGCTATACAAGTCACGAACATACTAGTATTTAACTAGAACTTCTGCATACCAGTCTACTTTCTCCCTGCAGGGTGTGTACAAGTATACAAGCGTGTTTGTAAAGCAGTGTAGTTTTTGTTCTGCAACACGCTACATATAGTTGGTTAGCAATTTAACGTGGAACTCTTGCACGCTTAAAAATTCCAGCAATATTGGAACTGCTTCAGAAGTCCAAAATTCTTTCTATATTAATTGAACGTATTAAAATTTTAAAGAGTCGTAAAAACACATAAAAAGCTTGATGGCTTACCGGCAGAGATACTCAGCCCAAACCACAAAAAGGGGACCCAATGAATTAACCTCCTAAAGAAAGACCGAAGCCCACCGTCAATAAACAGATGGGACTTTATCAGTGCGGCTTTAGAACCGGTAAAACCAGATATTCACCATGCGATATGAAAAGATCCAATAAAGAAGAAGATCTACATTGAGCATGTATTGTTTGAGAGATGCTTTTCAATCTCAGTTGCTTTCAATGTCAATAACCATTTAAAATCAAATTGTATATTTAAGGTTTAAGAAGAAAAGTCCAAAATATGTGGGCGGAAAAATTAATTTGAACTATCTTTTGTTGAAAAATAAATAAGAATTATGCACGTACATACATGCATATATGTATGTATGTATGTCAATTCCATTTTAAAATTTCCGAATTATTTTTCCACTTCCTTCATTCAATGAAAAGCCCATTCATTCAACAATCGTTCGTATGTATACTGTATGTATGTATGTATACACATTTATTCATTTAAACTCATAAAGCTCTTTAAGAAGCGGATATTTCCTACCATAAATAAAAGAAAAACTACTTTGTATACAAATACGTACATATATGTATGTATGTATACTTATGCACATACTCTTATATTTATGTTTGAAAATAAATTGAAAATATTTCGAATGAAAATGAAAGCAAGTTTGTTAAATATGTGTTACAAATTTGGTATTGTTAGTGGAATGCAATTTAAAGCTATAAACCAATGAGCAATTTATTAAATTCAAGATTTATTGTTATTATTGTCGTCATTGTCACATTGCAGGTCGAATGGGTATATATGGTACATATGTATGTGGGATTTACTTTCTTAAATACATTTGTATGTATTTGTATACATATTTATATATATAAGCACCAAATGAAATGCACATACAGACATATGTATGTACGAGTATATGATCTAGATTTATCAACAGGGAGCGGCCGAAGTTCAATACCACCAAGTTCACGCACTCAAAATCGATTCAAATTTGGTTTGATAAAAAACACGAATTTTTTGGCATGGACTGTTGGACTGTTTGGACTGTTTGACCCAGCCTATATTGCCTCCAGACGCAGTGAACACGACCAAGCTGCACTACTATACTCTTTATTATGTCTCTAGCTCATTGCTGTTCTTTTTGAAAATTGAAGTAATCATTTTGGCCCTTTGTCTATTTCCTATTTAGCGTCCTAAGTCTATCTGCGCGAAGTAAGCATAGCCTTTGTCTTCCGAATGCTGGACCCTCACAGATTACGGGGTCAAAATATCTTAGACTTTTGCTTCAGCCATTTGTCTATCTATAAAAACAGCTTTGCGAAAGTCAGACTCGGGGCACGTAGTATATTCGTACACTTATGGGAAATGCTGTACTACTTTGCCCGTATGTCCTGATTTTCAGCAGTTGTTGTATTGTTGACAACTGTAAAGGTAGTCACGTTTTTTTGTGGTCTTCGTTTTTTGTCTGCCTCTCTAATTAATACCCTTGCCCCTGTTGACAAAAAAATTGGGAATCGATTTTCACAGACTTCTCTTGAGGCCAATCTTTCACTAGCCAAATCACTCGACATGAATAAGAGCAGATAGTAATCACTTGATGCGTGATCCGGACTATAAAATGGATGGATCAGCATCTCCCAACCAAACTTTCGGAGATTTGAATCACCATCGATGTATGTGTTCTGGCGTAGTCCTGATGAAACACAATACGCCTCCTGTTGGCCAAAGCTGTGAGCTTCTGTGCAGTTGCTTCCTTAAGACGGTCTAATTGATGACAGTACAGCTCCGCATTAAGAGGTTGGCCTGAGTGAGTAGCAATAACCTTCCTTTGAGTTCATTTGTGCCAGCTCACTGCTTTTTCATGAACAGAAATGAGTGATAAGTGAGCAAAAGTAATGGACAACACTATGTCAACGGAAACTGGAAACTCTCGCAATTCGGAGCATCGTGCTGTGATTAAATTCCTTGTCAAATAGAAAGTACACCGAAAGAAATTTTTAAAGAGATGCCATAGGTTCTTCAGGACTCTACCCCTTCATATACGTTCAGTGACGGTCGTGATCGTGAACGAGGAAAATGTTCAGAAAGTCAAAAATTGGTATTGGCTGATCGGAGAATTTCATTGTGATAGATAGCAGAAGGATTACAGATTAGTAAAGAACGAGCTGGAGAGATTCGCATGAACAATTGAATATGAAAAAATTAATGCGCGATGGGTACCGCGACGATTGGAGAGCTGTAAAGACTCTTGGACTTTGGAGTCGAAGTAAAAAGAGGAAAGGCCACCAAAAATATTCAAATAATATTCTATTTTCTGGGATAGCAAGGGAATATTGATTACTTGCCAAAAAGAACTACAATGAACGGCCAGTATTGCGCTAATTTGTTGAGTTAGGCAGGTGAGGCAGTCGTATAGAAGAGACGTGGCAAGTTACCGCATGGAGCGCTTTTTCTTAAAGACAACGCACCGGTTCACACAACTCGGGTTGTTTAACAGGCTACTGGGTTTACAGAAATTGACTATCCACCCTACAGTCCGGACCTGGCTCCCAGTGATATTTCCCTTCTTTCAAATTTAAAAAGGAGTTAAGGGGACGAAGATTTTCAGACGACAGTGAAATAAAAGCGGCCGTAGAAAACCCTTTTGAAGAGAAATCTAAAGAATAATTTCTCAGTGGTATAAAGGCATTATATTTATTTACGATGTGAAAAGTATATTTTACATGAAGGAGACTATATTGAAAAATAAAAAACATAAAACTACACATTTGTTTCGTTAAGTGCTTTAGGGAGTGAAAAAGACAGACGCCCCTCGTATTTTGAAATTATCTTTTCCATGAAAATCACTTGCATAGTGTGATATTTGTTGCTTGAAAAATAAAAGCGAAAAGTTGAGGACTTTTCCTCATCATATAGGTGTTTGTTTCGACTTCGGCTATAAAAATGCCGTCCGTTCAAACACTAAATACGAGTATTAATATGCAATTAAACACGCTTGGTCATTCGGTCATTTGGTCATTCGAGTACACATACCATACATACATGTATTATATAGTAAAGCAATTAAATTAATTTGACATTAAACCATATCGTCTTCGGAACAATCTGAAATTGCATTTATAGTCATCAATTAATGCCGCTCAATATAATTGAAACGCCCCTTGTGTATGTATTTACATATATGGTACACATTTAGTATATCTGAAGAACAATGCTGGTGAGTTGTTATATGTATGTTTAACCACTAGTTAAACTTCAATTCGGATTTAGTGCCTGTAAACTAAGCCAAATCTAAAGTTGGTCCAACTGAACTCAATAGAAGCTACATATATATGTAGATAGTTTTATATAACCTTATGCACACTAATATGTATGTATATAGATCAATTTTATATTCATTGCATATACGAGTATGCCTTACATTCATTTCACCCTTAACGGCATTATTAAAGAAACTTGTATTGCTCCAATTTAATATTGATTGAATTTTCACCATAAACCGTTTAACTTCGGTGGTTCGAGCAGTCATGTTGCAATTATAAGAATTGAGTTTTTTCCTTCAAAATATACAAAAGCTTGCTATCAACCATATAATTATGCACTTAATGCATTTAAAAAAAGATACATGTGTATGTATGTATACATGAGGGTGTCATATGATGGCGATAAAGTGCCATACGAGGCGCGAAACATATTCAATCATTAGTGAAATTGAGCGGACTAATTTGCATGTTGACACCAAGCAACGCTTTTACCGCCACCGTTAAACCACAAAACTGTCATACATGCACAAGTGGTGAGTCCACATTTGCTCTATATACCAAACATACATAGTACATACACACTTACATATATACATATAATATTTTATATTTTTTTCAAGTGACTGTGTTGGTCCATCGTACTGTGGGAGAGCTGCAGTTATCTCTTGTTTGGATGCATTGTGGAGTAGAGCCATACATACATACATACGAATGTTGTGTATGTGTGTCTTTATGCCACGCAATATGAACACTTCACGCTCCAATAAAATCATTAAATGGTATAATTGTTAAAGATATTTCAATTATGCATCAAAAACTGTTGTTGCTGCTGCTGTGCAAAGTTAAAAGAAGCAAAGAAGTTAAATTGAAGTTTGAATGACAGCGTTAATTTATTATACACATCTACATTTTAATCAATGTACAATAAGCGCATTTAATCAAACACAATGTTTTCGAATTATTATCAATTTTTTTTTTACATATTATATGTATGAAAGGCGAGTGGTCCAAATGCTCGTGGAGTGGTGGGATTGAGAGCAGCTGGGAATATTTTCTTAGTTTTAAGTTAATTGCGGACTCGGTGATACCTTGAACAAACATACTTATATTGTAACGAACCCGGTTCTACGGTCTATAGCTGGGCTATCACTCAACCGGATTATTTGTCTTTCCTATAATGCTGATGCCAAAAGAGAAAAGTAAAGGACATTAATTCTATAAGTATATCTATATGTGTTCTTCAATCTATGTTTATATATGTATGTTCATAGATATATATATATATTGTATATATATATGTGTGTGTGTAGCTTCAAGGCTCAAGACTTGTGGTCTTCACAGCCCCCCTTTACTTCCCGTAAGGGCACGTGATGGTTATCACGTCGGCACCTGAGATTCTTACACGATACCACACGCCTCTTGCCTCGTGTCGGAACGTCTGTCGTTTGCCGGGTTGTTGCTGCACTCTTTCCCGGATTTTTGTTACTAGTTCCATCGGTAGCGGGTCGACGTTCGTATAATTTCGCCAGCCTGGTGGTGTTGTTGTTGTTAGCTCTGCTGTTTGTCGAAGCCATTTTTCAATTTCGCTCTGTATATATTAGAGCCTAGATACCCGGGTATCGAGCACTGTGAGCAGTTCGACACTCGCTCGTTGGTCAACTGACTTCCACATTGACATCCACACCCACATTCTTCTCTTTTTAAATTTAAATTTTTTTCATGAATTTTTTACCGAAAGTCTCACATCTGAACAAATCGGTTGTGTGAGTGCTATATGATATATTCCTCCGATTTCGATGGTTTTCGGATTTAATATTTATTTGTATATGTGTGTTTATAATACCAAATCCCACGTTTGTAGATGCTGTTTTAATGGATTTTTTTACCAAAAATTTCATATATGATTAAATCGGTTATATGATAGTATCCTCCCATTCCCATAATTTTTACCACCAATGGGAAGCTCATCACTTCTTTTCCTCATATTAAATTTAGACGCTTTTTTTATACAATAAATTCATGCTTCAAAATACCTAATCTGAAAAATCGGATGTTCCAGTGCATCTGTGTGGCAGGTTTGCTTCAAATATTTCCAAAATTGAAGAAGAGGCGGACAGATGAACATGACAAAATCTACTCATCTCGTCATGCTGACCCGATGAGTATAAATTTTGTAGGGCCCATCTTTTCTCCTTCTGGTACTTAAATACGGGGTACCAAAGTTAATATACAATACGTGTATATACCAGGTGTGTTAGTTGAAGTTTGCCGGTTTTACTAGTAGATGTCGCTAGCAATGTGTATAAATTTCTATGATTTGGCATGTATGTAATTTTTTTATTGTGTAGAAACCAATGGTCAATACTTTGAATGAAAAAATTTTGAGATTCCTCTGAGAAGTGAAATGAAAATTATCTATAATGAATAGTGTCCTTGTAAACCAATCACGTTCGAGTATACGTAAGACAGGCGGCTGAAGCAAGATTAGAATGCAATTGACGACAGCATACTGGCCAACACTCTCCATTGAAACTAATTCCAGTTGAGGTGCGGATTTTGGCATTTTGTTAAACTAGCATTACTTCGTAAAGGGAACTATAGTTTTTAGCCGATGTAGTCTGCTTTGTCTACTCTTTGCAGTACAATGTCCATTGGCGGTGGGTTGAGTTAACATTATCGTAGTTCTTACCGCTTCCGTTTATGCAGAGTGGGTAAGTCTCTGACCGCTCTACCACATAGCCGTAGCTCGCTACAAAAAGGGACCATAGAGTGAAATTGGCCACCATTTTTTACATTTTTTTAATAATATGGTGGATGCATCAATAGTTCCCAACCAAGCTCTTTCAGTTCTTGGCGAGTGGCCAAAGATGTCTGCGGTCTAGCATTGTCCTGGTAGAATCTGACAAGTTTTTTATCAGTCCAAGAGGAAGTATATGATTATGAACGGTTAATTTTGATATACTTAACTTCTCTCTAATCTCACGCTCAGTTACATGACGTTCCGATTCGATTCGATTAAAGCCTCTTACTAAGAAATTATGGGTTTTTACTTCATCTAATAAAAATACCCGGAGACGAGATCAAGGATCTTAATAGGATGGAGCTTGTAGATATACATATGTGTATTTAAATTAACGGCTGCCACACAAGCGGCTGAGAATTACTCAGTGGTAGAAAATTCCGATGCTTTAAACGCTCATTGGGTGTACAATGAATCATCAAATGCCGTTTAAACCGCTAATTATGTCTA
The DNA here is from genome assembly GCA_037013455.1 of Ceratitis rosa. NCBI lineage: Eukaryota > Metazoa > Arthropoda > Insecta > Diptera > Tephritidae > Ceratitis > Ceratitis rosa. Next base: position 5,275,406 of record JAWMAG010000002.1, on the reverse strand, counting down.
TCTATGTACTCATATGTATGTATGTTCGTAAGTATTGTATGCACCAATTTATTTAGATATAGAATTGCCCTGAAATTTAACACCACTTGCCGTCAAAACAATTTGGTTGTTTAGAAGTAATTATTCAATTTGTGGTCAATAGTCCCAACCACAATTGATATATGATGTGTGTAAATACAAATAGTGTCTATACATATGGTACATATATCTAGTAATTCTATACGGTACTTAAAAAGTAACATTTGAAAAAATGTTACATAAAATAAAATGAACAAAATCAATTATTTCCACGAAGTTCGTTGATTAATTTATCACTTTTCAGAGTGGATTGATTTAAATGGTTACGCTAATCACAACTTGTCACGTGTGGTGTGGAAATGACATAATATTGCTGCGGCGTACGAGTATTTGTTTATAGGTATATGTATGTATCTATGAAGCCATTTCTTTTTTTTAATAAATATGTCTTGATTTTATATAATTTCAAGGTTATTATTGTTGAAATATTATATCAGTTTAATTGGATTAAATTTGATATTTTTTCGAATTTCTTCAAACAATTTAATGTTGGATGAAATAACTCGATAAAACGAAATTGCATAATTCAATTCATTGATAATATAATATAATCTATATATGCATATGGTGTTCTCTATTTCGTGGTTTCAGAAGTACAGGACTATATTTTGACATCTGTCAAACTTAACTGTAAAACCAAATATTCTTTGTTTTAGTTATGAAAATGGATCACTCAATAACCGTTCAACGTGTAAAAATTCTTAAAACCAACTAAATAAATATAGTTTAAAAAAAACTAAAAAAAAACACGCTTTTAAAGAATATTAAACTAAAAAAATAATTTTGAAAATAAACTTAAGACAATAGTATATGGTATAAAAAATACTTGTATAATTAAGAGAAGAGGGTGGGGCGTTCGATATACGGAAATTATGGTACAAAGCGCCCCACGCTTTTCTCTTAATTATACAAGTATTTTTTATATACTATTGTCTTAAGTTTATTTCCAAAATTATTTTTTTAGTTTAATATTCTTTAAAAGCGTGTTTTTTTTTAGTTTTTTTTAAACTATATTTATTTTATATATTTTTCTAATGAACTCTATTTTGATTTTTTTTTCTCTGAATTAATCAGAGAACGTATAATAATTATTAGTATGGATTACTATACCTTCTCTGATTAATTCTGTTTACGCTACGATGTATGCAACGATTCGCATTTCAAATATTTCATATTGGGATCGCGTCACCGCTAAAAAGTTACAAACTGACGGACATACTGACATACTGACAGACAAGTGAAGCTAATATAAAGCGTGTAAAAAAGAGTGATTCAAACGTGGCTATGTTTTGGCGATTTTTCGAAAAAAAATTTCTTCAGCGACTCGGCACATTTTTCACATGGGGGATAAGTAAGTAAGCAAAATTGTCACATTTGAGGATCCGAGAACCTCCAAATTTTTGAAGCGAGGCCATTACAGCCAAAAAATCTAATTGTCTGGTACGTTCTTTGGTCCGGAGATATGATTGGACCTTACTTCTATGAAAACGACAACGGTTGAACTTGTTTAAGTGGATAAACATTTTACTCTTGAGTATGTATTTCAACACTAAGATTCGTCAAATTATGTCTGAGGTACCGTCCAATATGTGCTTAAAAGTGCTCGGAAATTACCTCAAACAGATCGAAATTTGCAAAAATTCACGAAGCGGTCATCGGACTGATGTTTTATTTCAGATATAATAATAAGGTTCAAACTTTTTATATAAATAATTATTTTAAATGCATTTTATTTACGTTTATTTTCGAAACCTCAAAATGGATAACCCTGTATAAAAGTCGTATATTTATTTGTAAAGATCCGCAAATCTTCATATGTTGCTTGAAATTTTGTCAGATTATTTCCATGATTCCAGGAAAGGTTTATATGAAAAGCTTTTTTCGGGAAGTAGACCACGGATAAACCTATTCGAGAAAATGTTATTTACGATCTGGCTAACAGAAATACTACTCTTTTCAATGTCTTTCATGTGGAGATATCTGCTCTTATGGAGGCAGCAAAGCAAATCGAAGTTGGCTTTAAAGATAAGGACATATTAATTTTCAGCGTTAATCAGGCAGCAAAAAAAGCATTGGGATCGCTTAAGTAAAATTCTAAAATTATACTGAACTCTCTACAGTCTCACAGGGGCATCGAGGAAAATTGTAAAACGTATGAACTTGCTAGGCAAGGTACGTTCTTCTTGAGCTCCTCCACTTGCAATATACTTCTCAAGGAATTTACATATGAACAAGCTACGTTAAGGTGGAATGAAACTAGAAACAGCCGCAAATCCTGGAATACCTTGCCAAAATACGTAGTCCTTAAAAAGACGAAACATGTCCAAAGTAATAGAGGTTCTAACATACCATTGCCTGTTAGAAGGACATGTATAGAAACTAAGAACTTCTTTTCAGATGGGCTGCTGAAGCCACAAGAATGATGAGGAGTCAGAAACAAACACCCATATTTTATGCGCCTGCCCTGCTTTGGACAGTGCTAGGTTTTGGAATTTTGGGATCCTACTACTAAATGCCGACATGGGGTAGCCGACATCAAAATCCTGGATCTATGTAGTTCATTAGAGAATCGAAATGGTTGGATAGCAACGTTTAATGGTCAAGCTTTTATGGCATCGAAGTGGGTCTTAGTCAAGCCTAAGTGTAAACCATGCGATAGATTGGTAGCCGCCACAACCTTAATTTCAGAGGGAAGTAATTTTCAAGCGAGGATTTGAAACTTGAATACTAAATGCTCCCCGTGGCTTTCCGACTAGGATCGATTATTTGTTCCTTTTTAAAATACGTACCTATGTACATAAGTGCTTATATACAAACTAAAAATTACTCGAAAGAAGTTCAAAGTTCATTAACGGTTACACATGAATCGGTCATAACATGAACATTTTACAACCATAAAATTAAAACATTTATCATTTATCATTTATTATCCATCATCAATAAATGAATAGTTATCAAATGAAATTATATACGTATTTATCACATTATGATCTGCGGTAAAAGTGAACGAGCAACATTCAGAAATACTTTCCAATAAACATTGCGGTGCATAAATAGTCCTAAGCCTCCACCAAAGCATCATCAAATCAGTTTTATGTGTGCCGCCTACACAAGAAGATTGATAATGTTTTCTTTCATTCAACGGCAAACATATGTACTTTGTGTGCACATATGTACGAGTACATATGGTTGTTGCTTCTATGTAGTAATTGCTTTTGATTTTCTTTGTTCACGCAATAATTGCACCGAGTCTGTTTGTTGCACCATCCTTTTTCAGTTGCAGACCACCTTCAATGAGTGCGCTGGGAAATGGGTATGGCTGAGGCTGATCGTATACCGGCTCTAATGACAGCGAAATCAATGGGCTGTTCAATCAATCAATCAATCTTGCGGATTTGACGTTTTCGGTTGGTGAATGATGAAAATAAAAGACTGTGGATGCCCCACAGCATATCGACAGCACTTTCAATTTCATTTTCAGCGAACTGAAGATCAATGAAAAGCAATAACTTCGACATCTTTGCTAGGCATTTTCTGCCCGCTGATAATTTCTTTGGAAGAATGTTGATGTAAATACCTAAAATACAATACTTTTTATGTTTGTTGTAAGGCACAAGTTCGAATGCAGGCTTATTATTTTGTAAGTATTTTCAGGAACGTTTTCTTTGGCGTACAGATAGTCCTTGCTGCTGGGTTGTCTTTTTTAAATTGTTTTTGGTCACGTGTGTGCTCTGGTAAATTGTGTGCTGGAATGGTATTTTAATATTGTTCCGTTCACGTCACAGCAGGTGTCACGCCCACGTTTTAAACTCTCAAGTTCACAGCAGGTCACGTCACACAAAGTTACTTTATAAATCTTTCAAGTGGAGTTGCCTTTTTAACCCATCAAAATAAAATATTTTCTTATTGTTTTTTTTTCTACTTGTCAACAACATAATTTAAGTAATCAAAACACACTTTTATTTGGGTATGTTCTTTCATACATATAAAGGGTGGTTAAAATTTCAAGGGCCGATGTTGATTTTGAATAAAACACAAACTATTTAGGAAATTATTGAAATTTTATTTTATTATGATATATTGGTATTACTCAATTATGTATGTAACAAAATATCGGCCAAATGAGCGCCGCGACCTCGGCGGCACACCTCCATACGATGGTCCAAATTTTCGATGACGCTGAGGCATAATGGAGTTTCTATGCCGTTGATGTGCCGAATTATCTCATCCTTTAGCTCTTGAATTGTTGCTGGCTTATCGACGTACACCTTTTCTTTCAAATAACCCCAGAGAAAAAAGTCCAACGGTGTCAAATCACATGATCTTGGGGGCCAATTGACATCGCCATTACGTGAGATAACACGGCCATTGAATTTGTTGCGCAAAAGAGCCATTGTTTCGTTAGCTGTGTGGCAAGTGGCACCGTCCTGCTGAAACCACATATCGTCCACATCCATATCTTCCAATTGTGGCCATAAAAAATTCGTTATCATCTCACGATAGCGAACACCATTCACAGTAACTGCCTGACCGGCCTCATTTTGGAAAAAATACGGCCCGATGATGCCGCCAGCCCATAAACCGCCCCAAACAGTCACTCTTTGTGGGTGCATTGGTTTTTCGACAATCACTCTTGGATTCTCATTCGCCCAAATGCGGCAATTCTGTTTATTGACGAATCCACTGAGGTGAAAATGTGCCTCATCACTGAAGATGATTTTCTTCGAAAATTTTCATAATAAGTCTGGATAACTTTAACACGTTGTTGGATTGTGTATCTCTCCATGGTTCAAATTGAGTAAGTCTGAAATAGAGAAATGTCAAATTAAATTCGGAAAAAAACTTGGCGTTTAGGTGTGGTTCACATTCAACAACGGCCCTTACAATTTAACCACCCTTTATATAGTTGAAGAATAGATGCAAGTTTCGTGGGAATGTTAACCGTAGTTCCAGATTTCCTTGGTTTTTTTCTATTTCAGGAACATTTCACAGTAAAAAATGTTAATTTAGATCTACCTAATACCTCTCTTTGCTAATACCAAGAACTCTTGCATTAAATAATTAGAATTATCCGAATTATGTCAAATATACACCGTTTTGCGCGATAACATTTTGCCTCTCTCATAGAAATCCTTGTCCTTATTGCCAAAAATTGGGGCGATTGCTTTTCACGGGCTTTCCTCAGGCCAGTTCTTCACCAGCCAAATCATTCGCCATAGTCAGGAACAGATAATCACTTAGTGAGAGATCCGGATTATAAGATGGATGCATAAGCACCTCCCTATCAAGCTCTCGGAGCACCTGACGAGTCACTATCGATGTTTGTGGCCTGGCGTTGTCCTGATGAAACACAATTCCCCTCCCGTTGACCAAAGCTAGGCGCTTCTAGACGATTGCTATATTTCAGACTTTTCAGTCACCATTCGCTTCAGAAATGGATCGATTTTGTTACGATTCAGTAGCGATTTGCAGAAGGAAACTCGGCCCATGAGGTTTTTTTCTTCTTAACTCATGTGACCCCCATATATCGAGCTTCTTTGTGTATCCAGCCTTTTTCAAGTGGTTCCAAATTGTTTCTTTTTGTATTGATTAGCTCCTGAACAATTGAAGCAGTGCCTGCATTACGGTCAGACTCGATAATTTCCATTATTGTATCGACATTTTCAACAATTGGTCTCCCACACCGGATCATCCTCTGAGGAGCATCTTTTACATCAAATTTACCTGAACAAAATCGACATTAAGATGATTGACTGTTACAGTATCAGGAGCATAAACACTGATAACACTTTAAGCTGCCTGACTAGCGTTTTCGCTTTTATCGAAGAAATACTGTGGAATATAGCGACTTTTTTCTTTGCCGGTATCCTTTTTGACATTTTTTGGTACAAAATATCATCTTTCTAATGCCACTTAGCGTAATCCAATCGCATTTATAGAACGAGAGATGCAGATCTGTAAAGCCATCTACTGCAAAAATAATAGATTATTTTTTACTAGACCTAATATAATACTTTTGAATGTTAGTCGAGATCTGTAGTGAGTAATTCCTTCAATCTGGAGGTACACCGAAAATGATAGTAGAAACTTATCTGAGTATTAGTTATATATAAATCGTCCTTTATAACCGCCGGAGCGATTTTTACAGGTTATTCAAAGCCGCCTCCGAACGACTGATGGAATTTTAAGAGGAGCTTTTTATTACATATGTGTCAGAAATATACTCGAAAAGCTTAATATTTCTTACCGAGGGCAATAGCAATCGGAATAATTAATTTTAAAAACAATTTTCTATAATTTTTGGTTGTAGATCCGGCCAGGTCGAACTCATAGTAGCACGCATTGCTGACCACTCGGCTATTGGGACCGTTGCGGCAATTAGCCGTAAATAAGCGCCAATAATTACACTGCTTTCATGTCCTAGGAAAGTGAGCCCACCGTATAGTGAAAGCTGTTTAAACATTTGAATAGAGTAGATACACTCTTGGTTGACTGCGATGCTTTCGATTAAGTACCATTACATTATTTTCTCATTTTAATTACTTCACTAAGTGCTTGTGATTATGGATGCTATGAATATTTTTGCGCTACATTTACATACATCCGTACGAGTATGTGCATGTAATTCAGAATGCAAATCAGAAAGCTTTACATACATTAAAAAGTTTTTCATGAATTTCCGCATTTGATACGGTTCGTGTCTGCTGCATTAAGCGTTGGCCATGCTCCACCCAAAGGGATTTAATGGGATGACCCATTTGAAAAGACTCTGTGGTCTGTTTAGTCATTTCATTCAATTAGATTTAATATGTGAAAATAGTTTTTGTGGTTAATTTAATAATTATGCATCATTCTATTTATTAAACAATATGGTTTGTGCTTTGAATATAAGAAATACAGCGACATCAACAGTATTTTTTATAGGTAGAAAATTGAATAGAAATTAATAAAAAAAACCTTTAGGCTTATACTTCAAACACTTTATTATAAACAATTAATAAAAATTTCTATAAGGAAAGAATCAACCTAACAGCACACAGACTGATGCAGATATGGAGCAGGTACTAAATGAGTTCTTGCTCTCGGGTGTGCTCTGTTCATCCCGCTGTGACAATCCCAATTAGAAAAATTAATTTGCTAAATTATTTATTTGAAAGTTGGTCGGATCAGAACCCGAACCCTGGCATTCCGAATGTTATTACAAGCATTTGCAATCGCTCCATGAGTTTTAAATTAAAAGATTTAGTTAAAAATAGATTGCAAGGGATTGATTTATGGGAAAATCTTTAGTCTTTAAATAGACAATTTTATTCTTAGTTGAATATACTTAACCGGAGCCAGAGGAGAGGTTGTCTACCTATAGCTATGCTACGACCACTCGGACTCGGAAAGGTCATTACCAACTTTAGTGGATCCTCTAGTGTTTTTAATATCATATTAATTAGTAACCATGTATGGCTAGACCGTAATAAAAATAGTAAAGATCAGAGAACCTTATCCAGTATTTTTGAGGGCTCAAAAATCGATGAGAGAGTAGGCTGCAAAATCAAATCACCGATGTTTTCGTTTTATATGAACAGGGGAGTACTATATCACTACAGTTTCTTCTAATCAGAATTCATCTCAATAACTGACGTTCAAGTCTTCAGTCGCGAATCAATCAATTGCCAAGCTGAGAAAAAGGATAATCCAATGTTTTTTGTCGCAGCTGAAAGGACGTAGATGGAAGAGTTCGATGACTCTCCCATTGACCAGTCATAAATTCTTTGAGAAACACTCTGTCAACTACAATTTTAAGATGGCATAAGTTTATTGGAGGCGGGTGCCGGTTCTCAGGCTTATGATTGGACATTTGCCGTTGGAAATCCCTTTTTTACAACTTAATTGAACTCACTTAGATTGTCAACTAATCTTGTGGATAATATTCCAACCGACTATCACGGGTAATAGAGAAGTCACCTGAAATCGCAACTGATTGGGCTGTGGGACAAAGACTCAAGAGTAAACGTGGAAAAAACCGAGCTCCGTCTTTTTACGAGAAAGACGAATGTTCATCAATCCAATCCACCATCTAACATTATAATATCCTCCTCATCTGTTAATTTATCTCCCTGATAAAGACTCAGGAAGGAACATTTAGGAAACAGGGCCAGTTGAGGGCTCCGAATTTAGAATACCTGCAGACAAGCTATTGCCCAAAATGGAAGCTACGACCTTACATGGTGCATTGCCTTTGCACAAGTGTCGTTAGATCAATATTAACACATGAAGCACTAATATGGTGAGCTACTTCGTGTAGCAGGCTCGATGAGGACTACCTCAACAAAGACCCTACAAGCCATAATTCTAAAAAATAACCGCCTAAATATTCTAGAAAATTGAATCCAGTCCCCAAATTGCGAGAAACATGGCTGCATTCGGAAAATTATATTAAAGTTTGGGCTAAACGTAAAATGCGGAAACCTTCTGCCGGGTAGATGCCAGCTATCTATTTCTTAATAGGGAAGAATAGATGGAAGCCGGAATAATCGATAATAATGAACCCTTTTTTACACCGGTGGGACTAAATGTGAGGTATACACCGAAGCTGCCCAATGGGAAAGTCCATCAGGTTTCTAGTAAACAGTCAAACGGAAATTAAGGCATTTAACTGTGCCAACTCAAAGTCCAAATGAGTAAGAAGAACATGCAAAGAAGCAATTAACAGACTATAGCAGGAAGATCCAGTGCATAGAAATTGGATTCCAGATCACGCGGAGCGATGCTGTCACGATTGACTGTCCCCGAGCTTTCAGCGAGATATCGTCTTCAGGATCTAGGTAAAGTGGAACCGTCTGTGTGTACAGCATGCTCAGAGAGTGACGAAACGCTGGAGTACAACCTTTGGGAGTGTCCGGTCTACAGCCGACTGAGACGTCACATCTTTCACGATGCTCCCAGCTCCAACCTTACTCAGATGGGCACACATGGTTGAAAGAAATTAAATAAGTTTATTAAATCGATCAGCTAACCATATCAAAAACCAGAATTAATTTTAAAAAACGAAGTTGCGAAGTCCCTGCCTATCGTATTTCAATATATTCCGCCGACGCAGAGTCACTTTCCTAGTATATTAATTATTTCTCGTAATCTTTATCTCATAACTGCTTTTTATTATTTTAATTGAGTTCAAACAAATTGTCTACTACTTTGTTGTCCATATTCTCATGAGATTTGTAACAATTATTAGCTTTTAACCTTTGATGATAAAAATTTCTATCAATGTGTGCAAAAATTACCGCAAAAACGTAGAAAATTAAACTTTTTATGCAATTAAATGTAATGTTATATTTTACTGTTGCTGCAACATGTCAAAGGTATCCGCAGCAAATTAGAATTAAATGCTTTTAATCAAATAACGGTTTTTTATATTAATACATAAATGCAAAAGGAGTGGCTTTGATAGTTTTTGCTATATATGTAAGCGGATAAATGTATATACCCAGCAGCAAATGGTATAGTCTTGGAAGCGAAAGGGCAAAATGGAAACTGAGTCTTTTTGCTTGAATTTATCACGGCAATGTCATAGCATATTTAAGGCTTCCTGAAGAACTGATCATGTATGTTTCATTTCTCTACCTCAACATTACTAGAGGGGGTTTGTTTGAGACGTGTGATTTTCAATGAGGATAAACCTATAATTTGGCTTGCTATTACGTAATGAACAGGCTAACTACGGAACAACGTTTCCAAATCGTGCAAGTTCATCACCAAAATAGTGATTCGGTTTGCCCAATACGTCCCGCTCTATGTCTAATAATCGGTTGACATAACAGTCCAGTAGATCGGTTTCGCGTCGCGTTTACTCTAGCGGATATTGCGCATCTTCAGAGATTTCAGAAAATGTGAGCAGAATACGCAATCGCTGCTGTGGAGCACAGTATCGAAAATGATCCGAATTAGTTCATCCGGTATTCCGGGCAAAAATTGGAGTTGTGCTCATCCGCTTTATTAAAGATTATGCGGTAGGATCCTGGTTTATGGGCTTATAAAATCCGTGAAAAATTAAAGCCGAGCAACAATCAAATGCGTTACACGTTCGGTGAATAGGTCCAAAACCGAGATGGCCACAGATCCTAATTTTTACAAGAAAATTTTGTTCAGCGATGAGTCTCACATTTGATTGAATGGCTGATATTAATCCACAAGCCATTGTTAAGATGCTGTCACATCACTCGGTGTGCTTCATATTGAGCCGTCCATAATGCTGTAGTCAATAGAGAACTCAAAATTCGGACCTTTACTGTTAGCAATTGGACCGTCTGAAGGAAGCAATCGCCAAAAGCGCCCCATAGGAGAGGAAAACGCCAGACCACACATGTCGATAGTCATAGCCAGTAGCTTCAAAAGAGTAGTTGGGTTGTTCTTTTGCATCCACCTTATAGTCCGGATCTCCCACAAAATGATTATCATCGGTTTCTGTCTATAGCGAATGATTTGGCTGGTAAAGAATTCGTCTTAAGAGAAGCCTGTTAAAACAGATTGTTCCAATGTTATTCAAATAGGAATAAGGGTGTTCATGAGAGAGGCATAATTACATTACCTTCAAAATGGCAAAAAGCTATTGGGCAAAACGGTGTATATTTCAGATAAATTGGATAATTCTAACTATGGTAAATAAAGCCGTTTTACGAGACCTAATATATGTATGTATAACAAAAACGACTGGAAGTAAAAAACTTGTAATGTCTTAAATTCAAACTATCACCAAGTGTCTGAGCCGACATGTCGATGTCTCGTTTTGTGGGTTTTCTACATCAACAAATACGCACGAAAAGCTTTCTGTTTATTTGTTTTATTTTGTTCTTGAGGAAGTTTGCGTTTGCTTTTGCTTTTTGAGAATGGATCTGCTTTACCTCTTCGCATCCAAAAGGTAATACCTTACCAAATTTACCAGTGGGCATTTGTAAACATACGAGTACATATATACATCCATGCATACATTTGTTTAATTTTTTTTTTAATTTCCCGCTGAGTTATGTTTGAATATAAAGTAAAAAAAAAAAATGAAAAAAAGTGCTAAACTCGCATGCAATGCAATTCCACTTCCAGCTTCAATAGCAATAAAGCCACGAACAACTACTACAATGCCAAACCAGCGTTAAATTTCAACTTGCAATGTTGGCATTTGTATTCGCTGCACGCACTTAATTTCGGATTCTTTTATTGAAGCCAATTGCAATGTTAACGTTTATATTGCTGATATTTTCGAAAAAAAACAAAAATTATACATTTCACACATTTTTTCCTCCTTTTCAAATGAATAATTTATTTATGCAGCAATTTGTTGTATTTTTTTGCGAGAAAGTTTACAAGGCCTCAACCATAACTGTGCAGCATTTAGATACTCGTTGCGATCTCTTACTGGTTTGATAAAACATTTGTATACCATACAAGTACATAAAATCGTCCGAAGTATTAGGTGTGTTGAAAAGTAACCTCCTTGGGAATTAAAAACAATTTTTTTAATTCAATGTAATCCCCTTTTAGCTCGATACACTTATTCCAGCGATTTTTCAACTTCTTGATCCCGTCCGATAAGTAATTTTCCGGAAGATCTACAAAATACTCCTCCGCGGCGTCGAGGATTTCCTCACGTGTGCTGAATATTTTTATTGATGAGCCATCTTTTGAGGTTTGGGAAGAGAGAATAGTCCGAGGGAGCCAAATCGGGCGAATACGGTGGATGCGGAAGCAATTGGAACCCTAAGTCATCGAATTTAGCTTGGATGCGAAGCAAAATTTTTTTGTCCGTACTCAACATGATGCCAAACGTGTAAAAAATCAGCTGGCAAAACAAATCTAAGGGCAGTATCGCACGGAAATTTGGCATGTTTACCAAAACATGAACGGACTACAGTAGCAGTAGCAGCGCATTCTGACGATCGAGCAGGTTGCTCTTCCCCCCACCTAGTACGTAAGTACCAAAAGGAGAAGATAAAGAACCACAAAAATGAGCTGAATTGATTTAGTCAACTTCCTCTGTTCGTCTGTCCGTCTGTTTGCATGGAAACTAATCCTTAAGTTTTTGAGATATTTCAATCACAGATGCATTTAAGTATCATAGTTATATCAGAACCGGCGAGATCGGACTACAGTAACAATCGATTTGTTCAGATATGTTATTTTGGGTCATAAGTGCTTCAAGAATATAATATCCGGTGTTATACGCTCATATAATGAATTGCTCATTTGCACCGAAAATCATTGAAATCGGAGGAGCGTCCATTGAACCGATTTTTCAGAAATAAGTACCAATTTTTAATCCTAAAATGAAATATCATGAATTTGATGTGGTCATGAAAGGTATAAAGACTTCAGCGTGGCCGAAGACAACTCCCAATATTTGCCTCGTATTTAAGTTGTTTTATTTTCATGGTGAAAGAGGGAAATTTTTGTTAAAATATTTATTGTGATGAAAGCGCTATGTCATTGATTGTGTTAATTAAGTGATCTTGTTATGTTGGTATTGTAACTATGCAGAATTTTTTCGAAAACCCCTCTGAAATTAAAGGTTTTGAATGGATACGCACTCAAATAATAAACTAAGAAAGATTTTTCAAATATCTGTGCTAAACCTAATCTTATTCAGAAGCTGGAAAGTGTACAGAGCACATCGTTAGACAAAATAATGGATATCTGACTGATAAGACACTTTCCAGTGTGATAAGTAAACCCTCATGATACCAAATGGGGGAAGAGTCAATACCATGTGAATCCAAAGGACATCAGATCTTTCAGCATCATTTGGTTTTTGTTTTTAAATCTTTGAGTGGCTACTTGACATCTGAGTACCAGGTGTGTTAGTTGAAATTTGCCGGTTTTTTCGCTAAAGAAAACATTTAATTTTCAGAGGAATTTCAAAATTTTTTTATTCAAAGTATTGACCATTGGTTTTTACATATTTCCCCCATCTCTCAGGCAAATTATGGATACCACTCCAAAAAAACTTTTTCTCTTTCGAGGCAAACCATTCCACGAGCCATTTTTCGACTTCTTCAAAATTAGCGAAGCACTGCTCTGCAAGGGAGTATCCCATCTGTGCGAAAAGGTGATAGTCGGACGGGGCGAGGTCTGGAGAGTACGGCGGGTGTGATAATATTTCCCAATTAAGTGTTTTTAATGTGTCTTTCACCAGTTAGCGGTATGAGACGGCGCGTTGTCATGTTGCAAGATAACTTTGCCATGTCTTCGGGTCCATTCCGACCGTTTTTCGATCAACGCATGATTCAAATTGTTCATTTGTTGTCGGTAGCGATCCGTGTTAACCGTTTCACCAGGTTTTAACAACTCGTAGTACACCACACCACACTGGTCCCACCAAACACAGAGCATAGTCTTACGGCCAAAGCGATTTGGCCTTGCGGTCGATGGGCCAGCTTCACCAGGGGAAAGCCATGATTTTTTTCGCTTCGGGTTCTTAAAATAAATCCATTTTTCGTCCCTCGTGACAATTCGATGCAGAAAAGATTTCCTTTCGAATCGTTGAAACAGCATTTCACAAACGGTTTTTCGATTTTCCACTTGTCTATCGTTCAGCTGGTGTGGCACCCATTTTCCATACTTTTGGATCTTTCCCATGGCTTTTAAACGTTGACAAATTGCTCCTCGAGTCACATGTAGTATTTCTGACAATTTTTGTTGCGATTGGGTTGGATCAACATCCAATAACGCCTGTAATTCCTCGTCTTCGAACTTTTTCGCTGCACCAGGATGTTCACTGTCTGTCAAATCGAAATCTCCACTTTTAAATTGACGAAACTATGTCTCACATGTTCTAATCACTGGAGCATGTTCACCAGCTTCAGCTGCTTTTTTCTTTTGATGAAATAAGAAAAGCAACGAATGCCGCAAATGCGATTTTCTTGGAACGAAACTCGACATATTCACTGAGGTAAACAAATATGACGCTATTATTTTGGCGGAATGTGACTTTCGTATTTTTGAAGGTTAATGTCAATAAAAAAAAATTACATACATGCCAAATCATAGAAATTTATACATATTGCTAGCGACATCTACCGGCAAACTTCAACTAACACCCCTGGTATATTATTATAGGGGTTTCTACCTTCAACATAACAACTTTTTAAGAACATAACCTTGTTAATGTGGTCTGTGGTCCATCCAAAAATTTAAATAAAAACTGCTCAATTTTACTAAGAAGGAGAAAGATCAGTTGAAATACACCCATCCTAGAGATGAGCCCGATTATTCCTAAACTTAACTGTGGAAGTAGTAATGAACGTGATCAAAGAGAGAACACACAACACAGATGCTAACCTTAGACGCATAGGATACCCAAACGCCAAACCACTGGCTGCTGAAGATCGAGATATAGAAATTAATAGTTTATCTTTGATACCAGTAATTCATTAGACTAGACACGGACTCACTAAGGTCTTCAACAATATAATGACCCACCGCTGAGTACCAAGGGAACAAAAATATATTCGATGGCAGCTCGATGGAATACGATATACGAGGCAGTTTTCCGATGGACTGCATCTCGTTCGAATTAACTCGGAAACAAATAAACTTCTTCGGGTAGTAAAAAATATATTTTTCTAACTCATATACATAGTTTTGTATGTTTTTCGTCTTTGTGTTTTCCCAAGAAATGGAGGGACCTACAGTTTATACTAAGCCGCCTCCGAAAGGGTGATAATTTTTTATGAGGAGCTTATATTTCATGTTAGAAATAAATTCGAAGGGCTTCACAATATCTGTCGAAGGACGACCGCCATAAAAAAAAATATTTTTCTATAATTTTAATATTGGTCGAACCATGACCTCGAATGCTGACCTTCAATTAATAACCATTAGTATCTTGAAATAAAATTGAAGAATTCGCCAAGCAACTGACGAATTCTCGCATTTTTCTGAAATTCTTCAATAACTTTTTCACGAGGGAGGTAAATTTTTATTTGTGTTAAGTGACGTAGATATGCTGTACATATGTTACTATTATGTACATATGTACATAGAGCACAGACGCAGCAATCGTGCAGGAATGCCAGCTTGGCTCGAATTCGTCGTTTATCTGCAATTCTCAAATAAAATCCGTTTGACGTGCTGAGCAACGCCAATAGAAGCTGTGTAGTGAATGTGTATATCTGTATATATGCACATATATAAGAATTTCATTAGAGCATTTTTTTATGTTCCTCAGAAAATTGTTTGTGGTTCATAAAAATTGTTGCATTTAGCAGCTAACATTACATAATAAAATGTTATTGGTTGTTCTAACGAAAGGTGTTTGTGATGGCTCTATCTTGATGGCCATACATACATATGTACATACCTACAAAGTAATACGAGTTTATACGAGTATATCCATAAATCCTCACGCATACTCACTTGCATAGCTGGCAAATACGCTGCAGTGATTTTTCCCCTTTGACGACGACCTCACGTTAACAAATTCGTCAGCAAAGTGAGCGTGTGTGCGTGTGCGTATGTGTGTGTGGTCCAAAATCGTTTTGCAACATTTTACTTCCAATCGATTTGGTCTTTTGGGTGCAGTTAATCCAAGCGATTTCGCTCACGCAGGCTAAATTGTTTGTGTGTCGCTTAAAGTTAATGTTTCTTCATTTATAAATTCATTGAGAAGGTTTATGTTCGGCTTATGAATACAATGTTTTGAGCCCCGCGTGGGTTCCTTTATTTGTGTTATTATTGCGAGGTGGTTGTATGTTTGACTTAGATTTTTGATATTTTCGTTAGAAGTGGATGGTGTCAACTCCACAGTTGGCTCACTACTGTCCACAGATGGTTTTGTGCGAAGTTTAGGTAGCGTTGACTAAAGCCGAGTTCAAGATCGATACTTCGTTTTCTATGAATATTTTATCTCCGCTTGACCTGCATCATTTTCGGGTCTCCGAAGGTTTTCAGGCTCTATTTGTCTCTTAAGAGTTTGCTACTTTAGTTCTAGCAGTAAGAACTTCACTATATTTCCATATATGTATGTATATAGTTTTAGATTAGGAAGATTTCTCCCGATACACTACTGCCTCTTCGCATTTTCTTTTGAGTTGCTGCTCGAATATCCAACAGACAGATGTAACAAAGGTAGATACTGCTGAGGAGCTTCTTGATTTTATGACGGTTCGGACAAATCTTTTCTTGTATTGATATATGAATCAGATAAGAAGTCTAGGAAATATGTAGGAATGCAATTTTTGTGAGAAAACCGGTACAGTTTGGCCAGAAGTAGGTCCCGTCTGAAATCCTGTTTAGATCATCTGTAAAATCTATTCAGCCGTTTCTTTTTTTTGGCCATTCGGCACAAATTGCAGACAGCAAGAGAAGCCAAGTACGTAGGGAGTTTGAGACCCTTTTCATTGATATCATAGGCTTTCGCAACCCACGACACGGTTCTGCTTTCTTCAGACAGGATATAGAAGCGAAGCAACTGGGTTTGGTAGTAAACGAGGACAAGACGAAATATCTATATGTTAGCCTTGAAATCCAATGTAGAATTACTTTTGTCAACATGCGCTACTTTGGCCTGAGTAGCCAATGGGAAAAGTAAATACATCCCTCGATGAACAAAAACCAAACACTACAAGTCCCTAATTTTACCCGGGGTTAGATCGCCGAAAGGGTGACAGCCTTTGGCCGGATAAAATCCGAGTCGATTCCGGTACGTAGAACCGGTTGTCTTTAGGCACATCAGAAAGGGAGTACAGGGAGTGGGACAAGCACTGAACGCCATTCACCAGAAGTCAGTCAACACCTTCAAAGACTCCCTTCACATGAATGCTCTGAGTTAAACCCCCACCTATTGCCGACAACGAGCTCTAGCTACCTCGAGAGACTCGCGGAACCCTGGCACAACTTAGGTCTGGTCTTGGTCTTGTAGCAGGTTAAACACCTACTTATCCAGACTCGACCCCAGCATACCCAACGTATGCCTTGCATGTGGAGAGTCTCCGCACGACACTAACCACCTCCTCACATGCCTCCTTAAACCGAATCATCTAACCACCCCCTCTTTCTTTGGTCCAAACCCGTCGAAGCAGCACGTTTCCTGGACCCTTCCTTTAGATGACCTCGGCGACTTAGATTGATTAAGCCTGCCCTCAGCGGGGTTAAGAAACTGCTACAACAACAACACCACTACAAGTCCCTCATCATTCCCGTCCTACTATAAGGTGCAGCAACGTGGACGATACCCACATCCGATGACTCGACCTTTGGGAATTTTTGAGAGAAAAGTTTTGTGAACGATTTGTCAATCTTTGCACATTGACTACGGTGAATACCGCCGACGATGGAACGATGAGCTGTAGGTATTATACGGTGACATTGATAAAGTTCAGCGAATGAAGAGACAGCAACGTTGTCGTCGGAATGGATGAAAGCACCTAAGCTTTGAAAGCTTTCGCTGCAATACCCGCTGGTGGAAGCTGAGGAAGAGGAATAACTCCAATCCGAACGGCCGATGGATTTTTTATGAAGAGCTTTTTATTTCACGTCAGAAATACAATTGGAGGGTTGAAATTCCCTGCCGAGGTGCGACTCCATTAGAAAAACAATTTTCTATTATTTTGACTGTTGGTCTGGACCTGGACTACAAATCGGGCTTGTGTTAGTATACGTCGATTAAAAGAACTTAGTAAGAGTTTTCGACCTAAGATAACCCAAAGTAAGCGTTCTTCATTATTCTACCGCCTCCAAAAACATATTTTAAATACTAAGTAATAGTTTTCATTCAGAAAATAGTCGTTCACAGTTACGAAAGAAGTCTTGCTGACCTTCTACCACTTACTCTAGGCCAGAAGGACTTCACCTCTCCAAAGCGTAATCATTGATAGAGCTTAAGAGCTTCCTTTACTCGCTTCTTGTACAACAACATACAAAGATGGTACGATATTGTTAATACCTGGTACCCAATATTCCCAATCTCTGACCTCAGCTCAACGCGCCAAAGAACAAGTATTTCTGGGCTCGTCGAGGAAATAGTGAAGTTTCGTCTCTCAAAAGTAAATTGGTGAGAATTATGTCTTCATTGAGACGGTTGATATTTAAAACTGTAGCTTCACCGCAAAGCAGATAACTGAAGCATACCCTGCCGGATATATAGCTTAACTTCCTTTCCGTGCAATGGAAATAAATTCAGCTAGAATCCTTTACCTACAGAAGAGAACTTTATTGTGCTTGTGTGGCTAGTGAAGAGCCTGAATTTTAACGCTACTGTGTACGCTTTTGTATGATTTACTGGGTCACTATAAAATGCTTTCCTGCTCAACTCATCCATTCACCTTTCAGCGGTGTTCATTTCTCTCTTTCTCTCTTTTCCTTTCCTTCTCGTGTGCGTTATATCGTTATGGCATTATATAAGCGCCTCTAATTATTTCTAGTGAAAATGTATGTAATTATTCTTATTAGCATCCTTAAACTGAGCAAATGAGGCAATTGCACCGACACCGACACCGGCATCTTTGACTTGCTTTCAATTAACCCAGCGCTCCAAGTGGACCCATTACACAGCTTGAGGCGCTGGACGTTGCTTAGTCATAACACAATAGTTCGGTTATATTTTTTATCGTTGTTTTTTTTTTACTTCTTTCTATGAAAAAATCATTAACACACAAATTTTATTGCAGAATAAAGTGTACGAGCTTGAAAGGAATTATTTGTAAATATGTTTGGGTGGCATGCGCGCATACTCCATATAAAAAAAATTAAAAAAATAAAAAATGCTAAAAGGAAAATCATAAAATATATAGGTATGAAGTTAAAGGAATTTTTCCGCCTTTACCTAAATGAAATTGCACAGATTCACAGAAGCAGGAATAAAGAGCAATAAAGGAAGCGAGTCGGCGAGGGGAACATAATAGTTTGGATGATAACACTACAAATACATTTGAACCAAAGTGAGTCAGAGCCAACCGTGGTCGGCTATCGTTGGGCATTAATGTATAGGTATATGTATGTATATTTATATATGGTACATGTATTGTGTGTCAGTCTCTGAGTAAGCGTGTTGCGGACGAGTGGTAATTAGAGTAGTTGGAAATTAATTAAAGGTGTAGCTGGCAACAGCCTAGAAAATAAGGCCAAGAAGAGCTAATGCTCATGTTGCTGATGAACCCTTTCTCTCTCGATTGTTGATGTACCGACAAACATCAACTACAGATGCGCTTCTGTGTTTAGTCTTTTGGAAATTTTATAATGAAATTTTAAAACGCTTCGATTAATAAAGGGAAATACAAACTTTTGGTGGATGCGCGCTTTACTGCAATTTTGGAACCAAATGGGGACATCAAGTGAAACCAGGTTGGTTAAGTACCTGATACAGCTAAGTGGATAAATACTCGTATATGGCGAACCATGTGATGAAGCTCACGCCTGGTGAGGAAAGTTTTTGACTGTCATTCACCAGGGAGTGGACAGAAACGATCTTTTACATATTGTTCAAGCGGTTAACGACTTTCGGTCTTAGACCAAGTATAATTTGTGTAGCCCGTTTGGAGGCTAAATTAAGTAAGAAGGCGAATTCCTATACGGTTGTGCGGAGGACTCACCCTTGTGGTGGCGGCTGCTCTGCCCCGCAAATGTTTTAAAGATCACGATTTGAGGGCTTGCACTTGGAATGTCCGGTCCACTCACAGCTTGTTCCCTAATAAGATTATAGACTATCATCACCGCCGTCCAAGAAGTGCAATGAACGGGAAAAGAACAGGAGAAGGTGTATTCTTGTGAAATATACTACAGATAACATATAAAGGAGCGCAAGTTGGGTGTTAGATTTGTAGTGGGAGAGGGATGCCGTCACCGAGTACTGGCATTCCCTCCGGTTGATTAATGTCTAGCCAGAATTTGTATTAAAGCAAAATTTTTGAACGTGTCGTTGATTTGTGCCCACGCCCCAACGGAAGGGAAGGACAATGTGACTAAGAACGTTTTTTATGAGCGCCTAGAACGTGCCTATGAGCACTGCAGGGCGAGCAAAAAGTGAGGAAACTTAGCCTCCATGACGAAACATCCCCAAACGGACTGAGGCAGATAGAGTTAGTTTATTACAACAACATGATCTAGGGGGAGAAGTCACTGCCTCTTTAAACCCTGAAACAAGAGGTTATTAACAAAAGTTCGGTAAGTAGACCACAAAAAAAAAGTCTCTGTCCTTTTTTATCTTCTCTACATAATCGCCATTGATTTCAACGCATTTCTTAAGCCAATAGATCCACTTCTGAAAACAGTCTTCAAAATCTTGCTTTTTAAGCTTATCAAGTTCAGCATTAACCGCATTAATTATCTTCTCGTTGTTACTGAAGATCTTTCCTTTTAATTTTATCCGGGGAAATGGGTGCTGGACATATTTCTTCGATCCCAGAGATCGCAATAAAATTCCTCGTTATTTCAGCAGTGTGAGATGGCGTATTGTCATGATGTAAAAAGTTGCGCCGCAAATCCTCCTTCCTGTTTTCCAACAATTTTTTAAAAACCTTTGGGTAAGCACTCTTCGGTGTACCAGTTTGCAATTACCGTCTGACCCTTTTCCACTGGAATTGTAGCTACGATTTTAGATCGGGCTGATATTTTTGCTTAAATTTTACGAGTGGGTTTGCTCCTGTTGGGGATCATTACCATGGACTGCTGTTTTATTTGTAGATCGTACTTATAGAACCAAGATTCGTCACCAGTAACGACTTTACTAAAGTTGCTAGAATGACCATTTTCGAATTCGTTTAGGAAAAATTGAGGATCTCATTTAAAATTCGTGGTACCTATCGCGCAGATTTCTTCGTGTATCCCAGATGAATACTTAATATTCGCGATACAGCCATGGCATTCAAACCCAATTCATTAGCAATCATTTCTTGTTTCAATGGAGGTTCTTCGTAAATTTTGGACTTCACCAGAGCTACCGAGACGTCATCAGTGGAAGATTTTGGTCGATCTTCTCTGGGCTTGTCCTTTACGGAAAAATGTTCGGTCTGGAATCTTTGGAACCACTTAAAAATGGTATTTAAAGACTGTGCAATCGTTCCATATGCATTTCGTTCTAAATTTTGAAAGGAAGACTAATAAAGTGATTGCAAAGAATTTGGTATTTTTAGATTTAACAAAAACAAATTGAAAGTTACCCACTCACCGAACTTTTGTTAATCCCCTCATACAACCTATAATCGACGTATATCTCGTATAACTGATCGTTCCATCGTCTACAGTATTTGGCTTCGTTAATACGCAAAGGGGCATCACCTCTTAAAAACTCCCAGTCGGTTGTTGTCGTCGTAGCAGTACCGAAGTGATGTGGTGGAGTTTGCTATTTTTCGATGTCCTCTACTTTTTTGTACAACTAACCACAATAATGACACTTTCTTGACACCTTGGCACTACCGTCTGCATGTTATATCTCGGTTACAGTTCTGACAGTGCAAATACAAAAAACTGTGGTCTCAAATTTAGTTCTCATACACACATCTGCGTAATATTCATAATACAAACGACATATGCGCATACATACATATACGTGTATACTAGTACGCACAGGCTGCGGTTATTGCTTATATTATGGCTGTCACTGTCGAGAGTTGCCGTTCAGCGCTGTTCTTTTCTATGATGATTCAACATCAGTTTGTATAGCAAAGAAAAAAAGAAGCAAACGCCATTTGAGGTTTGTCTGGCGTTGATGGGTAATAGTACATATGTACATACATACTTGTCTTAGTATATTTCGTCGTAAACACAGTGGGAGTCGTTTTTTTTTTTTGCTTGTTGTTCTTTAAAGTTTTCGAAGATAACAAGATTTTCAAATCTATCATCTTTAAGCGCATCCCACACGCACATAAATCCACTAAGCAAATTACATGTGATTGCATTTCAAAAGAAAGCGGCTTTGAAGTTTTAATCCACTTATATATGTACATCTAATCCTACACATACCTTTACTCGGCGAAGAAAACTAATTGGCAACCGAGATCAATTTACTAGCGTTGTATTCATTACATTTAACAAAAGAAAATTATCTGTGTTGACATAGAATTGTTTTTCTTTTTCTTTTGGAAAATTTGTCTACTGTTAAGCACTTTTCGATTATTGTTGTTGTAGCCGGAAAAATATTTTTAGGGGAATTTTGAGGGAGTGACAGTTCTTGGACCCGTTGATTCTCAAAGAATGATGTTAAGAGTGTCTTGAATAAATCTAAGTTTGACGAAAATGTTCAAGCTTCAGAGCAACACCATTTCTATATCATGTAAAAGAAGACCTGTAACGTGTGCAGAGGAGTTGTCAAAGGAAAGGCTATGTTAGGCTACATGAAAACAGGGACGTGGTCCGGAAGACCTAAGAAATGGCCTGCGGCTTATGGATAATTACCCTACTAATTACGTGAAACTGACGGGTGTGGCGGCGGCTACATTCAAGCTTTGGGTTTCCGATTACGCTGAAGAGTGAGAATTAAGTCACCCAAGCAATTCCATTTAAGACGCCTGGCCTGTATTAGACCAGCGTAGAAAAGTTCGTATTCTTGAAACCTACATTAGACACACTCGACATCTATATAATTTAATATGAAACAAAAATAATATCAGGTGGCTTAATCAAGTCTAGATATTCTTTTTTTCCTTTTTAAACTGCCACCGCTTAGTCGATCTTAGTTGAATCAATAATAATAAGTAACAGTTGCATTCGTTGAACTGTGTTAATATCATGGTATATCTCGTACGGCTCATCGTTCGATCGTATACGGTATCTGCTACCATCCATTGCAAAGTACCGCAAATCTCTTGCAAAACTTTCTATCGACGGCTCGCAAAGCTGACTTATGGGTGGTTGACATCTTTGATCATGGTGTTGTCGAGATGACCCTTGTTTGTCGAGAGAGTACTCTACTTTTAAGTTGTCCACTGAGTCTAAAGTAGCACCTGTTAATAAGTGTGATTATGCTTTCGATTTTGAAGCTGTAAATTGTATTCTTGGTGTCGATGCTAGTTCCTAGATAGAAGAAATTGTGTGCTGGTAGCTAGTTGAGACAATTTCAACATAAAAAGCTCAATACAGCTCCTCTATGTCTCATAGAAGCCTTTGCTCCTTAGTAAAAAGTTTAGACAATCAATTTTCACTGGCTTCTCTTGAGGTCAAACAGATCACTTGGTGCAAGATCTGAACTTTAAAGTGGAAGCATAAGAACTTCAACAAGCTCTCAGAGCTTCTGGGAACTCAATATCGATGTATGTAGTCTGGCGTTGTCCTGATGAAACACAACTCCCTTTCTGTTGGCTAAAGCTAGGCGCCTCTGGATGGTTGTTTCCTTGAGACGGTCCAAATGATAATAGTACGACTCTGAACTTAGAGTTGGCGGTAGGGAAACAGCTCATAATTTATTGCCAATGGAACCTAAAACATAAAAAACATTCCTCTCCATCAGACCTGACTTGGAGTCCGCTTGTGTCTGCTCACTACCCATCCACCACAACCCTTTTCATTTGATGTTGCTTTAAGTGAAACACTTTTTATCAACAATCAACAGTAACCATCCGTTTGATTTTGCTACCTTTTTTCAGCGGAAATTCGGTCCATGGGGATTTTTCTTATTAACCCATACATCGAGCTTCTTTGCGTATCCAGTCTTTTTCAAGTTGTTCCAAATTATTTTTTCTGCAATGTTCCTAGGCAAACAAACGAACAAACAGTGTTCGCTATCTGACTTGAAAACTCAAGTCCTTAATTGAAGAAAAATTGCAGAATATAGCGCATTTTAAAGAACGCGAGAGGCAGTTAAGTTAACCTTCTATTGGGAACTTTATCTTTCGCAGTATAACCGCTGAAGTGATTTTCGTCTCACATTAGAGTGTTTAATATTGGTGAATATAATGTTTTATGGAACTGATTTTTGGTTTAATCAGACTTTTATAATTATCTATTTCCCAAGTTTTGTTCAAATTGATGCCCTCCATAACTGTTGCCGTTCTCAAGTAGTTTTTTTCATTTTTCCGCCACTTTCTTAATATTTCGTTTTCTGTTGCGATGAGTCACAACTCATCTCGGTTCTTTTGGACTTACTAAGAACTGTTTCTTTCAATCTGAGATCCATGATGTCTGTTCTGCAATTTGGACATGTATGTATGTATTTCGATGGGGTCTCTCTTTAAAAAAATGATTGTTCACTTACCTAGACTATTAACACTATGGATGTATTATCATCTATGTGCGACACAGTCGGTCAGCTGGCCAACCTACATATGTACCTAGACCATTGAAGTGGTAATTTTTTTTAGTTCAAAAAATTGCAAGAAACTTGAAACACCTTATTATCTGTATATTTGTTGTACACATACATATTAACATTTGTGCATATATATTTATGTATGACTGCATACTGAAGAAAAAAGTGCATTTATAAAGATATAAAAATTTATTGATTTTTGTTAAAATATTGTGGAAGGGAAATTTCAAAAGTTTGAAGTGAAAAGCAGCGCGTCGAGTGGTTAGCATTGTGTACTGCGGAAAGCTCCATTTGTTGGAAAAACATCAAGACGCCTATCACAAATTGGAGCAGGAGCTCGGCCGAAACTAGTATTTAACTAGTATGCAACTGTTGCAAAGTAGGACAATTGGTTGGACGTCGCAATGTTAAAAACTACAACTAGTATCTTACCCTAAAGAGAAGTATTTTTATTTGAAAGTGTAATATATCCTCACGGTTTCTTTAATAATATTTGTTGTTGGTAATTCTTGCTATAAACATAAATATGCAATAAATAAATACTTAATCAATAATTGTAACGAAAATATCTCATAAACAGATATATGTAAATGATTTTTTTAAATTTTAATATTTATGTATATTTTCTGAGTAATTTATTTATTTATTTGAAAACTTTAAAACCGCTGGAAACAACCTACCAAGCCACCTAAGTTGCAATGTACATATTTAAATACATAAATATATAGTTTATATACTTGCGGTACCTACAACTGCAGTTGTTGTAATTCACCAACCCACACCTTACACACAGTTGCACACATCCACTTGAGTTCACTTGAAAATGTTAAGGTGAAATTCTGTTTAATCTGCTTCGTTGACATCCATTTGATGCGAGTGCATGTAAACTCATATGACCATGGTTTGCCGAGTATCTGTGTACATATTGTGGCTGAGTAAAGTTTCATTTCGAAATGCTTCTGCTTCTGGGCATGCTATGCTATGCCACTCTTTGCTGTTGCTTTCGATATATTAACAAACTTTGCAACTTCTAAGTTTACATTCGTTTGTGGCTCAACAAGAACTTGCTACTTCTTGCTATAAATATGCACATATGTATATATGCACCATTTGATATTCAAATTTGCATCCTTCTATACGAGTACTCGTAAGTATTTGTATATGTATGTATGTATGTGTCAATATGTGTATACCAAGGGAAGTATTCAGAGTTGAAACTACTCAGTGACTGTGAAAAGTAAAGAGAGGAAGGATGCTTTTAAAGTGATATTCGATCTTTTATACTGAGAAATGATAGTAGTGGTCAGATTTGGTGTGAAAGTTGAGAGTTTCTTTAAATATTTTAAACAAGCTTCAATGCATTTACTGAGCATATAAATGGTGATAAGTGGAAGTGCATTATATAAAAATCACATCACTGACAATTTTTGTGATTATTATTTTAAAATAGTTCAAATTGTTAAACACTTTGCCTGGTTGGTTGCTTGAGAGAGGGAGATTGGGTATCTGGCCGCAAGCGGTCGCACCCAAGTCATTGAGCAGGCTCATTCGTGTATTCCAACTAATCAAATAACGCACGCCAACTTCTGTCAGGTTGAAACCCTGAATGATGAAACGTCTCAATCATCTAGAGGCAGATAGTGGTCTAGCGTTTCATTATCCTATGCGTGCTCCGCACATAGCCGATTTCACTTTACTTAGCTTATTGAGATGATATCTCAGGGTGGCTGCCCAGTTAATACACCCATAAAAAGAAGTTCTCTTTTGTTTAATGCAAGAAACATGCTGTACCATAATAATTTAGTGACACATCCTACCTTGAAAGTGTTCCAAGACCTTTTGATTTTGAAGAGCCTGATGCAATCGATGGTGATAGTCTCGTCATTGGTAGCTAGCTCGTCCATCTTTTCATTTCCTTCCAGATCAGTTAAACGGGAACGGGAACTTAGAGAAACATAAAATCCAATGACCAGTCTAACAGTTCCTTTCGGATTTGCTTGCTTAAAGTACATGGTTATTCAACATCTTATCTGTTTCAACGATATCATCTGGACCAGGACACAAATAATGCCCATGGTTAGTTGTAAGTATGATTTGAGCCCATCTACCTTCATTATAACAAGAAGTTTAGATGCGTTATGCTGCTTATTTTTATTTTTTTTTATTTGCGTAGGCACTGCTATCCTTCTTTTTGCCGTTCGCCGCCTATTAGAAACATCAAGATAAGCTAGGTCCTTCTTCACATAATATTCCAAACTTCATCCATTCATTCCATATGTGTCATAAATGTCCATACCAACAACTTGGATTGGGATTGGACAGTTCTTCGTTACATCGTTTGCGACATTAGCCATTGCCAACTCGCAGTCGTTTGCTATTTTTCTCTCACAAACTCCCAATGCCGATTCATCAGATGTCGTCATCCATGCTTTTTCACCACACAGCAAGATCCGAATAACTAGCGACTAGCAGAGCTTAGTTTTTTTTTTCTTGGAGAGAGGCTTTACTTTTTTATTTGCCTCCTCAGTCCAAAGTAGCAGCTATTGGCAAGAGTGATTCTGCGCTGGATTTCGACGCTGACATTGGTGTTGATGATGGTTCCAAGAAAGAAATTATCTATGACCTCGAAGTTATGACTGCCAACAGTGACATGGTATCCAAGGCTCGAATGTGATGACTGTTTGTGTGATGACAAGAGATATTTCGTCTTGTCTTCGTTCACTACCAGACCAATATCATTCACTTCCTTTTCAAGTCTGGAGAAAGCAGAACTCACGGCGCGGTTGTTAAGGCCAATAATGTCGATATCATCGGCGTACGCCAGCAGCTGTACACTCTTATAGAAAATTGTACTTTCTCTATTCAGCTCTACAGCTCGTATTATATTCTCTAGAAATAAGTTATAGAAGTCCCTCAATAAGGAATCACCTTGTCTGAAACCTTGTTTAGTATCGAACGGCTCGGAGAGGTCCTTCCCGATTCTGACGGAGCTTTAGGTGTTGCTTAATGTCAGTTTACACAGCCGCTTAAGTTTTGCGTCTATACCAAAGTCAGAAATGGAGGCAGCTCCTTAGTGTCGAAGGCTGCTTTAAAATCGACGAAGAGGTGATTAGTGTCGATTTTTTTCACGGGTCTTTTCCAGGATTAAACGCTGGAGAGGACCTTATATGCGATATTGAGGAGGTTTACCCCACGGTAATTAGCGCAGACTGAGGGATCGCCCTTTTTGAGGATTGGGCAGAGCATACTTAGAACCCAATCGCCGGACATGCGCTTATACGATCATATTCTGCAAAGAAGCTGATGCACGAACCTTGTCAATTCTCCGCTGCTGTATTTCAATAGCTCGGAACTTCTTCATAGTCGGCCAGTGAAATATGCATATGTTTCGTCGCCATCGATTGGAGAATCGGTTTCGTCATCTTCTGGTTTTTCATTTTCATTGCCATCTAGTAGGCTGGAGAAATGATAAAAGATCTCTTCAGAATAAATTTTAACAAGAGTTCTTAATAAATTTTCAAGCACTCAACTATCTTTATCAGCGCACACCGCTTACTTTTAGGTTGTACATATTAAGAAAGCAAGCATCAGTTATTCAATAAACTTTTATATTTTCAATTTTAACAATCCATTCGTTTATAAATCACTGCTTAAAAAAAGAGAAGCTGTTTCTTCGGCATTCTTTCCCTTTTTATATCGATTCATAGTCCAACTAAGTGACAGATGCGTTGTCAACTACTTGAATAACATAATTGAATATAAGCTAGCGTTTAGAGTGGGAGTTTAAATTCGAAAATTTTGCCAGAAAATACATACATACATACGTGTACATATGCTGCCACGCAAACGAATAAATGAAAAGCGTTACAACACAATAAATTTAATTTACTTTAATAAAAATGAGAAATTGCCGAAAGGCTCTTAAAATATTAAAAAAATTGTTGCTTTCAAATTTTTAGTAATTTTTGCCTGAGCTTAAGCTCTTTAGTCTGGTTTTAATCTCAAACTTAAATAGTACAACAATTGGGACTAGCGTAAATATATAAATTCCAACAATCCGGCACAAAATTGATATTACCGGTAGCTGCCGCCATTTGCCATTATTTATAGGTTATGTTTTGCAATTTTGTAACGTCAAAGTTAGTGCGTAAATTTACCTCTGCGCCGTCGTTGTGGTTGTTGTTGTTGTGGCAATGTTGCAAATTAAACTTTTACGGCCAACATAAAAAGATGGTCGCAAGTGTTCTTAAGCACAAGCATTGTATGTATGTAAGTATGACGTTGTAAATTTCATAATTTTATGACGAGTAACCAATACTATTATCTTAATAAAACAACAACAAAAAAGGAATGAATAAAGCATGCGTTTGTACGCTGATGAAGAAGCTGAATGTTAACAGCGATTCAGGTAATAAAATTGGCTATAAGACAAAGCATACAAACACATAGATATAGTAAGTATTGTACAATACATATGGACAATAAATATCACTAATTACTCCTCTCAGCATTACTAAATTTGGAAAGTTGGCTAATGACTCCTTCGCTTTGCTTTTCATTTAATAACCATGCAATTAATGCTTAAGTGTTTCTTTGTTGGTTTCTTTTTTTTTGGGATTTTTTTCTTGAAATATTCTAAAATCATTAAATTTTAATTGCATTGTCCGCTTTTTTTTAAATATTGCACAAAAATATATAAAAAAAAACAACTTTATCTCAAGAGCGTAAGGCGAATTTTGCTCAAAATGAAAGAACTTCAGCAACACAAACATTAATCGGCAATCGCTCGTGACAAGTGGGGGCAATATATTCTGTATCCGAATGCTCATATGCATGCCGGCAAGTTGAATGGTTCACGCTGGTGGTCACAGAGGATTCATAAATCACGGTAATGTCAACAACGTTGTCTCCGCGATGTCATTCGGCGGACAAAGACTGATAAATTGACATTTATTTGAAGAAATATTAACATTAAAAAAAGGAACATTTTTTTCATTCAGCAGGGGCATGAGGACATAAAGCAGATAATTTTTGTTTTTTTTTCGACGACCAACTTCAAGACTTTCTGGGCATGTTGAACCATGGCTTATTTGAATTTTGACATCTTTTTCCCATTCTCGATGTTTCGAATGTTCAGTGCAAGGTTTGTGGCTTACGAAATGGTTAAGTTTACGCTTGAAAAAAGTTGAGAATTATCCAGAACCTTCTTCCAAGGTTCACCATCTTTAACCGCTACTGTGAAGAAATTACGCACAAAATTCGCCAAACAGGTTCATTATCATAGGTGTTTTTAACAAAAACTCATATTTTCCAATAAAGTTCATTTTCGCCTCAGCGACTGAACTGCGGCATCTGATATGTTTTTCTTCGAAAAAGAGGAAAGAGCGATCGCTACCGATTTATGGTCTGAGATTATTTCTTTCTAAATGTTGAAGAAAATTACATGGACGATGTGCAGTTTCAATAGAATGCCGTTCCATGCCATGCCGTTCGGTGCACTGTGTTCGAAAATCGCGAAACTAGACGGAACGGCGATATCAACTAACCACCTTGCAGATTTGCGATTTGATTCTGTTGGACTATGGACTACCTTTGTCGGAAGAAAACAGAATAAATGCCACGCCAACCATCCAGAGACGATTTAAGACTTGAAACACGAAGTAAATGTTGTCGTTGCAGCCATAGACAGTCACACAGTCGGAAATGTGTCGACGGACAGAACAAAATGGGCTGCTGGCCATAAGAATGATGATCCATTATTAACCGATATGTTGAAGTTTTTGAATAAGGGAAAAATTATTGAAAAGTTATTTAACCGTATGGAAACGGTCGAACAAAACCTGGGAATATTTTCGAGCTGGACAAGGCCAATAGTCTAGAATTGAAATGTGAGCATCTGACAATGTGATAAAGCCTTTCAGCTTTAGTAATCTACCCTCCCTATGGGCATTCCTGATGAATCCTAAACAGTGGACAAGATGAAGTTCACATCTTCATACCAAACGGGAACCAGGGTAATAATGCGTATCTAATTAAGGAACCAACTGTTGATCAAGACTAAACGCATTTGATATTTATTGTTACTTTATATACCTTAAGATTTCTTACAAATTGCCTTCCTTCACAGGCCTAAATTTTAATTAGTTTTCATTCAAAAAAACAAATTTGTTATTAAGAAACACGGATATCCACAGTATTCTCTTTAAGGAATTTTTTACCCTCTCATTGATAAATTAAACGAAAATATAATTTTCATTAATTTTAAAAATTTCTTTTTAATTAAGGACACATTTTGACACATTTCGAAAGTCGTTCGCGGCTGGCTTGAATAAATTCCAGATAAGAGACCATATTTTGTAGCAATTGGGGTGTCAAATATTCTCTCCCAAGCCATCAATCGCCTCGGGCTTATCTGTGTAGACAAGCGACTTCACATAACACCACAATGAATTGCCGATCGTAGGATCTTGGCTCACGACGAGTCACAGACACACGTCAGAAAAAAATGCGCCAATCAAAAATTTCCTTCAATAAACTGATCGTTTCTTTGGATGTAACGCATGCAGCGCCATCTTATTGGATCCACGTGGTGCCAAGCAGATCCAAGATGCTCGAATTAACGACTCTACTCGGCATTGCCGACCGAATATTGGATTATTTTGGTAATAAATTTACACAATTTGAAAATGTTGTTCCGGATTAAGTCTGGTCATTATAAAATGGCAAAACTATACTGAGTATAATCAAATAACAGCTGTCAAAAAGATGAACTCCAAGAAAAGTATTGCATCATTGAAAATTTTTAATTTTACGTACAAATTATCTTGGATTCATGAATGGAAGAATTTCGTGGTGAAATAATCGAAACATGTTTAGCTGATCATATATTTAAAATCCGATCACATAAGAATATGCGACGAAGTTGTGCAGAGTAGGCTTTTACAACCTATTTTTAAATTCCTCAAATTAATCAGCGGAATTTTTCGCAATGAAATTTTTAAATAAATCATATCATTTGTTTCCCAAATATCTCGATCACCAAATGCCTTTAACATTACTTTATATCTTGAGGCTGCCTGCCGTGATGCACGGCGACTTGAAAACAATGTCATATGTCACTATGTCGCTTAACGGTCATACAGTTACTCAGCGTTGTACTCGAAAACATGCATGACTTCTCTCATATAAAAATCATGAAAACTACACGTATGCAGCCATGTTGGCTGGTACTCTAATAATCGCAGAGCACAAGGTAATGAGGTCACTTGCCAGTCTCTTGATTAATTGCCAATGAGTTCCCAATCATTTCGTTGACACGAGTTATATTGTGTGAACTACAAATTGTTTTTTATTTAAACATTTAATTTAATTCTGTCACCCAAAAGCTGTACAAGTGAACACATTTCATATTTGTTAATATAAATTTATGAGAAAAGGAAAGTTACGAGGCATATCTAGCAAGTTGATGTATTGAATTTTTGTAGGTTTTGAAAATTTTTAAATAAACAAAAAAATTTAATGATACTTTACTACATAATATAAGTTATTTTTCGATATAGTCGCCATTCCCCTCTATGCAGGTGGTGAAGCGGGGTATAAATTTCTGGATGCCTTCCTTGAAATAATTTTCCACCAACCGTTTCGTTCACTTCTCCACCTCCTCCTTTACCTCCTCGTCGCTTGTAAATCTTTTTCCATCGATGTGTAGCTTTAGGAAGGTAAACAGATAGCAATGTAAAGTTAGATCAGAAATATGCGCGGACTGGTTCAGAACATTCCACTTAAACGAGGGGAGTAGTTCCTTTGTGGTGTTGGACGCGTGTGGTCTGGTATTGTCGTACAGCAGGTAGACTCCTTTGTTAGCATACCAATCATCTTGCTCTGAATCACCCTCTACAATTTTTCTAAGGTCTCACAGTACAACCACATGCAGTTTTCGCCTAATTATAAATCTCAAACGATGGGTTTTCTTCCAAACGACGTTAATGGATGACAACGCGTATTTTGCACTTGGTACCAATCTTGAACCGATCTCGTTGCAAAAGTGGAGAAGTTTGGCTGCACTACCGTGTTGAAAATAAAATCGCTCCGACCGTGAAAGCCTTGGTACTTTTACTTTCTGGAAATGTCGCGTAGTAAAAGTAGTAAATACTAGAGCTCAAGATTGTGTTCGAACATTTTCGAGCAGCTCAAGTATTTGAGCACACTCGTTTATTGTTGTTCCCACTGCTCAACATCCGGGTATCTAGAGCTCTAGTGAATACTTGTGAGTCTTTTTTTCGTTTTGAACGTCATTTCTTCTTTGTACCTACTGATATTTTTATGCTCCTATCGAAAACTTTCAAAGCTGGACTCACTGGAAACCTTCTATTCAAACTTAGTTCCGACTAAACGGTTGTTGCAATATCGCCAACGCCTCTACATATGTTTCGTCGAAAGATGGTTTATCGAATGACATGAGGTATTCTACCAAAATCCCATACAGCTCGGAGTTAGTCCTGATATTTTTCCATAATTGAAGAATCTACAATTTATTCTCAGCCTCCTCTGAGGAGTTTTTGTCAGAAAGACAACCTATAATTTTGAACGCTGATCGAGCCAGAATTTGAACCCAGAATAATCCGTATAGTAGTTCCCAATGATAAGCACTTGGCTAAATATTATGGCTGTCAGCTAGCTTAGTCTATTAAATGGAGGATTTAGAAGGTTTTAAGTTGCACTGAAAGGTCTAAAAAGTTTGTAGACGATGTGTTTCATATGTTTACTAGATGCTCTATTCAGCAAATTATCTCAAGAAAGTAGGTTCACAGTGTGGTTTCCCACTTTTTATGGATTGGTTCCAGCCATGCTTTCATTCAAACACAAGTGGTATACAATTTAATGTTTTATTATTCATCAGGCGGGCTCTAGAAGGTTCAAATTCGTCATAGGCAAGTAAAGAAACGTTAGCTTTGTCGTGTTCGATTGGGAGCCCCTTTCAGGATGATTTATTTAAGCTACAAGTAGGTTGAAGAAGTGTTCCCTATTTATGAAGATGTTTCCCTGGGTACTCTACTCTGCTGAGTATGGTTAAGACTTGAGCGGGTTCTTTCTCTCCGTGAAAATGAGATACTATTTCCTTATGCCATTAAAATATGTATCAAAAGAAAAAAGAAATATACAGACAATTAAGACCGAGCGAACCGTACTATCTAGGTTACACTCAATTTTCGTTAACGTCTACAACTATGACCGTACTAATGTAGTTATCATCAGCACAGACAGCAGTTAGTCAAGCTGTCGGTGTCCGTTTCGCTGAGGCTATCAGTCAAATCTTACCGAATGGGAGGAAAAGAAACGATATCATATCAACTTACAAATGCCCACAACGTTCGTTGGTTATGTAAACTCATAAGCGCCTCATTGCCAGTCAAATAAGTCAATGTAAACAGCTCAAAGCAGACAGCTTGTTCCTCGTCCAGGCAAGCCGATCAGTAGTAAGTAGCAATGGCACACGCAGCCTCATTCACGTATACTCGTATGTATGTATGGTAGGTATGTTTGCATGTAATCGCCTCAACTAATAAAAATGTGTGTAAATTAATTAAAGAGCTTTGCATGACGGAAATCTGTGCATACTCATGCGTCCATACATACATACATACATATGTTTAGCAACCAAGCCGATGGGCAGCAAAAAGCTATTTTGCATTTGGATCGATTACCTTTCCATTTGGCGGTGAAGGTGTCGGTGACGTGGACTTTCTTACTCGCATTACATGCAACATCTGTTTGCACAATTTGCAGCAGCAACAAACAGCGTCAGCGGACACTAAGTAACAACCGATTCGGCACGAAGAGCTTAGGGTAAATCAGGAGTTTGGCCGTGCCGTGATTAGGTGGTATGGTCAGTTGGTGGGCCAATGATGGATTTTCGTTTAGTGCATGCCGCGCAGAAAGTTAAAGTTGGCCAGTGAGTGATTGCAAAGTGGCAAGGTTGCTGCGCACGTGGGTGGCTGGTGGCTCAACAGGCTGAGGAAAGTAAATAAGTTGTTTGGCTGCCGCTTGTTTTTATGACTCGAGCAGCGCCTGAAGGATTTGTTTTTTTTAGTTGTTACCATCGTTTGACCACCTAAACACCCATAAACCAAATCTCTCTTTTGTTTTGATTGTTTCTTACTTTAATGACCGTTTCGAGTTTGTTTGCTTATTGCAGTGGACGTCAACGGTTAATGCGAATATCAATTTATTATGCAATTTCATTTACAATTTCAAAGACTTTTATATGTGCATATAAACGATTGAGTGCGGTCAAATAAACAAACATAAACAACAAATAATCATACATATAAAATTTGTATTTGCATTTGTTTGCTCCACTCATGTTGGCTGTTGCCTTTTCGTTTGAAAGAAATTTTTAGGATTTGCCAATTTAATTGCACTCGATTTATGAGCAGATTAAAATGTCTCACCGCCACGTCACGATGTCGCTCAATAATAGTGAAAGTGCAGCAGGTGAAGATAAAGGCCTCCGCAAATTGACACTGGCTGACCAAAAGTAGTTTACCTGAGCTGAAAAAAAAAATATTAAATGCAATAAAATGTAATTTCCTCCAGGAAATGTCCAGGACCAGCCAATTTAAGAAATTCGAATGAAGTTCAGGATGCCTCAACTCATAGATAATAATGCCTGTTACTACCGGTAGATTATAGAAAATGTGTTTTTCCTGGACGAGATCTCGTGATGGAGTTCTCAATATCCTGGCTCAGAGCCCAGTACTCTCTGTAAACTCGGAAAAATCTGCAGTCTACTTTCTTAAGTCGTAAGCCAATACCAGAGTATACTCGATTTATGACGATGGAAAAGTTGTTCCGTTACCCGACTATGAAGAAGTCCGAATAGCAATCGTCCGCTTAAAAAACAACAAAGCGGCAAGGACCGATGGATTACCGGACGAGCTATTCAAATACGGCGGTGAAGAACTGATTAGGTGTATGCGTCAGCTTCTTTGCAAAATATGGTCGGATGAAAGCATGCCCGACGTTTGGAACCTAAGTGTGCTCTGCCAAAAAAGGCGATCCCATAGTCTGCGCCAATTACCGTGGAATAAGCCTTCTTAATATCGCCTATAAGGTCCTATCAAGCGTTTTATGTGAAAGAGTAAAGCCTACCGTTACCAAACTGATTGGACCTTATCAGTGTGGCTTTAGGCCTGGTAAGTCAACCAATGATCAGATATTCACCATACGCCAAACCTTGGAAAAAACCCGTGAAAACAGAATCGACACTAATCACCTCTTCGTCGATTTTAAAGCAATCTTCGACACCAAGAAAGGGAGCTGCTGCCATTTCTCATTTTGGTATAGACGCCAAACTTAAGGGGCTGTGTAAAGTGACGTTAAGCAACACTAAAAGCTCCGTCGGGATCGGGAAAGACCTCTCCGAGCCGTTCGATACCAAACGAGGTTTCAGACAAGGCGATTCCTTATCGTGTGACTTTTTTAATTTAATGCTGGAGAAAATAATACTAGCTGCAGAGCTGAATAGAGAAGGTACAATCTGGAGTACGCCGATGATATCGACATTATTGGCCTCAACAACCGTGCCGTGAGTTCTGCTTTCTCCAGACTTGAGAAGCGAAGCGAATGGGTCTGGTAGTGAATGAGAGCAAGACGAAATATGTCCTGTCTTCAAACAAACAGTCATCGCATTCGCGACTCGGCTCCTACGTCACTGTTGACAATCATAACATCGAGGTCGAAGATAATTTCGTCTACCTAGGGACCAGCATTAACACCAGCAACAATGTCAACCTGGAAATCCAACGCAGAATCACTCTTGCCAACAGGTGCTACTTTGGACTGAGTAGGCAATTGAAAAGTAAAGTCCTCTCTCGGCGAACAAAAACCAAACTCTACAAGTCGCTCATCATACCGGTCCTACTATATGGCGCAGAAGCGTGGACGATGTCAACATCTGATGAGTCGGCTCTAGGAGTCTTCGAGAGAAATACGATGATATTGACATATTTCAGCGAATAAAGAGACAGCGGCGACGCTGGCTAGGCCAAGTCGTCCGAATGGATGAAAGCACTCCAACTTTGAAAGTATTTGAAGCAGTACCCGCTGGTGGAAGCAGAGGAAGAGGAAGACTTCCACTCCTTTGGAAAGATCAAGTGGAGAGTGACCTGGGTTCACTTGGCATTTCCAACTGGCGGCAGGCAGCGAAAAGAAGAGAAGAATGGCGCTCTTATGTTGATTATAATAGCGTAAGCGATGCCAACGCCAATAAAGAAGAAGAAGCCAACACTTTTTAACACCTTTTTATGGAGTATAATACCTGCCTGCTTGATTTATGTAGGATATTTCAACAGAGCTCTAGTTTTGTGAGTGTCGAGCCGTCAGCCGATAAAGGCGTCTTATCTCGAAGCTCCAAGCTCCAACCTAATGGAAATTGGTAAGCATGAATTGCAGAAGATAGGAAAATTTATCATTATCAGGAGTTAATTTTTGCACTTGGGCAGGAGAAATCAGAACCGTTGTTAGCGATAGAGAAGCACTTCGAGTGGCTGGTGCACTTCAGGTTGAGGCTGCCTTAGCTGAATATTAAGTTGGGCCTACGTCAATTGCCTCGTATTGAACCAAACGCACCATTCGGATTTATGTATGTTCACAATAACATCTTTGTGGAAAGAAGGTATTATTTATATTCCGAGATAATCCAAGTTGTTTCCAGATCTCTGGTCCATTTTCAGGAAATAAACGTATTTTAATCAAATAGATGGATCCATTACTCGTAAAAATTTCAAGCAAAAATATACACATGTACCAAATTTTAAGTAAATCCAACCATATATAAGATTTTTTTCGAATCTGTAATACTTAGAGTACTTCTCGGAGAGGAGAGCAGTAGAAATGTATATAATTGGGGCTTTGTAATTCACGATGAAGCGATTTTACCCCGAGCTCCTCCTCCATGGTAACATTACCATGGCGAATGAAAACACCGTAAGATGCATAGTAACTTTGACCTTATGACAGTGAATTGGATTATGGTACATTGTATATGAAGCTATCAAAGAGGAATACAAAAGTACGGCCTATTGCACTTTTCGGTAGCCATATGTAGTATGTGAGTACACATATATATGTAAATATACGTTTATTTATTTACTAATGCACTAACATGAGTATTTCAGTGAGCTTATAGTTGTATCTTCTTCAATTGTAATATCAGTAGCATGTACATCTGTATGTAAATACACATAGGTAGCGATGTCTAATCTGACGTAAAGACCATGGAACAATAATCCTTTTGTTCAGCTCCAATGCAACGCGATGCTCAGTTCTAGGTTAAAGCGCGTGACATGGAAGGGAAGAGCAATGATGTCTGCATACAAATTCTTACAATATTTTTAAAATGTGCATAGGTATGTATGTATGTATGCATACGTTTGTGTGTATTTTTTTAGTAGGTATGTCTACGGTAAGCACTGATTGATATACCGCAATTTCGTTACGGAAGTTTTTCTTTTCGGGTCATAAATAAGCCTCATACGAAAAATGCAGTTCCAGAACCATTTTCAGGCTATTTAAAAGTATTTATTTATATCTACGCAGATACATACGATGCACATCCAGGAAGTCAATGTACTGAATTTTTCTAGTTTTTTATATAAAAATTAAATATAAAATTACGTAATACTTTACTACATAATACAAGCTATTTTTCGAAATAGTCGACGTTCCTTTCTATGCAGGTGGTGAAGCGGGGTATCAATTTCTTTCTCGAAGTAATTTCTTTCAAACCTTTCGTTCACTTCTCCACTTCCACTTTTACTTCTTCGTCGGTTGATAATTTTTTCCACCCATGTGCGGCAGTGTGGGGTCTGTCGTTATCATGCAGCATGACTCTCCTCTTATTCTGAATTCACCTGGTGAAACGGTGAACACGGATCGCTACCGACAACAAACATCATGAATCATGTGATCGAAAAACGGTCGGAATGGGTCCGAAGACATGGCAAAGTTACCTTGCAACATGACAACGCGCCGTCTCATACCGCTAAACTGGTGAAAGACACATTAAAAACACTGAATTGGGAAATATTATCGCACCCGCCGTACTCTACAGACCACGCCCCGTCCGACTATCACCTTTTCGCATCGATGGGACACTCCCTTGCAGAGCAGTGCTTCGCTAATTTTGAAGAAGTCGAAAAATGGCTCGTCGAATGGTTTGTCTCGAAAGAGAAACAGTTTTTTTGGAATGGTATCCATAATTTGCCTGAGAGTTGGGTGAAATGTGCAGAAACCAATGGTCAATACTTTGAATAAAAAAATTTTGAGATTCCTCTAAAAATTAAGTGTTTTCTTTATCGAAAAAACTGGCAAATTTCAACTAACACACCTGGTGAAAGACACATTAAAAACACTGAATTGGGAAATATTATCGCACCCGCCGTACTCTACAGACCACGCCCCGTCCGACTATCACCTTTTCGCATCGATGGGACACTCCCTTGCAGAGCAGTGCTTCGCTAATTTTGAAGAAGTCGAAAAATGGCTCGTCGAATGGTTTGTCTCGAAAGAGAAACAGTTTTTTTGGAATGGTATCCATAATTTGCCTGAGAGTTGGGTGAAATGTGCAGAAACCAATGGTCAATACTTTGAATAAAAAAATTTTGAGATTCCTCTAAAAATTAAGTGTTTTCTTTATCGAAAAAACTGGCAAATTTCAACTAACACACCTGGTGAAAGACACATTAAAAACACTTAATTGGAAAATAATATCGCACCTGCCGTATTCTACAGACCACGCCCCGTCCGACTATCACCTTTTCGCATCGATGGGACACTCCCTTGCAGAGCAGTGCTTCGCTAATTTTGAAGAAGTCGAAAAATGGCTCGTCGAATGGTTTGCCTCGAGAGAGAAAAAGTTTTTTGGAATGGTATCTATAATTTCCCTGAGAGATTAGCGAAATGTATAGAAACCAATGGTCAATACTTTGAATAAAAAATTTTGAGATTCCTCTGAAAATTAAGTATTTTCTTTATCGAAAAACCGGCAAATTTCAACTAACACACCTGGTACATATGATATTTTTTTCAGCTTTGTAATTTTTTTTAAGGATTTACCCCAGTTGTGGTCTGTAGCGAAATAATTCAGTATTTTTGTTTTTGTGATATATTAAGTCGTTGCTTTGTCGGTATGTGCTAAAAAATGTATGAACTTAGTGGTTGATCAATTACGGATGCAAAGGAATTTACATTCAATGCATTTTGAACATCTAAGGCAAAAGGTTGAAAAAATTAAGCCGATTAAATGTACCATTTTAAATTGATATATCATTTTTACAAGAAACGTTTACCTCCTAACATGCTAATTTAAATATGAATTGCCTTTGGCAATGTTTGAAAATGAATTACCTTGACTTTGATAAGTTGAGCACACGGCAGGAGGTTATTAAACCAGGGGTTGCTTGGCCCGTATTTCTGCGTAATGGGGGTAGTTTTCGATTCCATCATCTGCATGTGATGAAAGAACCTCCGAAATCTACACTAAAATAATTATCATATTTATTATTTTATTTACTGATGTGAACTTTGCATTTGAAAGGGAGAACGATTTCTTCACATCTGAAAATATTATAGTCAATTATCATTTGAAATTATGTAATCATTATACAGTATAAGAAGTTAGAAAGTGAATTTCCGACAAGTTCAATTTAGAGAACCGAATATGATGTCTTATTGGAAAGTATATTCAACGTGATGATAAATGATTACGTTTTATTTAAATATATAATAAATTTGCGTCGTGACTTCGTCCGCATGAAATTCTAATCTAATATAACTATAAATACGAAATGATGATCTCTCAAGAAAAAAAATTCTCCACATATTAATCTAAGCAAAAATCCATTTATACTATTGTATATTCCCATCAACAAGATGTTTTTAAAATGAAAATGAGAAAAAGTGTTGCCCAAGTCAATTTATACCAAAAAACTACTAAATATTTTTATGTAAATCGAACGTTTAAATAGATCGGCTCCAGCTCCAGCTGTCGTTGGATCCGGATTGAGTCTTAAATATATTTTTTGTATAGCTTATTCGTATAGAGCTTCTCCACTAATTTGTGGTGTGCGTCTGGATATTTATTCAGCAAAGCCGTTGATTGATTTGAGTGCACACTGTTAGCCATTCGTCTAATGAGAAAAATTGACATATAACTTAAAAGAGATTTTTCATTTCTGACGATGATAGACATTCTAGAAATCTTTGGAAATATTAAGCACAAAACCACCGACACTCAAAGTATGGATAAACTCAATGGGTTGGATAAACTTTCTAACCTAAGGGCATGTACAAGGTAAGTCCGGTAACTTTGGTAACACTGTCCAATTGGCTTTGGTCAGCTTATGAACAGTACAAAGTCATACAAAGTAAGGTCCACGTGCTCACGGTAGAAAGAAGCGCTAGATACAGATAAGTGCTTCGAGCTTTGAAAGCTTCCTCCACCAAGATGACCATCTATAGTATATTTGCGTCAGTGTTGCCATCTCATCGTTTAGAAAGTGTAAGATATATGAATGTAGAATGTAAAATTGTGAAATTTCCTGATATTAACTATGTTAAAAGAACTTAAAGGTTTCCACCGTTAAGTGACCAAGTATAGTGTTTTGAAGACATGCCTCTCACAACTTCCGAGATGGTCACGAAATATAATATTCCCATACTTCTACAATATTTACTTATGAAGTTTTCTGTACATCTCCTTGCAGCCTCTTCTTTTTCTACTTCCTGGCAGTTTCTATAGTAATCGTGGTATGGTAGTAAACTAGGGACAGTGATCTGTTAGCATTTCGGTTATAGTTCTTACATTACTCATATTCTAGCTTCTTCGCAGAGAAGTCATGCTCGACGATAGTGGCAGGAGTTATAGTGATATTGTTATCCTTAGCCTGAGACAATAACTTGTTAATTCCGCTTTGTCAACACTAAATAGACATCTGGTCGAAATATCAATAAAATAATGGAAATCGACCAGTCGGATTGTAATGCGAGTACT
Organism: Ceratitis rosa; assembly: GCA_037013455.1. Taxonomy (NCBI): domain Eukaryota; kingdom Metazoa; phylum Arthropoda; class Insecta; order Diptera; family Tephritidae; genus Ceratitis; species Ceratitis rosa. The sequence continues at coordinate 5,234,055 of JAWMAG010000002.1, read as the reverse complement.
GTTTCGATTGCCTTGGAACTACTTGCAAAAGGTTGGATACATAAAGAAGATTCCTCTGAACCGTAACAAAATCGATCCATTTCTGAAGTGTATGGTGAATTGGATGACTTACAGCAACGATATACGAGAACGATCATGGGATTTGGCAAAGAATCATCCGCTATGAGTTGCTTTCCTTTGGTCAAACTCTGAGTTCGGACCTCTACTGTCAGCAATTGGATCGTCTCAAGGAAGTAAACTCCCAACTTCGCCCAGCTTTGACCAACGGGAGGGGAATTCTGTTTTACCAATACAATACCAGACACATTGATAATGACTCGCCAGAAGCTCCGAGAGCTCGGTTGGGAGGTTGTTATGTATCCAACTTGTAGTTTGAACCTCGCACTAAGTGATTATCATCTGTTTCTGTATATGACGAATGATTTGGGTAACGAAGTTTGGCCTCAAGAGAAGCCTGTGAAAATCGATTGTCCCAATAGGGGTTTCTATGAGATCATAATGATTTTACCTTCAAAATGGCAAAAAGGTAACGAGCATGACGGTGCATATTTGACAGAAATCGGGTAATTCTTACCAATGGCAAACGAATCCTTCAATTTAATGCAAAAATAATATTTATATTCTTCCTACTTGAGATAATATAAAAGCAGATATTTGGAGTAAAATATGATTTATACCTATAACAGTCCTGCCAAACCTAAGCAAAAAAAAGTATGGCCATATGTCTTGTCCTTGTCGAGTTATGGATAAAGTCTCCGTTTATATTTGAGCAGAAGGTATAACGTTTAGAAGAAAAGAAGTGAATGAATGAACGTACTTTCAATGAAAGACTATAAATAATTATAGTCGTTTGTTAACATAGAAATTTATATTTCATTTTATAGCAAATATTTTCTAAACCAAATAAACGCTTATGGTCTCATGAAAGTTTAAAAATCCGCCATAACTTATTATTTTAGGTAAAATCTAAATATTTTTTGGCGGTCATAAATCTTTGAGTAAACTCTGAATACTCGTATAAATATAGAAAAATTTCAAATATGATTGGCAATTAAATTTCCGAAATTTCATTTCAAAATGGAACTATTGAGCCATTAAGTGTGCCAAAGCAGACGCCCCTTTGGTTTATTTTGTGCGAGTTTTTGCCTCTAAATCCAAATGCTTTCCACAGAGTACCACATGGTTCAATAATATATAGTAAATGACTGATTGGCAACAAAACTTAAAACTGATGCCATGGCGAAAAAAAAAAATGAAAAATTAAAAATGAAAAAATAAAAAAAAATAAAAAATTTAAAAATGTGCAGACATGTGCTACGACCAAAAACCCAAAAACAATTTCACGAAAGTATTTAAAAATAAAAGCTATGACATACTCTAGTTAGACTATTTGGATTAAAAGAATATTGAAATGCAAAAGTTGTCGGGTTTATGGTTTTATATATGTTTAAACATACATATGTAAGTATATTCAAAAATATATATAAATGTATGTACATATGTATTTTATTCTTTTCATATTATCAAAAACGCTACAGCTGTACAAAAACAAAATTTTATTTTCCGACCTACCACAAATATTAATGAATTGAAGGTGAGCTGTTGATTTCTGGTTCGGTGAGTATATATGTTAATACTCAAACCAACACTCATCATATCTACTACTACATACCATACATACATACGTGTCCATATGAGCGCGTATAGGTATGCATAGAAACACTTCACCACACGACCGCGTGCCATTAAAAATTGACGAGACTGCAGAAAAGTGTGATAAAAATACCATAATTCATTCATTCGTATGATGCCAACTTAAGATTTCGTAATAAACTGACAACGTAAATAGAACACAAAATACCATGACACAAATAGACTTTCGCCAAGCGGTATGACATTTGATTTTGACGGTAAAATTGGAATTACATTTTTCATTTTGACAAGTAAAGAACGCTGAATGTCTAGCGCTGTGTAGTCGGTGAAATGTAAATATTTTAATGAGAGTGTTTTAAATATGTTATATATTTTTTAAGTGGAATAAGGGACATACGAAGATAAATAGTTGAACACCTGTTGAAAAAGAGAACATTGAAGGAGGCAGTCGAAAAAATTCTGTGAAAAATCTATCATTTAAAGATCGCCGAAGACATGCTAGAGGCAGGCAATTTTGATCTTATATTCACGAAATTTATATGTAAATCATTAAATAAGCTTCGAAATGACGTTTTTGAATTGAACTGAAACTAAAAAAAATACGTCAAGCTTATCAAAAATTTAGGTTAGGTTGACTATTTTCTTTGATTATTTTGATCAATAGAAGACATACAAGCAGCCAGTAGTTCTTTACATCGAATTCGACCAGGTGTGAACTTGTTGGCGTGAATGTTCTTCCGGCCTACAGAAAAATTATGCTGGTGCTAAAACATCTTAGTTCTCTATTGAAGGCTGTAAATTTGCCAACACTTGAAACTTCATTCCAAGGAAATCTCCATAAGCACTTATTTATATGACCCACTGCTCATACATGGCTCCTCCCAGCATATTTTGAAGAGTTTCTGCTAGATCTTAGAAACGGCGTGAAAACGCCGACTTTTAATAAACCAAAGTTTCTCGGCATATCATTCGGCAACCTGTACATCTTCACTATCTCCGGCGCTAGTGATACGCAGATGAGGAAACTACAGGGCTGTCAAAACAGCGACTTGTGACGCAAAACGCATTCACTGAGATTCAATCAACAGCTATCTTAACTCTCTTCCCATGTATGGTGTTTGCGGAAAGTCAGCCAATAAGCAAAATCTATTTTGGACCAATCCAATATAATTCCCTCTCTCAGCACCTGTCCTTTATTATTGTCTAGAAGGTATCTTCAGATGGAAGTCAATTTTTTTTTAGAAAAGATCCGACGTGGGCATCGTATACACGATTTTAGCAGAATAGCGCGCCATTCGGTTCTTCTCTTCGCTGTTTGGCGCCAGCTGATCCTTCAAATGGAAGCCTTCTTCGTTCGCTGTTTCTACTGGTGGGTAGAAGCTGGAGTGTGTTCATTCATTCAGACGACATTACCTAGTCAACATAGCCGCTGTCTCTACATTCACCGAACTATATAGATATAACCATATAACTTGTACAGCTCATAGGTCCAGTATCTGCGGTATTAGCCGTAGTCAATCTACATGGGATCATAAATCGTTAGCAAAATTTTTCTTTTGGATCTTGACTTCGTCCACACGAGGTCGAAAGCAAAGTTTACCGGTTATAAATCAGTCAAGTTAGAGCCAAGAGGACAGGGTTATTCAAGGTCTGAAATAATATTTTTATGAATAGTTTTCCACCTTTAATTACCAGCAAGGTGTAAGAGATCTTTAAGGATTTTATGTAATTTTTAATACAAAAATTAGCATACAGACATATATTTATTGTCATTCATATGTATAAAGCAAACCAACTTTATTTGATGGTCACTCCTTCAATTGTCCGCAAATACAATATACATATAAAATCCTTGCCGCTCTTACCACGAGACCTTAACGTGTTTATTTATAATTGAAAAAAGAAAAGATATTGCACACATTCGTTTTAAGTCTTAATATGGTTTTATGGAATTGTAATTCCCGACCACAAACTTACTGCGCTTCATGATCACGCCTGCTCGATTGATTGAAGACGGAAAGCAATAAGGAAACGGCGAAATGGTTTGCAAATTGATATGTTGTGGAAAAGGAATAATGTCATTGTCAACGTCAATTGGTTTTACCACATCGTTGACTTTGGCTTTTGATGGAATTATGAAGGCACCAAATGCTCTTATACAATTGTTGGTAGCACAAAGCTCGGTAGAGGCTATAAAATTTACTTGCAGCCAAGCAATGCACGATGTGGCACAGAAAAGTAGCGAGCGAGCTCAAGCAACGGGCGAGCTACCTACCACCTGTCATTTCAATTCAATAAGTATTCACAGTTAAGCACCTATGTATGCTTGTGTAATGTTCGGGTATTTACCGGCCGGCAAAAATTTGTTTCAGTGAACTCCCTCTGTAGAATGAGCTACTCAAATGCCTAAAGTGTTTGTGCAAATAGGTGAATTAGCTGGGATAATTAAGTTTATTGTTCTTGTTCTTCTTCTTTACTGTCGCAGACACCGCTTACGCCATTAAAGCTGAGTTAACAATATTGCACCACTCATTCCTTCTTTTCGTTGTTTATCGCCAATTGCAAAGTACAGCCAGATCCTTTTCTACCTAAACTTTTCAACGGAGTAGAGGTTATCCTCTTTTTCTGCTTCCGCCATCGGATACGGCATCGGAAACTTTCAAAGCTGTAGTATTCTTATCCATTCGGACCATATAACCTAGCCAGCGTAACCGCTCTTTTTTGATGCGCTGAATTCATCCTTTCATCGTCTGGGATATTCGCCGTTACCAACTCATAGAGACCAATAAATCTTACGCAAAACCTTTCTCTCGAAATCTCCTAATGCCGACACATCAGATGCTGTCATCGTCCTTCGCCTCCGCACCATATAGCAGAACGGGAACGATGAGTGACTTGTAGAGTTTGGTTTTCGTTCGTCGAGAGAGGACTTTACTTTTCAATTCTCTACTCAGTCTAAGGTAGCACGTGTTGGCAATAGTATTTTTTCGCTGCGTTTTCAGGCTGATATTGTTGTTGGTGTCAGTACTGTCAGTGCTGTCAGTACTTTAAATTTATGACAGCCAACAATGTCGTGGGAGTCAAGCCGACAATGCGATGAGTGTTAGTTTGATGACGAGAGATATTTCATCGTGCCCTCGTTCACTAACAGACCCATACACTTCTCCAAGATTTGGCGCATGGTTAACATATACATATCTAATGGCTCTGCTGGTTATCTACCAGTGTTCGACGTTTTTTTGTTTTTCAAGCGAGCGATTGCTATTCGAATTTCTTCATATCGGGGTAACGAAAGATTTGTTCTATCGTCATCGAATAGAGAATCGGTCTCGCCATCTTCTGGTGTTGCACTTTTACTGCCTTTCAGCAGGCTGAAGGGGTGTTCCCTCAATATCAGGAGATAGCCGAGACATTAGACATTCTTCATGTGACAGGTTGGAAAAAAAAGGTGACCACTCAAAGAAGCTCAACATTTGGGTGCCACATGAAATAATACCAAACAATTGATTGACTAAACCACTTCTGAAGCACGACAAAATTGCACAAATCGGACGACTCTTCGCGGGTTACTCAAAATGGCTAAACTCTTTGTCAAAGGCCGATGACGCTCAACAAACGAGTTCAGAGCTTGAGTTGAAGGCAAGCACGGTGATGTTGAGTGTATGATGGGTTTCGAAAGTAACTGTCCATAATGAACAGCTACAACCTGAAGAAGCTATCAAATCTGTGCTCTACTGTCAAAAATTTTCCAAGCTTACAACAAGATATTCAAAAAGAGGGTACAGAGTTGATCAGTAGAAAATGTGTTTATTGTGCTTCATCCCGACAAATGCCAGACTACATACATCTATCATGAACAGTCATAAATTTACTGAGCATGATTGGGAAGTATTAATGCACCCACCATATATCATGGACCTTGCACCATCTGATTATTATTTTCTTCGGCCTCTGCTAAACTCGCTTGATGGTAAAAATTGGTCGACCAAAGAGCCACTGAAAATCATTTGGTTAAGTTCTTTACCGACTAATCACAGGCATTCTATATTCTAATGGAATTATAAAGCTACACGAAAAAATGGCTAAATGTTAGAGATGATAATTTAAAATATATTTAAAATAAAGATGACCGTATTAAAATTGATTTTCCATAACTTGGTTACTTGTTTGTGAGCCAGGATTCGAGCTCACATTACTACATTAATCGGATGACATCTACTTTTATTCAATATAATATTTTCATTTTATTTGGGTAACATTGCTCTCAGGATATTCTTTTTCCCACTTATTCCTCTCTCTACTCATTACAGGGTTGCATAGATTATTTTCCCACAATTTTTGCAAATTATTCATTGCTTGCCAGTCAGTTTCTTGGGCTTTCAGAGATCGAACTTTTTGTTGATTTCAAGCTCTTAATTACGGAAATGCTTTCAATTAGCTAATTGAGCACCTGTGTGAACAGCATTTTAGTCTTAAATTCGTAACGAAAGCATTTCCAATCAACTTTTGATTTCGATTGGAAAATAAATGTTGCTATATATTACATGACATATGTACGTGCATGTATGTATGCATGTTTATACAAACGCATAAAATACACATTTCATTCAAAAAATGCTAAATTGCAATTATATGTGTTAACGTGTGCAAATGACACCTGCCAAGCTAAATGTGAACACAAATCTTCATACACTCTCCCGGCTGTGTTCAGCTTCCTAATCAACGTTTGAAGTTTCAAAATATTTTTTAAAATATATTCATATATGTATATTATATTTGTAGTATTTATGTTTACCCAAAGCTATTTGTATTAATATTTGTACAACTAGAGATAGTGTTGAAATTAAAAGTGTAAGTTACGTTCTCATATACATATGGATGTAGGTATGCATGTACATTCAAGTAGATGCATACAGGTCCGCACAAATTATGGGTTAATCAAATAGAATGTTGATTTTAGGATTTTAGTAGCGGCAATCTTCACATATGTATGTATGTATGTATGTACATATAACTCCATTTCCAGTTCATAATTTTAAAATAAATTTTAAACTCGCGCTTCAATAAAATACACCGAAATGTTAATAAACAAATAAACAAATAATATAATATATTATACGTGTTGACATACAGCCATACATAAACACATACAAAACATTTACATATCTATATGTATGTACCATATGTATGTGGATGCTCACGATTATTAGCACGCAGTCATATATCTCTTTATATATATATGCATATATCTATGTATGTATATACATACACACACATTCATTTCAATTACTCTCAGTTTGCCAGTAGTCAGTCGTTGGTTTTATGTTGTTGTGCGCTTGCAATGCGCAAGGTGTTTCCCAGTGCAATGAGCTGTGTAGCCACTCACATTTCGCTCATATTCGTTTGTTTGTATGTTTGTATGTATGTTGACTTTGTTTATGTTTATGTTTTTGGCAGCAAGTGTGTCTGTCTAGATTTCTACTTTTTTTGTGGATGCTATTTCCGGTTGCTCATGTTGCTGGGGTGTGTTGTAGCGCAACATCGACTCTTCGTACACTGAGCGAAAAGAAATTAAAATTTTAGTGCATTGTGAGTAGTTTTTTTAGGCTTTAAAGACTGAAAATAATTGCTAACTATATATATCTGAACCAAAATAGACCTGCTGAGTGTTGTGAAGAATATACAGTGAAGCCTTCCCCAGGCGAACACTCCCCGACTCGCTCAAGAGAGGTATCTGCGTAATTCGGAAGTATGTTGAAAGAGGTTTCTCAGTTTTTTTTTGGGATCTGAAATTTTTTCGGTTGAAAATTAATATTTTTTTATTAAAACAATGCCAATGTATCAAATTTCAAGTAAATCTAACCTCAGATACGTTGGTTTTCGATTCTGGTCTGGATCTCGGGTCTATTTCAGGGAGAGGAAAGTACTCTTAATGCTCATTTTGGCCGAAATGCACTCTGGTGCAGAAATTCAACAAAGGGAAGCATAAAATAGTGTCTGGTCTAATTCCGGAAAATTAAAGAATTATAGGTAATTCGAACTATACTTTTAACAAGTGTGTTAGGCCCTTTCCCGGAAAAGAGGAGTTTCTTGTCCATCCAGGAAATCAATCGCCGCAGCGGAGATTAGATTGTACTGTCTAGAAGGTCTTCTCTTCTCTTTCTGGCTGAAATGTGCGTAGAAGATACCACAAGCACGTTTTTGAAGGAAAGACCTCACAATTTTCTTTTAAGAGGCCTCATAGAGAAAGCGAAAAATATGTTCATACGTTGTGTAGATATGCAAATATCCTTTCATTTTCTTATTTTTGTACTTATTAACCACGCCAAAGGTGAACTGTATCCACGTCTAGTTGGAACCAAAGTTTTTCCGCATCAACATTCTCCAATTCAGGTAGGAAAAAGTCATTCATCCTGGCTCTATAACTTTTAGACTGTAATATTATAGTCGAATTCATATCTCAACAATGGCTTGTGGGTTCCAATCACTCCAAACGCAACAACTTTGCTTATTAATGTACCCATATTCAACCAAAAGTGAGCTTTGTCGCTGGACAAAATTTGAGTGGACTCAAGTCCGCAATGGCAGATGGACTCGTTCGGGTTTTCTTCGATACTCTGCTTCACAGCAGCAATATCGTCTTCGGTGCGCACTCTCTAAGAGGCCTCGCAACAACCACTAGAGTAACCGCGGTGCGAAACGGATTCATGGTTGTCCGAATTGATGACTCTGGTGGGCGATTAGATCTCATATTGGAAGCAGCGCACGATAATTTACATAAACTGAACCACTAATTTGTCCGATTTGCAAACTAGGTTCAAATGGCAATCCGAACTAAGTATAAATCAAGTTACAGATATCAAAAAGTCCGAAAAAAGTATTGCCTAACACATAAATTTTATCCAAATATTATTAAATCTGAATTAACAATACAAAAGAAGGGTTTGCGGATTAGTCTTGATACTTCATAAGTTGGCTAATAGTTAGGTAATTTATGGAAATTTGACATAACTCTAAAGCTAATGCACTGGGCTACATATTTGTTTAACCGTCTTTAAAAATTTTCATAAAAATGCAGCTTTTTTTTAGTTTACTTTATTAAATTAATATACATATATTTCATAAATAAAGTCTAAAAAGGTCAATGAAATGCGGAGGAATACTTAGAGTTACACCACATAGTAAGTAAAAATTTAAAAAAATTGTGTAACTTTTTCTTCTATTTATAAATTGTTAATACCCCAACGCACATTTGTTCTCCTTACGCAATTCACCTTCCACAATTCAAATTGACCAACGACTGGACCAGCCACCTTTTGCTTTGACTGCATACAAAAATGTTTCCAGTTACATTAGTTGCCAGCTACAAATGTTGCTACACATACTGCTGATTCACAATGCAAGTATCGCAACATATGTAACACATTCGTTTTTTGACTCGTGCGCATGTATTGTGCCTGTAATGTTGCAAGAGTGTGTCACAGTGGTTCGAGGAGAGTAAGAAAAGTAAATAGAATTGTATCGATGAATTTCTTAACTAAAAACATTATTTGATTCATATTAATTTTTTACCATTAGTGCTTAATTTTTTTTAGTGTAAAAAGTGTAGTAGTATTTAAAAAATAAAATATAAAAATATTTGAGTTCACCGTTTCGTATCAACTATTGGCTTAATAATAAATCATTACTAAATCGAAAAATGAAAGTTTAAAGAAAACTTGATTGCCGCCAAATCAAATATTCCACTGAGTAAACCTTGAAGTAAAAATTCGTATAAAAAGCAAATTATATAAACTATCCGAACGAAATTGTTTTTGAATCTTGGAGGCCAGGATGCCCACATGCGGCAATGAGGCAATGAGATGAACTAGTTAAAGAAAGTGTTCTATCTAAGCAGCTAGTAACTATGGACCACAACAGATCCATTCAACGAAGTGAAGCATGTACAACATACACGTACACTGTTGTGTCGCCAAGGTGACTCTGTGAACGAACAAAAGGCTAAAGAATGCGAACATATGACGCATAGTGTACTAAGTTCTTACCAACGACAAAAGATAAGATTCCAAGTTGTCGCATGCCTTCCAAGTAGTTCTAGTTGGGAACAGTGGAGTTCGTAATTTGTGCGAGCTCGGTGTTACAATATGGATATGGTGTCGTCTGTGTGAGACTCCCAAAGGAGCTAAACATCTTAACCTTATCTTCTAACCTAGCTTTCTTGTAAAGTAGTTAAATTTAGGTAATTTTCATTGGCTTTCTGGCGTTTTTTCGAGTGCCTGTTAAATTTTACTTCTCTTTAAACACGTTTTAGTTTTTTCAACTGCCTGTTTTAGAATGTGGCTGTTAAATTTAACAGGCGGTCAAATCGCTGGTTAACAATTTATTTTTTCGACAGCGACATCTTTTCTGTTTACAAACACAAAAAAATTTTTACAAATTTACTTGTTTTCTTTTGCCATAATACATAAATATAATGTGAAATAGACGGGTATTTTATATTCATGAGCTTGAGGAAAGGTTCGAAGAAGCATCTGTACGCCATATTGCTAAGAGAAATTTAGGGGAATTTACTTTATTTACGGTTAGAACAACTGATTTACCTTGTGCCTTTCGTCTTCTTCGCAACACTACCACCTTTTGTCTAATGTTAAATAAACATTAAACAGGAGTTCGAGAAAGAAAAATGGCCCTTAATGATTAGAAGACATAAACTTTATACAATTTTTTAAAAGGAAAATTGCTTTTTTTAAAGAAGCCGGTACGCACTTAGCCGAAGTTCAGTCGTTCTATTCAAATTAATAATGGATCATTCTTAAAACTGCGTTATACAACTAAAGGAATATCCACAACAAAACCGATATATATAGTATATACATTTAAAATATTTTTTTTTAGGAAATTCATGTCTAAAAAAGTTTGAAACTTTGTCTTATAGATGATGTATTGTTATCATTAAAGTGATCGCCTCGAAAATCATTCAAATCGCATGATCTCGGTGGCCAATCGACATCGCCAAGACGAGAAATTAAGCGAGAAACCTCTTTTTTGAAACTATTAAATAGATAACCCCATTTTGTGATTCTTCCCTAAGCAATATTTTAAACTTTTTTCCTCTTCAGGGTAGGTTAAAACAAACAATGCTGGTGACTTTAATGCGAAATGTAGAGGAGATGAAGAGCTATATCGATCATTAGGAAAGAATACTTTATGAAATTCAATGTATATAATAGTGGATTGTATAGTGAGAAAGTTATTGGTTGGAATTTTTTATTACTTTATTCTATAAACTTTTTGAATTGAGATCTAAGAAATTATCACATTGGTTCTCTAATAAACAATAGACATAAAGAAAGGGTCAAAGAGATACATACGTGTATAAAAAGCGGTGAGAAGATATATGAAAATGCACTTAAAAGAAAATTTAACAGTAAATGCCACAAAATCTTTGTAAATATATTTTGCTCAACAAACTCTCCCCCTACGAGCCACTGTTCAATGTATTGTTGACATGTTGCCGACGCGCTCGCCGATGATGATGACGACGACGATGACGACGACGGCAGCACACACTGTTGTTGACTTGACTGCATACAGCTGCCGCAGTTGTTTTATTTGAAACAGAATTCAGTTAGTACTGCGGCATTAAACCTTTCGTGTGTTTTCGTATTGTAAGCGGATTATTACAACGGTCAATACGGTGTTTGTTACAAGAGTGTTTTCTTGTAATGCAATTTTTCAATGTTTGTTTTTTTGAAGTCAAAAAGCAAAACAAAATAAAACAAAGAGGTAAAATAAATTAAAAAAATAAAATAAAATGAAATAAAATAAAACAAATGTGCTAAAGAGTGCGGTTTCGTTAAGGTATTTATATGCTACAAACAAACATACATACATATGTATTTAACAGTGTATGCAAATAAGTGCATTTAAATGTATACAAATATTTTTTTTTATTTGGTTTTGGCTTTTTGGCTACATTGTTGGCCGAACAAGCGCTAGCGTATAAGCGCAACAATTTTTTTTGTTTGTAAATTTTTGTGAATGAAATTTGGCACAAAGCACAACGCGGTGGAGACATCTCTAACTGCCGATGAGGGCTTGTTTTCGACCATCTACAAGATATATAAATATACAAAAGCTTGTTATGTGCGTGTGTTTTTATTTTTGGCTTTTCATTGCAAATTCTACTTAAAAGTGAACGCCTACGTGAAATTAAAGATTAAAACAATCAAACGCAAAGGATGATAATAAAGATAATAATGTGTATATAAAAAGTATTGCATTTGCTGATGTATAAGCCATAAAAGCATAAATGCAAAGGTGTTGTGTTGTGTTGGTAGTGTCTAAGGTTAGATAGGCAAAGGCGCGTCTTTCCGTTGTGGATTTGCGCCGCCAACGCTTGTACGAAAAGATGATACTTCAGCGCTTAATTGCGCTAGCAAATTGAAGTTGGTAGAACTTCAGAGTGTACATATGTATGAAAAAAAAACAAACAAAAAAAAAGTTGACTTTTTGGTAGTGCTTGAAAAAAATATTAAAAATAATATTAAAAAAAAAAATATTTCATTTTAAATAAATTTTTCGGTTTAAATAATTTTTTTAATGATTTTTGTTCGTGCTGTTTTTTAATCTGTAGGCAGGTGGTTCTCATATATTTTCCTAAAATTATTGTGAAATATTTTTTTTTTGATACTGTGCAACTTTACTATTGTGCATTGGAATTATAAATACTTAAAACCATATATATGCTTGTATATATGAATGTATGTACATACAAGTAGTACAAGAGATACATATGTGAGTTACTGCGAAATAATGACAACAAAGGTGTAATCTTCTTATGTACGCATACGCGTTGCAGTGAAGGTGCATTTAAATACATATATGTATATATGCATGAGTGATTTTTTTTATTAAAAATAATTAAAATTTTTTTAATTTTAATTTCTTTCAGCCACTACTGAATATTAAACATATTTGATATGAAGTGAATATGAAAAAAATATTATTGAAAATTAAGAATTTATATAAAAACAAATAAATAGATAAATAAATAAATAAATATATAATAAAGTCTCGAAGTAAAGTGTTTTACAACAAAAGCATATGGTTGTACGATATTTTGTATGCGCTTACATACATATGTACTACAACATAATACATTAATGTGTGGGTGCGCGATCGCGTGAAGTTTTTTTTGTTGCTGAAAACAAAAAAACAAAACATACATATATGTACATATGTATGTAAAAAACATTGTCGAAAAAAGTGCTAAAAAAATATTGCAAATAAACAAAAAAAAAATCTCAAAACCGACGTTTTAGCAATAAAATACAAGAATTATGATTTTTGAACACAACGTATGATGCAATGTGCAAATGTGTGTTGTTATTTTTGCAGCGACTTGTTGTTGTTGTTTCACTGCTGTTTTTCCGTTTGCCTTAAACCAGCGAAAAAACAAGGCAAAAGGTGAGCGAGCGTGTCGTTGCTAAGGCAACTACATACAGTAACGAGTAAGCCGAATGACCGAAAGCATTTGCTGTAACTCGGAGCAGCAGCAACAGTAGTAGAGTGTGGAAAAAATAAATAAAAGTAAAAATATAAAAATAAATAAGAATAAAAATAAACAATTTTACAAGAAAAGTACACGTAAAAAAAATAAATACATATAAATAAAAGAAGAACAAGCACCGCCGCCATACGTAAACGGCAATAAATATCTCTTGCGGGCAATAAAAAGATCAAAGATCCACATAACGAACAGCCACAACGCCGCCATGGCGCGCAACGCCAATGTTATTGACAACAACAGCAGCAACAATCACAATAACAAGCAAAACAATAAGAACGAGCAGCATAGTAGCAAACCTTGGCGCATCCTTGCACTAGTAATCGCACTGCTTTGTTGCACTGCTGCTGCTGCACTGCCAGTAGCCGCAGCCACTGTTCTGGACTCGAGCGCTGAGCCATTAGTTGCTGATGCCACTCTTGCAGTGGTAGCAAATGGCGATAGCGGTGAAGGTGGTGGTGGTGTTGGTGTTGCTGATGCTGACAACAGTGTCGTCGTGTCAAAGCGCTCTGCGGAAATCGTACAACTGCCGCATGTATTCCGACATCAGGAACATTATTCGCATCGTAGTGAGAAGGTCGTGAATGACATGAAGCGTACGAGTGAATTGCAACAACAACTTAGTGGCAAATATACCAATTCAACTGTTGGTGTACGCGATCGTAGTGTTGACAACAATAACAACAACAACAACAACAACAACAACAACAACAACTTTCTGCTCTATGATTCCCATTTACAGCCGCGCACGTCAGAACATTTACGTCATCATCACAATCAAAAACATCATTCGTCATTGACATCGGTGAGCGCTTGGGAACGTTATATACTGCCACCTTTACGGCACCAACGGCATCAATTGAATGCAGATACTTCAGGGTTCTTGGTAACGACAGCAGCACCAACGCTACCACTAGCTACACCTGCAGCCACAGAAGGAGCTCTGGTCGAGGATGGTGGTGTAGCTGAAGATCTGACTGCAGCTGTCACTAATGAGCACGCCAACACATATGCGGCCATTAATTACGTCGCAGTGAACGGCAGTAGCGCACAACAGCAACACAAAAAGAAACCACAACGCTATTTCGATCGTGACGGGCTCTACCAATCACCTTATCTCTGGACAACAAGAGGACCGAAACTGCGCGCCAATGTTGAAAATGACTGGAAGGCAAAAGATTTCACAGATATCTTACACTTGCCCGCTAGAAAGCAGACAGATAGTCAAAGAATTTCGCTAAATTTAAACGCTGACTCAGTCACTGGACCGCACGGTGCGCAGAGTAATGGTGAGGATGTGATTGTTAGCGAAAATTATGATAGTGAAATAACGACAGATGGCATGGTTAACGATGATAGTAGCGGTAGTAGTGTTTACGATGATGATGACGACGATGAGGAAGTTGACTATTCGTATGAAGACTCAGCGGCGGCGGCGGCGGCGGAAGAGGCAATTGCCAAAGCAAATGTGAATGCAAATACATTTCCCGCAGCGCATAATAACATGTATGACCGCGAGCAACGCGCTGCCGTAAAACGTTACACCAATCCATTTAACGATTTACGTTTGCCACCCAAGAAGCGCGATTATCCGCAGCTATTTGCCGTGTCGCGCCGGCGCTCAGCCAGTGCTCGAGTTGGTAATGACGGCGCAGCCAACACATATGCTGACACTGATGACAATAGCGACGGTGAGTTCTCCAGCGAGAAATGGCAACGCATCGAGCAAGAGCATCATCGTAAACAACGGGAACATCGACGAGAAATGTTAGCTTTGCGTACGCGTCCTGAGCCAGCTGCAACAGCAACGCCATTGATTGTTTCGCAGACGGCGGTGGGGGCGACAACAGTTAAACAACAGCGTTTGAATGATGATGTAAGTACAATTTTATTATTAATTATATTTCGTTTTTTATATATTTTATTGTTATTGTTATTATTTTTCTTTCAAACGTACATATATTCAAGTACTCGCATGTGAGTATAGTATATATACATATGTATGTATGTACGAATATGAATTTTTTGCGTTCTAGGCCACTTGGCTGATAACCCTAGAACGCATCTGATGAGTTTGATTTCAGTATGTGACAATCAGTTGCCGCAAATATATGCTAATATAAACTCTAGTGTATGGCTTTTCAGTGGTGTAGCTGAGCAGGGGGTTTAAAGTGAACAACAAAACTATTTAAAAAAAAATTAATATAGGCGTCGTTGCATCCAGAGATGAAACCAATTATTTTTCTACAAACATTTTGATCTCACTAACATTTTGTAGCTTCAGCTGTCGTTGCTTGCTTTTATTATAACAAAATATACCCTTTTTGCCAAAATCTTAATCCACACCACTGTGAGTAATAAAAAATAAGCTCTCATTCACTCTCTAAAGTAGGAGTGATATATGGTCGGTTTATTGTTGGTGCGTTAATGAATACTTAGCATTGACCGCATTTTAGACACATTAATGGTGCCATTAGTTCTTTTAAATGACTCATCGTTATCGGCTATAATTTAAAGTTGTGATGCTGGTGGTATTACTTTAAGTCCACTGTGTGTGAGTGTGTGGTTTTCTAATACTTGTCATACATTATGTGTGTTGAAATTTTGTTTGAAATAACACAAATGCAATTTAAAATGTCTAGTGCTTGATAAGTAAACATATAAACAAGTATGTATAAACGGAATTTTAAGTTTAAAAGTGAAATATTAATAAAAGTAAAATCAAAAAAATGAATATTTCAATTAAAAAGAAATTTATTTAAAAAATAATAAAGATTAATGTTGATTTATTTTATTTCATCTTAGTTAATTTCATTTCGTTCAATTTCTTTTTATTTAATTTAATTTAATTTTTTAAATTTTTTATTAATATTACCTTATTATATTTCATTTTATTATTTTCATTTGTTTATTTTATTTAATCTTAATAACGATACAGTTTATTTTATTTACATTTAATATATATTATTTCACAAAAATTAATTTTTTGTGTTGTTTTATTTATATTATGGCACTTATTTCTAATTTTTATTTATTTTATTTTATTTATATTTTGTATACTTTATTTAAATTTATTTATTAAATATTGTTTCACTTCGCTCCATTTAATTTAATTTATTTTAATTTTTTTAATTTAATTTAATTTAATTTTAATTAAATATACCTAATTATTTTATTTTATTTTTTTAATTTACTATATATTTTATTGATGTTTAATATATCTCATAAGATTTTATTTTACTTCTTTATAATTATTTTTTGTTATGTGGTTTTATTTATTTCTGAGATAATATGAACTATCTTATTCCATTTGATTTGATTTTATTTGATTTGATTTCTATTGTATTTTATTTTATATTGTTTTATTTTAGTGTATATTTTATAATATTTCACTTTATTTTACTTTATTATTTTATTTAATTAATTTTATTTTTTGTTTTATTTTATTTAATAAAATCAAATCAAATAATTTTATTTCATTTAAGTTTATTTTATTTTCTTTGACTATTTAACTATATTTAATTTCGTTTTGATTTATTCAATTTTATTTTATTTTATTCTATTTCATCTTAATTTAATTTATTTTATTTTATTTAATTTTGTCTTGTTTTGTTTTATTTTAATTAAGTTTATTTCATTTCATATTTTTTAATTTATTTTTTTATTTTTATTGATTTTATTATATTTTGTTTTATTTTATTTTATTTTTTTTTTAATTTACTTAATTTAGTTTAATTTATATTGGTTAATTTAATTTATTTTAACTTAATTTAATTTTATTATATTTTGTTTTATTTTGTTCTATTTAATTAACAATATTTAATGTACCTTTTTCTTTCATTTAATTTAATTTAATTTAACTTAATTTTATTGAAATTATTTTTATTTAATTTCTTTTTTTTATCCCATTTTATTTTATTAATTTTAATGTAATTGAATTTATTTTTATTTAATTTTTTCATTTTAATTTATTTTGTTTTCTTTTGCTTTATTTTATTTTACTTCATTTTGTTTAATTAATGTTATTTTTATTTTATTTTATTTCTTAGTCTACTTTATTTTTATTTAGCTCATTTTTTTATTTTATTTTAGTTTATGTTACATTATCTTATTTGGTATTTTTTTTAGTTTCTTTTCTATATTTGATTTGATTATATTTTGTTATACTATATTTTATTTTATTTTCCTTCATTTAATTTTTTAATAGTTTATTTTAACTTAATTTCTTTGTTATTTACTGTTTTATTGTTATTATTTGTTTTATTTATTAATTATGGTTTTTTGTTTAATTTAATTTCTCTTTAGGTTAATGGTTTTTTTAGTTAAAGTTTATATATTTGTTTTTTATTACATTATATTTTATTTTGTATTTTATGTTATTTTTTGTTATATGATTTTATTTTATTTTAAGTTATTATATTTTATATCACTTAATTTCTTAATAGTATATACGTGTATTGACTTAGTTTACTTTGATTTTTATTTAGTTTAAATTAATTTTTTATTCCATTTTGTTTTTTTTTTTTTCGTTTTACTTCATTGTGCATTCAAATCGCGTGTGTTCAAAATTTTCAGACGCAATGTAGATATCAAGAACAAATATCGTATGCAATTTTTTCTTTTCCGTTTCATTCTGCTCAGTCTATGAACATTGAGAAAATTTCCAACATGTAATTGCAGCACTTAAAATACGATTAATAATGCATTAGACAACATTTGCTAATTTGGTAAGTGCGAACTCACTGTATGTGTGCATTGCTTACAAATGCTTCTTGCACCGGACGCGTGCATAAAATCACAAATCGTAAATATCAGCAAAGCAAATGAAGGCAATCAAAAAACGTTGCAAAAATGCAAACAGCAGGAGGAAAACGAAGTTTGATTCTTTGCTGCTTCTGTTGCGTCTATTTTTTTGTTTCTGCTCTCCGAACCATTAGAATATAATAGAATACATACAATGAGTATTTGTGCTAATGTATGGTACATATTCATATGCGTAGGCATGTGTGAGCCATTGGAGATGGTCAGTAAAGTGCATGAACGATAAAGAATTGCTTGTCAGTACTTACATACATACATAGGTACGTGCTTACATATGTATGTATGTATATTGTCTAGCATTTTGGAGCATAATGCATTGCTTTGTAGTATATCTTGATGTATGTATATATGTGTATTTTTTTGCACAGTCACGACGCACAACTGTATATATGTATGGCATTAAGAAATTCTAATTCACTGCACAGCAACAACACGCATCAATTGATTTAAATTAATTGCACAGCATAATTGTTGGAAGTTAATTGAAATTAATTGCACGCACTGTCTCGCAGGCCGGCTACAGTAGATACAATGCAACAGATAAGATTCGCCAACAAATCTTAGTTAAGTTTACTTTCGAAATAGACACCATTATTTAGTTCCGATAATTGTCTTAACTGAATTCAGGTTAATTATATGGTGCATATAAATACATATACATATGTATATATATATTATACTCGTATATGTTTGTATGTACACGTATGTATATAGTATTTATTCCAGAATTTATACGAAAGGTAGTCTTAGCAAATTAACGCCCTGCTGCGTGCCATTAAAGCAATTTAGATACAAGCATTTATATGTATTAAGATATTCAAAGGTACATGTTAAAAAATGCTCCCAATAAAACCATTAACATTTTTTGAGCGGAAGTGCAAAAGAACAGTGTGCAGAATGGAATAGAGCAGGCTAGACAGGTAAAGGGTTCTACAATCTGTTTCTTAAATGTATTATTTTTATTAGGCTTCTGGGTAATGTCTTTTAAGGGAGTAGTCTCCTTCAGTACCCGAAAAAAACGTTTTTTCGGCAATTTTTTTGAAAGGGAAAGAAACTATTGCGGTATAAGAAGAAAAATCCGATGATAATGTACTATATTTAAGCTTCAAAATTCAATTTTTAGTATCACAAAATAATGGAATTTTCCAATTGTTGGGTTGTGTTTTCTGAAGCGGCTGCAGTATGAACTCGTGAAACGGTGCTGGTGATGGAGATCGTGCGATGCATCTGAAACAGACGAAGCTTTTTTTAAATTTTTTTGGAGTATCTCTTCTATATGAACTAAAAAATACCGAAGATTTTGAAAAATTACAAACTTTTTCAAAGTTTGAAAAAAAAAATTCAATTTTGAAAAAAAAAAAAATCACTTCAAGTTGCAAAAAAAATATTTAAATAAAAGTAGTGTTCAATTTTTTTTTGTTGAAATAGAATATAATTTAATTCTGAAGCAAGATCACTTTGATTTTTTTAATCGGATATATATATTCCTTTTGCTATTGGACATATTTTGGATAGTTTAAGAATAGATATAAAAAAAACATTTTTTAAAGCCTCCTTAAAAGGACTTATTGTACATGAATCGCATCCTCTATAGGGTTAGGATTTTTTTTATTAAAAAAAAAGATATGCAACTTTTAACAGTTTAAAATAAAAATTTTTATAAATTTAAAATATTTTATTTTTTTCTAATATCTTTTAGACATTTCTTCTTAAATAATTTTCATTCATGAGTGCGGAAGCTGAATATTAAAGGAAAATTGTTTATCACTGGTACACATTTCGTATATCCATCCCTTAAATATATTGGCGTTAAAAACGTTAAACTCTTTTTCCATTAACAACAATCTCTTCTTGTACAAATCTGTGCTTAAGCCAGTTTGGACGTACACACCGTACAATTGTGAGGAACTACCTCGAATTCGAATAGAGAAATTCTTTAAGGGTTTCATTCCAAGACGCTATGAACTCTGTTAATCCTTTTTGGTTCGTTGCAAACGTCCAAATTCATCGCAATTTCTAATGGCACCAGCGCAAGCTTTTACAAGGCTGAAAAGAAAGTTTAATATTTACACAAGGAAAACAAAAATTAATTTAATTATTCATTATATGAGGAAATTCCACTGGGTTATATACCTTACTTATTGTATTATTATTTTTTAATAATTCGTAAACATTTGTAAAATGACTTCACTTATAAAACAGTATATAATATAGGTATAGGAATACAAAAAATTCTGATAAGTTAGAGTTAATTCCAACACAATTTTTAGTTTTAGCATTAATATACTCTCGGAGAGATTTTCGGTAAATCTTTCTTCCTCTAAGAGTGCCCACACTCTCTAGTAGTCTTAGATAACTGTTAGGCATATTATTCGTAGTCAAACTTCTCAAGCGATCGACAAATTGATCTCTCTTGGCTGGGATAAATTTGAAAGCTCCAATTTGTGTGTCTAAGCATCTTCTATTATTGTGGTCATGTAAAACGAAAAAATTAAAATCGTTGGGCTTATCTTTATCAAATCTGAAACATGGCATTTTTGCATCAAAATATGAGATAGCTTAAATTACATTGGCTGGCTGTTATGCCTAACATCGTTCAGATGGATTTTGTCCCGTAAGACTTCATTGCTTTTTATGAGGTTTAAAAGTACCAGTTTCGAAACATATCTTAGTCTCCTGAACAGTAAAGCCCCTAATGTCTCCTATAGCCGTGTTCTAGATTAAGGTGATACGAAACAGATAAGGTGCTCCCACATCGCACTCATGCCATACCAAACCAAATTTGGAAGACAAAACAGAAAAAGATTTATTTAAACCTTATTTATAATGATCTTTATAAGATCTTAAAAATTTAGCTAATCGCTGTACTAGAAGGAATCCCCCTCCGAATTTATTGAAACGCTTTTCAATATGACTTTTTCAAAGAGCACAAATTTTTTCAAGTCATTTTATTTTCTTAAAGATTAATTCAACTTTTCTGTTAGAAAATTTTAAGATCTATAGATGCGATTTTTTGCCTTAATTTCCAATAGCTAAAAAAATCCTAGAGTATGTGGACATATTGTCCCCTTAAGACGCTTTATTACATATTTCAAGGATTTCTTTATACGTATAACTCTTGATTCATTCTAAGTAGGAGTACGTCTGTTTAATTTGGAATCTAATTTATTCGGTCTAATTATACTTCATTTTACTCATCCCATGACTACCTCAAACAATTGGCGTTGTTGGCTTCTAAATATGCAATCACTTCGCATAGTCCATACGTGTATTAAATATTATAGTTTCTACTTTAAAGATAACCCGAACAATACTCCAAAAACCCACTTGAAAATCTTACAAATTCCTAGATTAAACAATTCTGAGGAAACACGTTCAGTATAAAATTATGTGAAAGTGAAACTATTTTATATAATTTTTGTATCATCATTAATGGCCGTGTTGACCGGGGTTTTTGCTGCAAATACACCTCATTGTTTCTCATAAATCTTTACGCTTTCATAAGGCGTAACGCACTCATAGATCAGGATTATAAACACTATTCACATTTTCAGCTGCCTGACTTGCCTTTTCGCCCTTATAAAAAAATATCATATCATAACGTCTTCTAACGTAATCCAATCTCACTTCTAGAACGCGAAATGCCGATCACTAAAGACTTCTACTCGTATTGCAGAAATAATAAATATATATTTTGGGAATAAGGTGTTTCTGAATGAACATTTATTTATATTTCTTTAGATTTCCTTAAAAATTTGGACATAATTCTTTCTTTAAATTATTTTCCCTTATCAAACGAAAACCCCTATATCATATAAGCAATTTAACATTTCACATATACCTACATATGAACTCAAAACACATACACTTAAGTGTGCATATATGTAGATATAAATGCAAGTCATGTAACACCTAACTTGTAAACAGATTGGCACCGGCAATAAATTGCAATTGAATTAATTGCAATGGTAAAACACTGAAACGTGTGCCGAAAAAAAAATTGTACAAGTGGCTCTTATGTTACCTTAAATTTGGCAATAATGAAGACAGTAAATTCTGTTACGCTTCCGATATAAAATCCATACATACCTATATTCAAATACAAATCTGCGATCTCTGGAAAATGTTGAGTGCCAACGCTGCACAATTGCTTCAATTCATTCAGTTATTGATAATCTTAGTATGCTACGTGCTTGTCAGATTTGCACTGAATCAAAGAAACTTTTTCTGTTCAGCCGCTTTACCTGTCTGTTTGAGGTTGCTTGTTTACTTAAGTTGAAATTGGATTATGATAACAATTGCAATTAAGTTGTTTACACACATATTTTTACCTTTGGAAAATTCTTATTCCGGTCGGTTTTGGTCCTAACGAATTTCTGTTTTATATCGCATTGAGATTTACGTTCAATCTCATTTTGCACTTATATTTTACAATAGCAATATAATAAAGAACAAGAAATTAGTTATTATTAGTTGAAAGCTTTCGTCGAAATCACAAATAATTAGAAACAGAAATTAACATTCCCTTTATAAATTGTCTTTGATCTCGACCGAGCTTTACAACACCTTCCCACTTGCTTTGTATACGGTGTGGATTAATAAAATTATAATGCGCCAGGCGTCTGCTTAATCCCACGTGACTCAAACACAATGTACACATTATTATAGCAACTTATGTAGGTATGAGTATGTACATGCAAACATGAATATAAAAAAGTAAATCAAAATAAGTGTTTATACAAAAACTTAATATTGAAAGTTTTCTTGAGATAAGCGGTTGGATTCTCGCATACTGTTGTTTGTTTTGAAGAATGTTTAGAAGTACACTTTTTATAACTCGTAACATTTTTGGTTAGGGTAATTTAGAAAACTTTGTGCTTTATATGTTTTGGGTGTTTGCTTATTATCTTACATATTTAAAGACAAGCATGCTAATATTCGTGGCCACAAACAAAAACCACCTAAGATTGCTTCAATTAAATAAAATAAAATAAAATAAAATAAAATAAAACAAAATAAAATAAAATAAAATAAAATAACTCAAATAAATAAAAAAATAAAATAATTTAAAATAAAATAAAATAAAATAAAATAAAATAAAATAAAATAAAATAAAATAAAATAAAATAAAATAAAATAAAATAAAATAAAATAAAATAAAATAAAATAAAATAAAAAAAATAAAATAAAATAAAATAAAATAAAATAAAATAAAATGAAATGAAATGAAATAAAATAAAATAAAATAAAACAAATAAAATAAAATGAAATGAGATGAAATAAAATAAAATAAAATAAAATAAAATAAAATAAATTTAATAAAATTAAACAAAATAAAATAACATAAAGTAATATAATTGAAAATAAAATAAAATAAAATAAAATCCCACATATATAAATAAAAGAAATCAAATTAAGTGAAAGAAAATAAAATAAAATAAATTTATGTTATTAAAAAAAATATTTTCAGGCGCCTCATCGACTTTGAAATATGAAACGAATTTATGTCAATAAATGATTTGGTGTCAATCGAATTTCAATAAAACTATTTGTGATCTGTTTTGTGAACCGATGTTTGAAGATAAAAATATATTTATTTTTTGCCTGAGGAAACGCTGCAATTTTTATTTGTATTTCTGTTTTTTCACTAGTATTTATTTACATATATATTTAGTGGATAAAATTTCCAACCTATCGATTCTCAGAAAAAACCACATAAAACACTTAAAATATAGAATAGAATCATTGAAAAATATCAGTTATAAGTTTTTAGCTTAGAACGATATTTTTATTTTAAGATTTTCGTGTTTTATTCTTGTCAATTAATTTTAATCTCTAGTATCAACTGTAAAATTTTATCGCAAAAGCAAAAAAAAAGAGAATTATTTAATCTAAAAAAACATTGTATGTATATACTTGAATCTTTTTTATACAGTATACATTTACAGTTAGTTAATTGGGCTTAAAAATTTTTTATCCAAATATGCTTGTATAAAATTTGATGGGCCTTTATGTGGCGCTGTAATTTTTTCAGCTTTATACAAAAACACAATTTCACAAAAAAATCAGTTCCGAAAAAATCTCAATTAAGGCATTTTTACATTTATTCAGGCTTGTGATATGTACATATGCATACACAGAAAATACACTATAAAACCAAACAAACTTAAAACTTTTATTGTGCGCAACTTCTAATTTTGTTTTTGTTGGTGTTGTTGCTGGTGCTGGTGCTGTTTGCCAAGTGATGCGGTTGCACAGAATTGTTAAAAATTTATTTTCATTAGTTTTTCGTACGGTTAAAGTGCATTTGTACGCTTTTATATGATTATAAATTTTTAAACACATTCACTTTGGTATATACAGACATATATGTATACACGTATGTATTATGTTGGTATGTAAGTTGTTGGTTAAGTATTGTAACTGGGGTTATTTCAGTTTTAAAATTTTCAATTACATTATTTAGTTTAATTACGAGCGAGCATTTGAAAATTTCCTAAATGACATATTTTTGATAGAATTTGTTACACATACAGTAATTATCATTTTTGCATATATATAAACATTAAAATGTATAATTTTCATATTTGTTTACTGTTATGTGACTAATATCACGAAATAATTTCAAATTTGTTAGGTGCAGATATCACTTTATAGCTGTTATGCGCATGAAATTGCATTAAATTGCATTTAGGGTTTGGTCCACCGCATAGTCAAGGGAAATTACACATCTAACCGCCTCCCCCGCTGCCACTCACACATATGTATGCACACCGATGTCGTTATTAATTTATACGCTGTCTGCATAATTTACAATAATAACAATATGTGAGCTGTCAACATTTAACTACTGTCTGCTGCTGTTGTTGTTGACTGAGTGACTGTCTGACTAACTCTCTCGGCTATTCGCTGATGTAGACAGACAACTGGACATGATGACTTAATTGAAATGCTTCGGTCTTCACTGAGTTAATCATTGAATGAAGTTTGCAGTTAGATGAAGTGAATAAAATTATCTATGCATATATACATATTTAAATATCTACAACAAATATATATGTATATATGTGTAAGCATTTATTTATTAAATATTTTTTCTTTTAACATTTCATATGTTATTCTACGGAATTTCATAAAAAACCAAAACAGTTTCTGCTTTTTTACTAAAGCTTGTTTGGAAAATTTTTAACTTAATCCAAGCTTAGCATACATTGAATTTGTAAACAAATGGCGTGGAAGCTTTATTGCATTGAAAGGAAAATTTGTGTGTAACCATGAACTAAGTAATATGCAGTTTGACTGACAGTATTTTAAATCGAAATTGTCATGAAATTGCAAATTTGCATATGTTGAGATTTATTTTTAACTGCCGAAGCATATTCCAGTTTTAAATATAATACATACATGTATTTATGTATGTTTGTACAATACAATTTTATTGGCCATTTTACAATGTAAATATTTAATTTATTTTTTTATTTTATTTTATTTAATTTTACTTTATTTTATTTTATTTTATTTTATTTTATTTTATTTTATTTTATTTCCTTTAACTTCAAGTGTGTAGATGTGTGCAAAAATAACCAGTTTGTATCAGATATTTTGAGCATATTTTTTTTAGAGAAAATAGATTAGAAGTTGAGGAATGAAAAAATCAAAATTTACTTAAATGCTGCCCTAATGTTGAGTTGAGCAGATAATATAGATATATAGTTTTTATAAAATATTGTACCTGGCCACCTTAACACTGTAAGCACGTTGCTTTTATATTTCGGGGTTAGAAAACAAAAACAAATATTAATCATCGAAAACCGCTTTATTGATTTTCTATATTCTATAGACTTTTGCATGAATTTGAACCAATTTCCGAAGCATTTTCGCCACTCTGATTAGGTATCACCAAAACATGCGTTCTGAACGCATCAACCGCCTCTTCAGGTGTAAAAAACCTTGAACTCTCAGCTTATCTTTTACGTACGGCAATAAAAAACAGTCATTCGGTGCCAGGTCAGGACTATACAATGGATGACTCATCGAATCGATGTTTTGAGTGCTCAAAAATGAAGTTGTTTTAGTTGATGTGTGAGAGCGAGCATTGTTTTGGTGAAGAATGATCTACGTGTATCTTCGGCGTTTCATTTTTTGAAAGACGACTGGCAAGGAAGCGGTTCTGTACCTTGAGTGTTCTGCATTGTTCTAGTGGTACGCTTGCGTTATGTCCAGTTTTTTCACAAAATTAGCAACCATTTGCTCGGAAGTGCTCATTTTTTTATTGGCTCATCTTTAAACACCCATGCTGACGACAGCTGCCAATCGACACGAGTCTTTTTTTGAGCGATTGAGAAATTGTGTGGGATCAAATGTTAATAATTTTTTTCTTTCAGTCAAATGATCATACCACATTGAATGTATGCTGATCCCACTAATGCCTATAGCTGTTTCAATCGCACTATAGATCAGATGATGAGCTTGCAATACCACTTTGCGCCCAGTATCAATAGTTTCCGGAAAAACAACTGATTTTGACGACCTTCACGAAATTCGTCCTCGATCCGATGATTGAATTCATCATATTCACGATAAATACTCATGTTTGATGGAGTTTCATAGCCAAAAATTTAATTAAGTTAATCGCTGCAATATTGCTGAGGTAATTCACGTCGAAAGATTAAAAGTTTTGAGCGAGATGAATATTTTAAGTTACTGTAGACAACACATGTCAAAACGTTTTGAGTATGTTTACACCAAAAATTTTAAGCTACGATAAAGTTTTCAGTTGCCATATTGCAATACTAAGGTTGTCTAATCCCGAAATACTAAATGCTACTCGTAGCTCTTATTATTTCTCCCGCATTAGATTGAAGAAGTCAGAAATTGCGGCCTCTAGTTCCTTTCCTTTTGCTGAACGCAGCTATAAAATTGATCTTAAGCTGGTATGGTGTATCAGTTCTTTTTTGACGGGTGCTCCTCAAAATTTGACGTTTGGTGTATATTCGGATTTACCAGGTCTGAAGCCACACTGATAAAGTGTATTAAGTTTGTTGATGCTGGGACTCAGTCTTTGGTATAGTACGATCGATATTGAAGTGGCTTATCCCATCGTATTTGATGCAAAGCACACCTAAGTTTCTGTCGTCGGATAAGCTTTCGCCCTATCAAGCACTTTATCAGTTCTTTAACGACGTATTTGAAGAGCTTGGTCGGGAATCCATTGTTCTTCGCCACTTTGTTGTCTTTCAGGCGGGTAAATACTGTTCGAATTTCTTCATAGTCGAAAAATGGAATGCCTGTTCCATTGTAATTGATTTGGAATTCGGGTTCACCATCTCCGAATGTTACCGTTTCCTGTTATACTCTATATACCACTGTCGGTCAGCTTCCCAAACTCTCATATTCGTTCATTTCGGTTTGTTTATTTTTTGTTGTTAAATTCTTCTTGCTTTCCTCTTAAATTATTGGTATTTTTTCCAAGTCGCACGTTGCGATGTAATCGGTTTTCACTCCACTGTTCATTCATCATCTTATTAACTCTGTTCCCGATATTGCAGAAACCCAGAAGTTTCTGTAGTGGCGATACGTAGGAAACTTGAAATACCTTTCCGTATTTCTCCTATGTGCAATCGCTGATGGATGCCCTCGGAAAGCGCTAGTGCAACCCGAGTAGAAAACTGACTGGATTTCTACTACGATTTCAGCTTTACAACGTTTTACATTCATTGTATTTATTGACGTTAGTTGTTTTTGAATAGAGTTGAGTGCGTGTCTTCGCTGAGACAAGATAGTGATCCGAGTATATTATAGGACCTTAGGAACATACATAAATCTAAGTTAGAACATTGCAGACACGTTTTTCGCTTATCATAACATGATAGTTACACGATTTTCCAACCAGTCGTTTAGTTTGATAATTTTTTTTTACCTTTGTAAGATAGCGAACCATATTAAGAACCCCGATTATTCGATCAGGCTTCAGCCTATTTGGAGATGTTTCGTTATAAAGACTGAATTTTCCGACTGTTTTGCCGAATATAGGTTATTTAGTCACACTGCAGTAATAATCACCAGGCACCATTTTGACTACATGACAGAGGCAGAGCTTTTGGGTGCAGTGTAGGTGCTCAAAGAAAGAGTCTTTGGTCACATCGTCATTCTCTTCCTTCGGGTGTGGGCTCAAATCAGTGATAAACTGAAGTACTTTGCTTTGATGAAGATTGTGACTAGATGTTGATTTAGTGGTGTGAATGTCGAGGACTCGGCGACGGAGTCTCTCCCACAACAAATCCGATACCAAATTTGCGCACTTTTATTTGGCCACTGTAGTGGATTTCACAAGGAACCATCTTTTTCTTCATTCTTTACTCATCCATCGCATTTCTTAGATGACGGTGATGTCAGAATTTCGTCGTACGGGGACATCAATCAGCAGAGCAGCGACACCTTCAAAATTAAAGAACTGCGCATTCGGGGTTTATGCGCTTAAGTTGTGATACTTAAAAAGTTGCCAAGGGATTTCATCAAAAGGAAGGGACCCCCAGCCGAGGCTTACTGTGGCAATTTTATATTTTGAGTGAGATTTCTTCATGTGGTTGCTCGCCTCCAACTGGATGCTTGTTGAATACCCAAACAATACTTGGTCTAAGACTGAAAGTCATGAGCTGCCTAGGTGTGTGGCAGTCAAGAACTTTTCCTATTGCGTGGACTTTTACACCAGGCCCATCCGTATCAAATGAAATATTTTTTATTTCTAATTTTTGCCTTGTGGAGCAGACACTGTTCGAATCTTTTTAGTACAAGTCATATTTTCATAAGTTATGCATATACTCGTATTGCATATTGGACTCCAATGCCCTAGTCATATTGATTTGATATATTTTTTATCAATTATTTTAAGCCAAATTTATGTAAATATATTCCAAACGATGTGCAGAGGCGTTTCTAGTGTAAAACTTCATACATTGTTGTAGATATAGATAAATACATATTGGATATGTAAATATGTAGATAACAAAAGCAAAAATAAATTTCAATGTTACCATTTTGCATGTTTTCATAGAATGTCCATATGTATTCCTATCTTACCCGACAATCACATGCATATCCTGTTCTGGTTGACTGAACTACAGGAAATTTGCGATTCGAACGCTTGCATTGTACTATATTCGTTTGTATAGCAGCGCCCTATCCATCACAAATACTAGCAGCATTGTATGCGCACTCACTACACCCTTCATCCTCGACTGCGGACTCATAATCACACAATCGTGCACATACACGCACACCGCTGCAGTTGACTTTCCTCCTACACAAACAGACGATTGTGTTAGTCAATCGACCGATCGCTTTCTACACTTTATTGCACCCGAACAAAGGGTTATATGTACGAGTATGTATGTATGTTGGTGTATGCTAAAACTAGCAAGATGGGAAAATGAGAAATGGCAGGACGGACAGGGAAAAGGTGTGAAGGAGTGAAATGTATTTGTGTATGTGTATACATAGGTATTGCAGTGCAATATATTTAGTGTGTTTTTGTTCTACACTTTGCATCTGTCTGTCTGACACTTTTGTTTATTTTTTGCTCATTTTGTTCATTTTACTCATTTTGTTCATTTGCCAAGTGTACAAAAAGTGCCAGAAAATAAGCAGCCATCAGCCACCGGCCACCAGCCGCCAGAGTCGGCAAACCGTCTAGCTCTTTTGTCATTTTGCTTTCTTTGAATTTGACTTTTGTGTTTGACAGAAATTATTACTTAATTAAAGCGAATAAAGGAAATGGATTTTTGGTCCTTTTGGTCCTTTTGGTGACCGTTTTCAATAGTTGCGAACTTTCCAAGTGCTTCCAGCTAATTTTGTAAATGAATGAAATAATGAAATAACTTTGGCTTTCTGAGTAAAGGTCTAATGCGGACGCGACTGTGCAAATATTAAATCACTGAAAATTGCTTAATATTTAAACATTACAGATTTTTCTTGTGGGTGAAATGAATTTAGCTAAAGTTATTAGGAGAGAATTTATCGACTTTAAATGCCGTTTGTTTCATGGTCTGACCTCCATAACATATAAGTGTCAATTCTGAAACCGTTAGTGAGCTAGCTGATAAAGGTATATTCTGCTATGCCGAAGACCTGAGATGAGCCAAGATAATATTAATAGGGAAATTAACAGTCTAGAGATTGTTGAACTTGTTGTTGTTCTGATATATCTAAAATAAAATAAATAATTAGGAATGTACAGTTTCAAGCCACTTTGAAAAGACGATAGGTTGGCTCTCACATTCCTTGTTGGCGGGCGACTTCATTTTGAAAAAGAAGTGAATTTTTGATTTCGCCAAAAATCATCTTCCGGCATATACTATTACCCACATGATTGGCTATATTATTAGATGAACCCATCTCACAGCACTGTAACTTTGGTAAGAAACGTTAGATAGACTAATGACAATACGTGCTTGAAGCCTCGGTCTCAGGAGATTTTTGCTATGAAGCAGTATACCCAATCACAGTAGGCCGAAAAGATCCAATGAAAATATCGCAGCCATAAAAGCCAGTGTTAAGACGTCACCCCGAGCATCAGATTTACATTATGATTTGAAACTCTTCACATATAAAATTCAATTGACTCGTACGAAGTCTTTGTTTCCTGGACAGTGATATTGACTGGCTGCTGTGCTCCCCAGAAATGGCACCGCTATTTGGACTATTTGAAGTGAAAGATTTATTTCAACAAGTCGAGGATACTAGACGAACCAACATCCGTCAAGCAATAGCCGCCATATCGATTGAAATATTGGCAAATACGATGTAATCAAACCTTCTTGAATCAAAGTAAAGCAAATGCCTTCCACTTTATTAGATGTTCGAGAAGTTCTGAGAGCAATGAGAGACAGGATAATGATAAAAGCAATGTTTGTTTAATTAGTAATTTACCCTCTGTTACCTCAGAAACCACTTGTAGTGCTCCATGGTATATTTCATGCTTGACCAGAAGTGGTATGGTATTAGTTTAGCTGAAGAAGACTCTGTTTAAAAGATAAAACAGTAGCCGCATTGTTTCACGGTCGTCTATATTGAGAGTGAAAGCATAATTTTTCCTCATCGAGTATGAAACTGTGAGTTTAGTTCAGTCTTTTATGAGGAGCTTTTATTTTTAGGGCTGCAGAGGGATAATTTAAGATGCTGGTCGAACCCAGACTCGAATTTTGACCGTCCAAATGGTAGTACGCATTGCTAATCACTAGGATTTTGCGATTATCTCTCCAACTTCAACTGAAAGTTTTGAGAAAAAATATCTCTCTTGACCCTTTGAGAGAGGCCAAAACGCATGAATAGAAAGAACTTAATCGTCAAGATCAGTGCTCAAAAATCCTATAAAAAACGCTACGCAAGAAGGTTGTAAGACTGAAGCATACTCATGTGGAACCCAAAGAGATAACATCGTCGGACGAAAAGCATGCCGGACCAATACATGCAAAGAGAAACCACCTCAGTTGTGTCAATCAACGTCGGATAAACTTTCTCTACAACGAACAGTGTGAGAGATTAAAGCACTCGGTCAATGAACTGATTGGACCTTATTAGTATGACTTCCGACCTCGAAAATCTACAATTGTCGAGTTATTCACCATGCGCCAAATGATGAATGATGATGATCGAGAAAAGAGTCAAAACCCACACCAGTTCTTTGTCAATTTTAAAACTGCTTTCGCCTTGAAAAGTAGATGACTCTACGCGGGATGTCTGAGTTTGGTATTTCGGCGAAACTTTGATTGTCGCTGAAGAACATCAAAATTTGAGGGACCTTTCCGAGGAAAATGAGGAGGTGACTATCTAGCATGACTTGATTAACTTGCTGCTGGAGATACGCGCTGTAGGGTTATGCATAAATGATCGAAACTTCTATAAGAGCTTATAACTTCTGGCGTATGCCGATGATATCAATATAATCGATCTCAAAAGCCCCGCCAGAAGCTTTACTTTCTCCGTACTGAAGCGCCGCGAGAGGCGAAAGGGTCTAGTAGTGAGCGAGGACAAGGCAAAATATCTATACTCATCAAATAGTCAGGGAGTTTGTGTTTTAGCTCCCATGTTGCTCATGATAGTCATAACTTTGAAGATGCAGATTTCGATTTCGTCTATCTAAGCATCAGCATAGACAGTAATAACATTGTCAGCCTGAAAATTTAACGCTGAATCAAATCTACCAACAGGGTTTACTTTAGCCTGACTAGGCAATTGAGAACTAAAGTTCGCCACGATGGTCGACAACATATTAACTTTAAGAATATTCGTTAAAGTATCCGCCGGTGGAAGCAGAAGAAGAGGAAGCACTTACTTGGTGTCTCCAATTGGTGGTGAACGGCTAGGAGGAAAACGTACAGGTCTTAACTCAGCTAAACGGTGTCTACGCCAGTGAAGAAGGTGATAAGATGTGTAAGAGTAATAGTGCCTGCAGTAATAGCGCTGTGACGTTCCTGTCTTCACCTTCTCAAATGTTCGAATCATTTCGTGTGCCTTATAAAGGTAACGAGATTTCCAAGAACTGTTTCTTGAGGAATTTTTGATGTCAAGGTTGGACAGTGAGTGAGGTAATGGTTAATAGATTCCTTATACCTTTCGTCCATACAGTGGTTGCCCATTATTTTCCCGTGAAGTCCCATAAAACAATGGCTTGTTACTGACTTTATGTTAATGGAGAACCGATCTATAATGATAGGATCTCATTTCTACTTGGGATCCTCGTAGAGAAAATATTGTCGAAGTTCATACGGGAGTTGATTTAGTCCAGCTCCTTTTACAAGATATAATATTTTTTTTTTGTTTTAAATGAGAATTCGATTTGTTTCGATTTTTCAAAAAATATTCGCTAGCATTAAAGGAATTTAAATTTTAAATTATATTTATTATTATGCATGTATGTGTGCTTATAATAATTATTTTTGTTTGATTGCAGTTTATTTTGGGGAATATTGGGTTAATTCTCATGACTAGTTTACATAAACTCGCAACTGGCCCCTGGGCTATTTTTAAAAGAAAAAAAAAAACAAAAAAAAAAACAAAAAAAAAATGTATATTCGAGCTTTCAATTCACTCGATTGGAATTTTGTGAAATATAAACAAATTTTTTTCTTACAACAGTACAACAGCGCCAACGGCAATGCATCATTATATACACACAGATGATTTTTATAAGCATTTACAGCATACACAAGGATACAAACATACATATATATTTCTATTTGTATGTTATTGCAGTTGTGGAAATGTATTAAGAGCTTTATATACGCACATATGTACATAAATATGTAGCACACTTGTTGTTTGTGGTGCTTCTTGAAGCTATTTACATTGTTGTTGTTGGAGTTGTCGATTAATTGTTACCATTCGCAGTTGGTATTCATTCCGAAAATAAAGAAATAAAAAATCCCAACGAAAGGCAAAATGCACCGGAAGCAAGCGTTTTGTATACTCACATACATACACACACACACACACACACACACATACTTGCTTACATACAAACAAGTCGGTATTATGTATATACATTACATGCTCCACACTTTCTGTAGCTTCCATTTGTTGGCATCACTTCATTTGTTTACATATTTGTTAAAGTAATTATAAAAGTTGGGAGAAGAGCTTGAATAAAAATTCATTTTACTTACCAACAATTTGTTTTTTTTATCTCTTCGGTGGCGCAAAGGCATTTCACACATCTGTAATAGTTTTGGATTTCGTTTTTAAATTTTTTATTTTTTTTTGTTTTGATTTTTCTATTTTCCTACATTTTCAATTGCATTAATTAGCCGCCTCATGAAAAATACACATTTACATTTATATACATACATACATACATACATTCATAAAAATATATATTGAATATGAAGATTATTTCAGTTGCTGCGAAGACGCCACTACAACTAAAATTACATACCCACTGCGGCAAGCAAACAAATTATGATTAATGCATTTCCCGGCTACCCGTTAAATTTTTGTTCACGCTTAAAACGGCCCGAAGCTTTTAGCACCCTTTTAAATTGCTCAACTGCTCTATGTATTTTCCAAGTTTGTGTTTTTTTTTGCTTTTCTGTAGATTTTAATCTAATAATTGTTTAATCATAGCTTATTGGTTGGGGGAAAGCCATTAATATGGCATTACATATATAATCATATGTATTGACATGCGTATAAGCCTACATAAATTTAAACTGTTTAGAAAAAGTATTAGTTTAGTGGTAGAATTTTCGGATTAAAATCGCACTAGTCCGTAATGTACTTCGATCTGATCTTACAAGAAGTAACATTTAATTATAGCTTTCATACACATATTCGAATACATTAATTTTGGTACGTAGTAAGTAGTAAGTAACAGTACAAGCATCTATAGATCCATAAAAATCCATAACACTGTGACCAGAAAGACGAGCGAAGTTGGTGAGCCCCTCATCCATATATCTACCTGCGGATACATTTTTGAGATTTTTCGAAGAAATTTGCTGTGCAGATAAATTTTTAAATTATTTAATCAAATAAAAAATTCATACAGCTCGAAATACATTATTTCATTTGTCATATAGCACAACATATTGTTAAGATATGTATCCACATTATAGATGATACATATATTTAAACTGAAATGCTTTAAAAGAAGTGTAATGGTCTTCTTGTAACTACTATAGAACTAATTAGAAATATGCATTAATTTAGGTACGCGGGTGATGTAACAGGTCAATTGAAAAGTCCCTGGCCCACCATAAAAAAAAAACATTTTTTTTTGATCGAAATTCGTTTTTTTATTCAAGGGTGATACACTGTTATAGCGACCCTCCAACATTTCGATGGCATTTTTGTAGTATAATTTGTGCCTTGCTTGAAAATAGGCCTCAGTTTCTGTGAATATTTCTGCATTCGACAGAAATTTCTTCCCGTCTTCTTTTGAGATCTGAGATAGAAAATAGTCGCTGGCGGCTGGATGTGGAGTATACGGTGGGTGCAGAAGCAATTCAAAGATTTTTGCCCTCCATTTTCTACTGATTTGGATTTTTGCTATCGTTTTCATTGACTTGTGTCACGGTACATTGTCCTGGTAAAACAGCACTCATCGTTGGTTTTGGTTTTTGAGCTTTCTCAGTTCGCTGTTGATATTTTTAGAGTGTCTGCTATTACATTTAATTTCAATTTACAGTCCTTCAAAATCATTTTGTGGATTTTTTTGATGTTTTCGTTGGTAAAAATCACCGTCTTCGGACCACTTTTCACCACGTCTAAAATTAGCATACCAATCCTTGCTGGTTGATTTTTCTGGGACAGTGTACGGGAATTCGTCATGATGGTAAATTTTTGCATCAACTGTATTTTTTCCATTCAAAAAGTAATACGAGAAATTTTTGTTATCCATTTTTGTTTACAATAACAAAATTTGTTTCACTCACAAATTAATGAACCGCACCTTTATAATTTTTACACACGTCTTTTGAAGGTTAGAATAACTAAAAATCATATGGACTCAATTTTAGTAGCACCATCTGTGTGTTAGGCCGCGGACTTGCCAATTGGCCTGTTAGGACGATTGTGAGCACCTTTTCTTTTTTGTCTCATAATGGAAAGCTAGTTAACTAACTCTAACTGAGCCGCAGTGCTGAATCAGTTCCCGAGGCAACAACGGAATGGTCTTTCCGCCCCATCACCCGTATTACCTCCAAATTTTCACCCGCAGCTCCCCACCGAGTTCCAACCAATAAATTCCCAATATAAAAGAGGAATTGCCATTCTGCACCATCTTCGGATTTTGTATATGGAGTTCACCTCCGAATTCCTTAAAGAACCAAACGTATCGATGAATATATTCAAAGGTCATTGTTGCCTATTTCTCGACATCCTCTCCCTACTCGAGGTTCTGAAAGTTCAAATAACACAAAATTGTGCAATAGAGTAACCTAGTGTGACCTAGAGCTCAATAAATAAATTTCAAAAATTCCACTTTGCTTGATATGGATTTTGAAAATCTTGTTTAACTTTTCTTTTTTATTTTATTGAACTAAAATTTCTGCAGGTGTTAACTCTCATCAATGCTAAATTTAAACGATTTATTTTCCAATATTCGAATTTAATTCAACAGTGTTTTACTCTTTATTTATTGATATAAAAATCTCAAAAATGTGGCAACGTTCTAATTTTATTTGTTCTTGTTTTACGCCACACTTGTATGTATATCTGTACGTAGTTTTAGTAAAAAAAAAGAAGAAGAAAAGAAGATTCGCAATTATACACTTTTTACTTTATATCATAGATATTTATTGCGAAAATTCATTTGAAACAAAAGAAATGACAAAGAAGCAAAATTGCAATAATATAATTATATGTACAATAGATATATGTCTATTTATATACACATTTGCATATGAGCGCTTGTGTATTATGTATATGTGTGTCGTGATGAAATTAAACAAAAGAAATATTGCTCGTACGCAGTCAACACCTGGAACTCCGTATCACTCATTTTCCATTTACATATGTATGTATGTATGTATGTATGTGCATGCACAGTGCATATGCAGTTCGTCTGTCTACGAGAATTATAAAAATATTAAATGCCCTCATTTGGCGGTAAATTTAAAAAACAACAGCAACAACAGCAATACACTTGTAAGAGCATTGAACGCTGCACTTTTTGTTCATTTTTTGTACATATACATATATGTATATGCATACGAGTATGTACGCACGTTTCTAGATACCTATGCATGTATTATACATTTATGTTAGATGGATGATTCAAAATGGTACTGTAAAATGCAAATTAGTGCCGTGTAATTCGCGCTTGTATTAGTATGCAAATTAATTGCAATGCGACATTTGTACAAACAAGATTGTGTCTCTTCGCGCTATCAGATATGTAGGTATGTATTGTAGATGTGTATCTCAGGCATAGAAAATGTGACTAATGTCATGCCAATTTGTAAATTTTGCGTGCAATATACACCTTGATTCGTGATTAATAGTTGTTATGATGAAAATATTATTAATGTTTTTTTTTTGAATAACTGCATTTTTCATATATTGCTAATGGATTCTGTGGAAATTTTAAAGCTTTTAATAACTAATTAACTTAAATATTAAATTTTCCAATATGATTACTAAGCCAAATGGATTAAAGTCCCTTTTTAAAAAGTCTAGTGCCCTTTTGAAAACTTCAAAATAATTTATATTCTATAACTTCGTGTGAATCGTGGCAATATAGTACATACGTGTAAAATAGTTAAAATAAAAGATATGTTAGCACTATAAAATAATTTTTTTAAAAGAGGGTTTCTTGCATTTTTCATAAATTATTTGGTTAAGACCTTAGAGAGAACCTTAACTACAATAAATTTGTTTTCTTTTTGTAATAATGAAGCCTGGCTTCTTTATTTATTGATACACCTTGATGTAAACTAAGAAAAAAAATTTTAAATATTGGCTTAGTAATTCACTATTTTTTCAATAGATCGTTCTAGTGATCTGTATCTACCGTCCTATAAGTGCGATTAGATTTATATATTTTTTTTACTAAAAAAGAGAAAGTGTTCACCTAACAGTCTCGCACCAAGCGATTACCAACTGTTCCTGTCTATGGCGAATGATTTGGCTGGTGAAGAATTGGCCTCAAGAGAAGCATGTGAAGAGTGATTGTCCTAATTTTTTGGTACAGGGGTTTCTATGAGAGAGTCATAATGACAATCCTTCAAAATGAATAAATTGGATAATTATAAACCAAACATTTCGAATCGTAAAAGCCAAAAAATAATTAGAAAAACAATAAGGAAGAGCTCTCTTTGGCCGAAATCTTTATACCTTTCATGACCAAATCAAATTTATGTGTGATATTTCATTTTGGGATTAAATACTCGTACATATAATAGATGTTCTCATATCTGAAAAATTGGTTGGAGGGATCTATATGAAAAAGTTTTCCGATATCGAGGATTTTCCGTGTCAATATTTACCTATTTGTACATACATACGTGTGTAGAATACGAAACTACATACTCTTAGAAGCTATTTGAGAGATATTTACCTCAAAATCTTATATCTAAACAATTTTTTTGTGCGGTGCTTATGATATAGTTCTTAGATTTCGATGTATTTCGAGGACAAAATTTTTTGTAGGTGCGAAAATACAATACCAAATTTCGAGCTAAATGTTATAGTCTTCCGATTTCAATAATTATCAACACCAATGTATAGTTCGACATTTGACCCAAAATCTGAAAACTCTAAAATCGGTCGTATATGTATTGTATATGCTATGGTGATCCGATCTCGTAACTCTGATCGAATTGGTATAAATTTTGATGTGTCTATTCTTTCTCTTTCTGGTACTTACATACCTCGAATGAAAGTTAATATACCATTTCCTGTATGTATATATGGTAAAAGGTATAGAACTCATTGGTGCTGGAAATATTTTACAGGTTTTCTTTATACAAATATTTTAGTTTTAATATTAGTTCTCTAAAATGGAATTAAATTTCAACATAAAATTTCTCTGACCGGAAGACTGCATTTATTCTTACATTTTACTGAATAGAGCTAAGACGTCCTTGACCGAGCGTATGTACACATACATATGTACAACCGTAGATTTCTATATGCATGCTCGTATTTCCATGGGTGCATATTGGAGTATAAAGCAATGTATGGATTGTATGGAATCTCAAGTCCACAGCTTTTTTCTGTTGGTTATGAATGCTCTTTTGGTTTTTATCATTTTTTATTTTCAAATACGCACATTTCTATGCATGTTATTTTAGCATATTTACTTACATATATTAATAAATAAATAAAAATTTTCTTGTGAGTTGTGAAAGAAGAATATTTTTTTAGATTTTTTACCATAAACGTATGAGGGGATTAACAAAAGTTCGGTCAGTTGGTGACTTTCGATTTGTTTTTGTTAAATTTAAAAATACCAAATACTTTGCAATTATTGTACTTTTCTTTCAAATTTGAAAACGATCGGATAAAATAGAGATGAGAAAACTCAAGATAGCAATACAAATACTCAGTGAATGCCAAATTGCATATGGAACGTTTGCACCGTCTTTAAAGACTATTTCTAAGTGGTTCCGAAGATTCTAGACTGAACATTTTTCCATAGAGGACCAGCCCCGAGAAGGTCGACCACAATCTTTCACTGATGACGTCACTGTAGCTCTGGTTAAGTCCAAAATTTACAAAGAACCTCTATTGACACAACAAATGATTGCTAATGAATTGGGCTTGAATGCCATGGCTGTATCGCTAATATTAAGTAATGATCTGGGATACACAAAGAAATCTGCTCGATGGGTACCATGAATTTTAAATGAGGCCCAAAAAGAGGCTCAAATTCACAATTTTTCTTAAACAAATTCGAAAATGGTCAGTCCAGCCACATTGGGAAAGTCGTTATTGATGACGAATTTTGGTTCTATAAGTACGATCCAGAAACCAAACAGCAGTCCATGGTATGGAGCCCAACAGGAGCAAACCCACCTGTAAAATCTAGGCAACAAAAATCAACAGCAAAAGTAATGATGTCAGTTGCTATTCCACTGGATAAGGGTCAGAAGGTAACTGCGAAATGGTACACCTAAGAGTGCTTAACAAAGGTTTGTTGAAAAATAGGAAGAAAGAGGATTTGGGCGCTACTTATTACATTATGACACATTAAGCGCCACCACGCACTGCTAAAGTAACGAGCAATTTTATTACCACCCTGGGATCGAAGAAATACGTCCAGCACCAATTTCCCCAGATATAGCACCTTGTGATTTCTGGTTGTGTTCAAAAATCAAAGAAAAAAAAAATTAAAGGAAAGGTCTTTAACAGCAACGATGAGACAATTAATGCGGTTAATGCTGAACTTGATAGCCTTAAAAGCAAGATTTTGAAGACTGTTTTCAGAAGTGGATCTATGTATAAGCTTAAGAAATGCCCTGAAATCATTGGTGATTATGTAGAGAAGATAAAAAAGGACAAAGATTATGAATAAATACAAACTTATTATTTATTTTTTTTTGTGGGCAACTTACCGAACTTTTGTTAATCCCCTCGTATTTTCTGGAACTAAGAGTTGAGTGAAATAATGTTCTTTCGCTTCTTTATAACTGTTCTTATTTTATTAGACTTGTGCTTCAGTTTATATTTTTTCCATTAAATTTATTGACATAAATGTTGGTATGTATGTATATATAAATATTATGTTTGTATAATTTTAAAAACTAGGGAAGACCATATTGGTGGGAGGGGGGACTGAACAATAGATATTTATCTGATATTTATGTTAAGTCCACAAATCGGTCAAAAATGGAAGGGAGGTAGATATATTTGTGGACCTATACGATGATGAAAAAATTGGCTCAACTTTTTCAACCAGGAAGAGAGACCTATGAGGAGGACCGCCGCCCGGGCGCCCAGTGATGGTCCTAACCGAAGAAAATGCTCAAAAAGTCGAAAAAGTGGTACTGGCTGTTCGAAGAATTTCATTGTGGCAGATAGCAGAAGGATTACAAATCAGTAAAGAATGAGCTGTAGAGATTTCGCATCAGCTACGATGTGAGAGTTGTAAAGATTTTTGTAGAGTTGTGCCAAGATAATTTGAATGAAATTTTCAACCGCATTGTAACAGTTAATGAAACTTGGATTCGGAAAAAGGGAAAAGTCCAACAAAAAAATTCAAAGCGGAAAAGTCGGTGTCGAAGGTTGTGGGTATCATTTTCTGGGATATCAGGGGAATATTATTAAAAGATTAACAGCAAAAGGGAAGTACAATGAACGGACAGTATTACGCTACCTTGTTGAGTCAGGGGCGTGAGGCAGTCGTACAGAAGAGGCGTGGAAAGTTAGCGCGCGGAGCACTGTTTCTTTAAGAGCTACTGGATTTACTGAAATTGACGACATTGAGAAGAAAGCGGTATTATAAAACCATATTGGAGAGAAATCTAAAGAATATTATATCAGTGGCATAAAGGCATTATATTCACGACTTGAAAAGTGTATTTACTTGAGGGAGACTATAATGAAAAATATCAGCCGCCACTCGTATAAAGTATAATCAGTGTGCTTATAACTAAATTTGTATATTATAATAAATAAAAATAAATCTGAAATAAATTCCATATTAACGTCCTCGGACAGAAATCTCTTAAAATGAATGTATCGTTCTTAGAGTAGTACCAATCAATTTATACATATATATGTGGGTTAGCGAGTAAAAATGGGAAAAGAAAAAACACAAATTATTTCTGATGCGAGGGTCATAAACAGTTGTACTAATTTAGTTACGAGAATCCCACATGAACAGCAGTAAACATTTATATGTACTCGTATGTATGTATGTAGGCATGTGTGCACGTAACTGTGATTGCTTGCTGTGCAATCTTAAATCATACACCAAAAGATCTGCAGCACTAAGATGAAGTAAGTACCTTGAGCTTTTTCTGCATTGCTCAGCCATTTGGTAACCCCAATGGTTGGTTGCATCCATAAAAGCACACACACACACATGGATGAGTGCATACTTTATTCATCAAAAAGCTAATAGCAAAATATCTACACTTCCTACACACACACACACACACATCTGAACTTTACTTGCAACTTAATTGCAATTGAGTGCAGAAGCACCTCTGGCGCTTGGGCGCTGGAGGGCGCTTTGGAGAAATAAAAGAAATTGCAAATGCAATGCTAAGCATCCATCCGCAACTAACTGGAAACGTTCATTCACGCCCTTACATGTTCCATATGCGTACATACATATGTATAAATGTATGTATGTATGTATATTACGCACATTCTGCTTTTCGCTACTTGTGTCTTATAAGCTTGCTTACGTGCATTCTATCGAGCTACATGTTTATAGCATTCCTTTTGGTTGTCTCACCACGCTTCGCCGTGGGGAGATGGAATTTTCCTGCATGTACGAGTGTGTAGGGAATAGTGAGTTGTTTGTTTGCCCATTGCTTCCACTTCGTTTGTGAGTGCGATAATGTTCTGCCTGAATAAAGATAATCCATTTCCGAGTAACTGCAATATACTACCAGGAGTATACTACTCAGCAGCGGCACCACCGCCACGTAGATGCCCGTGCATTCAACCGTAATTGCAATGGTATACTTTTTTTTTCATACTCTGAAGGTAACTTGTTGCTCAGGGTATAGTAAATTTGTTAATCTCACTGTTTGACAGATTTAGAAAATTCATAACTGAACTGGTAGCCCAACTTTTCCAAGTGAGGTTAAGTTTCAATTAGGGTGGCGCGTTTAATCGATTAATTGAATATGCTAATTAATTGATACTTGATTAATTAATTAATCAATTAATAATCTTAATCATATCTGATTAATTCAAATACTAAATTTTCCGATATTTAGGGATTAACTAGGAGAGTTGTATGGAAGGATTTCGACCGCAACTTGAGGATGGAAGCACTCACTGTTCATCTGTTAACAGTTACTCACCAAAGTTTCAACCATTGTGAGGTTTTTATGTTTTAACAGTCGTTTGAGAGAACCCATGTGACTGTATTTGTAAATATGCTTGATTAAATTTTTGTTTCTGAAAGGCAGTATGGCAATATGAAAATAAGGGATGAATTGGATTCTTTTTATGGAAACTCTACTTACATATAAATTTATCACAGTGAAGCTTCTGGAATTTAAACATGAGCATAAGAGCTAGATCGATGTGGGCGTCACGTTTGTTCACCAACACTGTATTCCCAACATCAACATCAACATTTTCAACTCTCTATTGATGCTGATGATTATAGATGAAACCTGTATACACCGTTATTCGCCCGAAACAAGAATGCCGTCCAAGTAGTGAACTACGCTGAGGGAATCAACTTGAAAAAAGCTAAAACTGTCTTTTCGACAGGAAAAGGGATTCTTCTACCGACTGGTACTATTGCAACTTTTAAAGCTGGAGTATTCTTATCCATCTGCATCACAGGAGGAGTCGCTGTTTTTTGATGGGCTGAACTATGTCAATGTCGTCGAATAGATTGGATTGGATTCTGCGTTGGATTACAAGGCTGACAATGTTGTTGGTGTTACTGCTCCATCGAAGATAGATGAAGTCATCTACGACTTTAAATTTATGACTGTCCACAGCGACATGGGGAGTCGAGTCGACAATACGATGACTGTTTGTTTGATGACAGGAGATATTTCCTTCTGGCCTCGTTCACTACCAAACCCATATGCTTCACTTCCTTATGAATCTGGAGAAAACAGAACTTACGGCGCGGTTGTTGAGGTCAATAATGTTAATATCATCGGCGTACCCAAGCAGCTGTACACTCTTATAAAAGATTGTACCTTCTGTATTCAGCTCTGCAGCTCGTTTTATTTTCTTCAGTAACAAATTAAATTAGTCACATGATAAAGAATCACCTCGTCTGAAGCTTTGTTTGGTAACGAACGGCATGGGGAGGTCCTTTTCGATCCTGACGGAGCTTTTGGTATTGCTTAACGTTAGTTTACATATTCGTATAAGTTTTGCGGGTATATCAAGTTCAGACAATGTGACACTTCCATTTTCTCACGGGTCTTTTCTAAGATTTGTCGCATGGTGAATATCTGTCAATGGTGGATTTACCTAAGTAAGTAAGTTAGTAAGTAAGTAAAGCCACACTGATGAGGTCCAATCGGTGGACTTTAGTTATTCACACAATAAGCTCGATAGAACCTTATATACGATATTAAGGAAGCTTATTCCACGTTAATTGGCGCAGACTTTGGGATCCCCAATTTGTAATAGCTGATACATGGACTTTATCAGTTCTTCGCCGATTAGCTCTGAAATATGATAGGAAAGACTTCAACTGGATGGCGATTTTCTTCGAACTTAAATGAATCATTAATGAATTAATGATCGAAAAACCCTACATTTCATATAATACTTGAAGCAATTTAGATATAAAAGATGCTTCACGGAGTGTCAGGCCAGTTGTCGAAAATGTCGATAAAATCACAGAGCTTGTCGAGTCCGACCGTCATGCGAGAACTGATTCAATTGCCCAAAGGGCTAAAGACTAAGATCGTTTGGAACCAATCTTTCATCTTTTGGAGTCACCAAAATATACTTATATTTTGGTAACAATTTGTGGAGGTCTTGCAACTTTTTCCCCACGTTATTTGAATTTAAAAAGATCTTTTAATAAATTAACAAGAGGTAGCTTTTAATTGTACATAAATAATTAAAAAATTAATTACTACCTAAGTTATTGAATTTTCCACCTCGCTCAAACATTGTTCTACCTTACTTCTACGCCTGTTTAAGTTTATATGTACATAACGTTTCACACATTTGTAGAATTACTTTGCGCTGCTCTTGTTGCAACATGTGCAGCCAATAAAATCCGAATGAGATGTGAGTTATTTGCTTTAATTCTAACTGTGCTGCGGCAGAAGAGATCAACAGCGGTGAGATTATTTGTTGAATGCTGTTGTACTAATGCATTTATGGCTTTACATAAATACGTGTATGCTTATATGTATGTATTTGTACATATGAGTATATATTTAATTTTACGTTTTTATTTATTTCCTTGTTAGAGTATTCCATGCAAGTGATTTTCCAAGGGTTCTAAGCGTCAAAGTACTTCTTTATCATACTCGTCTCGGTTTCACTCTTCATTTCATACTTCAACGTACGCTCATACATACATATATGAGTATGAATGATATATC
The DNA here is from genome assembly GCA_037013455.1 of Ceratitis rosa. Taxonomy (NCBI): domain Eukaryota; kingdom Metazoa; phylum Arthropoda; class Insecta; order Diptera; family Tephritidae; genus Ceratitis; species Ceratitis rosa. The sequence continues at coordinate 5,189,298 of JAWMAG010000002.1, read as the reverse complement.
TAAGAGATAAAAAATTACTATAACTTTCATACATGCTTCATAGATTGAAAGTCAGACCGACATTAAACTGTATACATAACCAAAGCTCATTCATGCCATGCTCGGCGCGCTCAACATTTGGCTTCAATTACTGCCAATATGGCGTTACCACTGTCATAATATGTATTGCAGATATACAATACGAGTGTACGCCTATTTATACATACATACATATGCATTAACCCACCAGACTGCTCTGACTGTAAATGGAGCGGTTAATAGGATAAGTACACTTGATTTAGGAATGTTGCAATATCTAATATCGCGAGTGTCATAATTTTGCAAATATTTTACTCTCGCGTAATGGCAGCTGCGGTAAGTGGTTATGGCTGCTTCTTGAAATATGTACATACATACATATGTATGTAGAAAAGTGTGTATATACATATGTACATATAATGCAGTTATCATAAAAATATTGGAATGATTTCTGCAATTTATTTAATTCGAACAGTATGAGCATTAGACTTATGTATGTAGAGCGAAAATTCCATTTTCAATAAATTTTTCTTCTTCCACACAACGCTGTGGGTGCGCTAAAATAGCAAGAAATGTTTTCTGAATGTGCAAATTTGATTTTGCGGTGGGGATTACTTGAAAATTTTCTTGAACTTAAATTGATACTCTTTAAACCTCAGAATTATGGTACTTTAAGAACACTATTATTGTAACAATTTTCCTCTTTTTTTATAAAAAATAGTACTATATTATTGTTGAAACAACTTTCTCGAGTTTCTCCTAAAAATTGCGATATGTTTTTGCTGTTTTAACAACGAATGGTGGGTCCTGTAGTTTTTTAATAACACCTCCGAACGGCTGATAGATTTTTCTTTAATAATTTTCAATTTTATTCTAGAAAAACACTCGGAAGAGTTCCTTAAGTCAGCTGCTAAAGCTGTTTTTGCTCTCTCTCAATATTTAGAAAATTTCCTACAATACTTTTTGAAAGTCTCATTAGCCTCCTCTGGCACCAAGCTGTTTTAAATTTCTTTGATTTTGATGCAGGGAATCTAATATGTTTGCAGTGCTTTGGCTGATAAGATTGGAGAGAGAAAATTTTTTATTGAATTTGACCGAATTGTCGGGTGTATTTTTGTTTTGAGCTCAGACATTCACTAGTTGTTCTTTCTTCACTTCATATAACCAATCTACTTTTCAGAATTTTATCATATCTCTCTTTTTGTAAATTTTTTTAAAACGTTTTTTTCATTATGAGCACAAGGCCTGCAAAATAGTGAGGGTCGTCACACGAACACAATCTTCCTCAATCATATCACGCTTATTATCTATGTTTCTTTTCTGAAACAACTAATCTGGGATTATTTCCATCTAATCCATAGTTGAGGAAATAGAAAACACGAGAAAGTGTATGATGCAAGTTTTTTGTTGGTGGCGTGTCACATCGAAAAATTTTAGGTTAGATGAGAATGAAATGGTAATGTTACCAGATACACTATAGATGTCTTTAGCTGAAGAACATGCAAATTGGAGCAATTGGAATCGCTTTCTCTCTCTCTCTCTTTAGAACTTTCTTGTCTAAGACTATAAGGCAGCTAACCGTTAGTACTTCTTCACTCATCACTTGTATATTAATTGGACTAAAATCGATGAAGAACTGTACCTAGGGGTCACTTATTTTTAACATCTGTATGTCAGTTTGAGTGTTAGAAGAATTATGTTAACTAAAATTTAGACTATATCCTCCTTTATTGGCACCCCGACCCATCTACAGGGATTCCAAATTTGGATCTCCTCACCGGTTTTGATTTTAATATGTTCTATACCGAGTTACATGACCGAGTTTAAAGATATTATGTTGTTACCTCTTAAGAGTAAGAAATGCAATGGGCTAAGTTTTGTCTTTCCCTTAAAGAGTTTTCTGGGCTTCCTATAAGTTCTTTCAAAGAATTATTTCTATAAAATACTCGACTTAAGGGGCTTGTGTCAAATTCGTATAACTTTTTAGCACAGTTTTCTAGAATCTCGGGTGTAGCTTAATAGCCAAGGGAATGATGAACCATTCAGCGTGGTGGAACACTTTATCAGGCAAAGAAGGTTTCAACCCCGGCCCACTAGTAAAACTTGCAACATCTACGTGTATACATACTATTTTAATGGCTGGTGGGGCGCCGGAAACTATTTCTAAAGTTCAGGCAACTCTTCCACATTCAGGAACATTGCAACATCTTCAAGGCGGACGTTTGCACGATAGGGAAAGTTTATGAGCTAGCTAACACTAGCCATATGAAAAATACCAACATATAAGTTGAAGTGACAATTAATATAATGCAATAATCTCACATTCTGCTCTGTCCTTAGAAACAGGGACGTAGTGTATAAGGTGGCTGCAGTGAAGCAGCTGCATATATACGGAGTTCCAGCTCACATAAACCTTGCAGAGAAATAAATAATTATTTATATATTCGTTGAGATTTCCAAGATTGTGTATTCTGAAATTTTTATAAGAGAAATGGAAGATAAATGAGAGGAAAGCGAAGAATTCCTTAGTGGCAAGCAAGATTACTCGATACAGGAGTAATGGCAGTGTAGGAAAGCACAGCATCGCGGCATCGTATGCTAGCAGAATGATCGTTAATAGCTATAACACATGTAGAAATTGTTGGAAGGAAAGCATAAGTGATACATTTTCGGAATTAACTAGAAATCGTCTTACATATTTAAGAGCTTCGGTATTCAAAGGAAGTGTCCAAATTGGTTATCAAGTCTCTCTCTGCTGTACGAGGACTTTTCTACTTTGAATTAAATTGAGCACCCCTCTGGAGCTACAAAAGACTAACAATGTTAATTCGGCCATAAAATAAATTGTCCTCCATAAAAAAAAACAAATCAAACACCACCACAAATAAGAAGAGGAGCTAGCCGAAAACAGGTTCAGCGATTACACAGCGCCAATTATATCAAATAAAAGAAAAGTATTTAGCAACCCTCGTATGTGTGATAAAAAGCTGAATCATTTATTTATTTTTCTTATAAGCACCTTAAGGTTGGTATGAATATTAATTGATTTGTTACATTCCTACCTATCAAGTACATATGTACAATTTATGCATACATATAGACATAAATAATTTCTAGTTGTAAAAATGTAATTAAAATTCAAACAATTTGTGTGAGCGGAAATGAGAGTGAAAGCGTGTTCTATATAACTGATTGTAAATCTATATAATTTATACATATATACATACACATATACATATACCTACATACATAAATATGTACATATATGCAATCTTACTCTTTATGCATATATAATATGTAATTTTATGACTTAAGTGATATTATATTAAAGAAAACAGTTGGCTAAGTACTATACATATTTAGATATGTTACATTCATATATAAAATTCATATGTTTTCCATAAATCACAGGAATAGACCATAAATTACTATTAAAGAGAAACGTCTAACAATCAAGGATGAAAACTCAAGGTAACAATCAAATAATATTTATAAAAATTAATAAAAATTAAAAAAAATACAAAGCCGATACCGGAGTTGTATAAAACCAAAAGCTATAAATGCGGAGATGGCAGCGGAGGAAACATATTGTATTTCTCCGTCCAATTCATCACGAGTTCCGCAAGAATAATTTTTTTTTTTTTTTTATTCGAAATTAGTCGATACAATTAAATAAATAAATTAACTTAATTAACAAAATTTATATATTTATATGAAAAGGAAAAAAATACCTTAAAGTTGTAGCAGTCATTATTGGTTTTATTAAAAAACTTATTTATTTCTCAAAAAATGCTGTTAAAAAATGCCCAAATTCCTCATATCGAGTGAGAACTTCTGCTCCTCGCGAAATATCGCTGCGATAATTTATCGTATAGAGCGAGCTCAACTCAAATCTAAAGCTTACACATTCGGTATAAGCACGCGTGTTGCAAACAAAAAAAATCAGACTGACAAAATTTCAATTTGCGCCATTCACACACAGTTTATGCGGCGTTGCCTTATGTACATACGAGTATACATGTTTGTTTGTATGCATGTACATGCATACATACATATATCCCCCTGCATAAAAGGGGCACTGCCGATGTGGAATTTTCAAACTGACAAAATGCGTCAAGTAACCGCTTCAGACCGTCAGCGATGACACACGGAGGTATGACAGAATCAAGTGCGCGTTAAAAAAATGGTTAAAATGCATAAAAATCGGGGCGTGAACATGCCACAAAATAAATTCACGCACAGTAGGGGTATGTGAGTATGTTTTTTTTTTTTTCAATATTTTTTTAACGAAACGTGTTCGTCTTCGTTATATAGGAGTTTTCGAAATGGCATATCAAAATTTGAAAAGCGTGGTTGATATATGCAGCGACAGATGCCCTTTGCTTTTTATGTACAGTATATACATAAATATGTACATACATACATTAGTGCATGCTTTATGCTATTCTGCGTAGTACTGCTGCATAGCGAGGTGCTGGTGTCAAATCGACAATTTTATAAAGTGTGTCAGTAATGACACTATGCAATGGAATTTTGGGCGCCCAAAAAACAATTTACAGCTTTTTCGAAAACCAAATGTGGCACATACATATTTACATATGTATGTATATATGAAAGAAGGCAGCATTAATATAAACATATATTGTATTTGGGCATACATATGTACGAGTACGCGTATGTAGAGAATTTTTAAAAGCCTGTGCAATGCTGCATATTAAATAATGAAATGACAAAAAAATGTATAAAAAATTGTACACATATATACATATGATATTTATAAATATGCTTTAAGCCGACCCTAATTTATTTTTGATACCCATAAAAATACAGCTTTATACAAACTGCAAAGAAAAATTAATTATATACATACATATTACATATATGTATATTTAAGCATGTGTGAAAATATCTATAAATAAATTTAAAATATTTACTGCAGCTTTACGCCCTTTTGATGTATCAAATGGTCCATATGTATCTGTATATATGGTACATATGTACATCTGTATGTCTCTATGCAGCATTTCAAGGTCAACTATTGTTCGAAATTTTCAAACCGCCAACCATGTACTCATATGTACATATACCTATATGAAATTTGAAAATACAAAATGAAAGAAAAAAACTCGTTTGGCTTATTTTTGTGGTTTGGCCTTTCGCAACACAGCCATTCGACCTTAACCTGCCAGCCTCCCGGAATATATTATACATAATTCGTGATGCACAACCAAAATAGCGGCTTAAGTTAGCACAATATCAGTCAGCAACTCAGCAGCTCGATAGCTCGGCTTGTTAACAGGTTCAATTTCAAATGATATGTGTATCTATTTATGTATGTATGTACATATGTATGCGCATATTCAGTAACAAGTGTGTTTGAAGTGTGGATTATGCACTTACCAAAGAGTGCGGTTGCCACAATGCATACTCGTACATACATACATATTCATATCTAATCCGATTTCAAGAGGAAAATGTTATTTTTGTAAGCGAGTTTTTTTTCCAACTTTAAAGTAATACGTGTATGTACAGAAAAACATTTTTATGCAAGCAAAAATATTTTGGCACTCTAAGAAAAGCTCAAATTAATCCCGCCGCCAGTACTTCCTGTCTTTTATTCAAATGAGAATTTGTCGTTCTATAATGTTTTTGTCACATTTTTTCTAGTATGCTTGTGCTTACTAGTTGGATTCTAATATTTTCTTTATTTACTGCTTTTCGAATAGTGGGGGTATTCCTCTTTCGATGCTCCTTGGATGTATCTAAATATTTTAGGCTTTGGGCTTTCTTGCTTAAGATAAATGGATGCTTTTAAAGAGTCTATCTTATCTCACTAGGGAGGACTAAAAAAGGGTTTTTAAATATATAATTATTTTATAATTAATTTATTACCGTTTGGCCCGGGAGGGTTGGTTATAACATCAGCTCAGAGAACATTTAGTTACTTTTTTTCAATTTACTTAATTTTTTTTATTCTATTTTACTTCTATATTTTTTATATACATAAAAGGGCATACCAATTTTGGTCCGCAGTATGTCAGCACGAGAAGGAAAATATATGAACCCATCAAAATTTATACCGATAGCGTAAGAGTGATGAGTTAAGTTGGTGCAGTCGTATCCGTCTGTCCGTCTGTTCCACTCAAACTTGTTACGGTTATGTACTGGTACATTCAAGTCACCATTTGTCGGAACCGGTCAGATCGGACCACACAGTATACACATATTTTTGAGTAGCCTACTATTGTATATTGGTAGATAACACTTTTGAAGTTGTAATTTTTTGACATTTAACAAGTAAAAACTACGTTAGTAATAAAAGTGGAACGACACACGCTACAACAACGCATTGAAATTCTTAAAATTCACTATAAGAATTTAATCGAAAAATCATCTTAACGGATGAGACCCATTTCCTCCTCGCTGGCTACGTCCAAAAGCAAAACTGTCGCATCTGGAGCTCGGAAAGCTAATATTTTTTGTTAAAAAGCTTCTCCATCCTCAACGTGTAACTCTTTGGTGCGGTTTATGAAGTGGCGGGGTTGCTTTTTCAACTTAAGTTGATCTTTCTTGTTGTTATTATTTTTAGCTATTTTACCTATTTTATTCTTTTAATTTTTTTTGTTTAATTTATTTATTTATGTTTTTTATTTTAGTTTATTTTATTTTTTTACTTATTTGGACTGATTTTCGTTTATTTAATTTAATTTCCCTTTTCTTTTAATTTATTTTTTAACTTGGCTGGATCTAGTTTTTTTATATTATTTTAATTAATTAAGATTTCATTTCAGCTTTGGATGGTGCTTAAAAAACAACTTGATTTGTTTTAATTTATTTTTAGTTCTTTTTCCTATTTTACTTAACCTTAAATTATTTTATTTAGTTTTATTTAAAATTTAATTTAATTTAAATTAGTTTAGTTTCGTTTTAGTTAATTTATTTAATTTCATTTTATTTTAATTTATCTTACTTCATTTATTTTATTTTATTTTTTTTATTTTATTTATTTTATTTTATTTTATTTTATTTTATTTTATTTTATTTTATTTTATTTTATTTTATTTTATTTTATTTTATTTTATTTTATTTTATTTTATATTATTTTATTTTATTTTATTTTATTTTATTTTATTTTATTTTCTTTTATGTTATTTTATATTATTTTATTTTATTTTATTTTATTTTATTTTATTTTATTTTATTTTATTTTATTTTATTTTATTTTATTTTATTTTATTTTATTTTATTTTATTTTATTGTATTTTATTTTATTTTATTTTATTTTATTTTATTTTATTTTATTTTATTTTATTTTATTTTATTTTATTTTATTTTATTTTATTTTATTTTATTTTATTTTATTTTATTTTATTTTATTTTATTTTATTTTATTTTATTTTATTTTATTTTATTTTATTTTATTTTATTTAATTTTATTTAATTTTATTTAATTTTATTTAATTTTATTTTATTTTATTTTATTTTATTTTATTTTATTTTATTTTATTTTATTTTATTTTATTTTATTTTATTTTATTTTATTTTATTTTATTTTATTTTATTTTATTTCATTTTATTTTATTTCATTTTATTTTATTTTATTTTATTTTATTTTATTTTATTTTATTTTATTTTATTTTATTTTATTTTATTTTATTTTATTTTATTTTATTTTATTTTATTTTATTTTATTTTATTTTATTTTATTTTATTTTATTTTATTTTATTTTATTTTATTTTATTTTATTTTATTTTATTTTATTTTATTTTATTTTATTTTATTTTATTTTATTTTATTTTATTTTATTTTATTTTATTTTATTTTATTTTATTTTATTTTATTTTATTTTATTTTATTTTATTTTATTTTATTTTATTTTATTTTATTTTATTTTATTTTATTTTATTTTATTTTATTTTATTTTATTTTATTTTATTTTATTTTATTTTATTTTATTTTATTTTATTTTATTTTATTTTATTTTATTTTATTTTATTTTATTTTATTTTATTTTATTTTATTTTATTTTATTTTATTTTATTTTATTTTATTTTATTTTATTTTATTTTATTTTATTTTATTTTATTTTATTTTATTTTATTTTATTTTATTTTATTTTATTTTATTTTTTTATTTTATTTTATTTTATTTCATTTCATTTTCTTTTACTTCACTTATTTAACTTTATTTAATTTAATTTAATTTAATTTTTTTTATTTGATTTTATTTTATTTTATTTATTTTAATTTAATTTTACTATCATTAATTCTATTTTTACTTTATTTGTTACTTGTGAAAACGTTCGTGAAATGGATGAGCGGTGACCCAAAAAGCTGGTAATCTGACAATAAAAGCATTTTTTCACTCCTTTCTCATGTTTTTTCGTATATACAATATATATATACAGATTTATCATCCTACAAAAGGATATTATATTAAGTGAGCTTTTATTTCAATAAGATTACAGCGAATCCTTCAAAGCTTATGTTAAAAAACTCCTTTCTGTGTTGTTTTTGTGGATAAAAGCAACACATTCCACATAAGTATAGATTGATGTAAATACATACTGAAATCCGCATATATACTTAACTGTATGTACGCACATATGTATGTATATTATAAATGCACAGCACTAAAGTTTTCACAAAAACCGGACAGAAGATAAATGATCAGCTTGATGACAAAGTCACCTACGAGAACACCAACAAAGTGTGGTCATACTGATAATGTCAACTTTTAACACTAACATTTTTATAAATGTATAAGTATGGGTTGGTGTACATACAATGACAGAAGTTTGTGAAAAATGAAGTAACTTAACTTAAGCCAAAAAAAAGCTAAAAAAACGCAAAGATTACAGCATCGCCGCAGGCTTGGTGAGTATTTGATTGATCACAAAAAAGAGACATTAAATAACTTGTTGCATGGTTGTAACTCAAAACAACTACGTGTATATCACACAAACATACATACGAGTATATTTCACCTCTACACAAACTATGTAAATGTATGTGGAGGTCGTTCTCTTCCTCTATTTCCACCATTGGTTCTTGCATCGAATACCTTCTAAGCTGGTAGCTTTCATCAATTGGCTCCACATGACCTGGCCATCGTATTCGACCTCTCTTCATTCGCTGAACTATGTTAAAGTCGTCGTATATCTCGTACATAGTTCTGTAGCCATAGCCGCCAATGCGAAAAGGCCCAAAAATGTTCCGTGATATTTTTTTCTATAAAACTGCTAACAGCGCCTCATAAGATGAAGACGAAAATGATGAGTGACATGTGTTGTTTGGTCTTTTTTCGTCGAGTGAGGACTTTACATCTCGATTGCCTACTCAGTATTAACATGTTGGAAATATTGATTCTGCGTTGGATTTCCTGGCTTATATTGTTTCTGCTGAAGAAATCAGATGATAAAAAGTCACCCTACCTGAAACCTCGTTTGGTACCGAATGGCTCGGATAGGCCCTTCCCAATTCTCACTGCACTTCTGGTGTTATGCAACGTCCGTTTACACAGCAGCAAGAGTTTTGCAGGAATACCAAATGCCAATTTAGAGACATCGAGGCAGATTTAAATCGTTGAAAAGGTGATGTGTATCGATTCTTTTCTCATGGGGTTTTTCCAGTGTTTGGTATATAGTGAATATCTGGTCAGTGGTGAATATCCCAGGTTTAAAGACACACTGATAAGGTCCAATCCGTTGACATCATCGATTGGAGCTTAGGGTTCGCCATTTCCAGGTGGTGTACTTTCACCGCCTTTCAGCAGGCTGGAAAAGAGTTGCTTCCAAACAGCAAATATGCTCTGATCAGCGGTCAACAGAATACGACCTGAGTTCTCACATGAGCATTTTCCGGTTTTGAAACCAACCGTAACTCCCTCATCTTTTCTTTGAAATTCGATTATTACCCTTATCGACCAGCATCTCAAGTACTTCCTTTTCAAGCATTTTAGCAGGTAGAGAGTCTGTTTTCTCTCCACGGTAATTCGACATACCTCATAGCACCAGCTTTTTTTCTGGTACTGCCTGCAACCGGATGCTTCTATAGCGGCGGTCCATCGAGTTACTTAAGAGTGCTTTCGGTAAGCAAGTATGAGAGTGGAGTAGAAAAACCGTTCGATTATCTGTTGTATTTGTAACTTTTCGACGTCGAACCTGTCTTGTGCTTGTTGATTGGGGTTCTTAGATACTCAGATGCGAGTGTGCGTCCTTCCTGTAACAAGATCTTAGTCCATGTAAGGTCCTCGAAAAGAATGCATGAATACATGTCTTCCGTCAAACACAGCATGATCGTTTGGTTGCGTGATTTTCGATCCGGTGAAAGCCACGTAGTTTGATGATCATATTTCTAGCCCTGGTGCGGTCGACCAGCGTCAGCCTGTTTGGGCATGTATCGTCATGGAGGCTGAATTTACCGACAGTTGTGAAAAAAATTCCTTCCTTGCACACACTTTTAACAACGTGACAGGGGCAGCGCTGGGAACTCAAGAAAGCGTCTTTGATCTCAGCGGCCTTCTCTTCCGTCGGAGCGTGGGCACAAATCAGCGATATGTTGATAAATTTCGCATTAATTCGGATTGTGGCTACACGTACATCCACAGGAGCGAACGTAAGTAATCGGTGACGGTCTTTCGGTCTCTCTCCCACCCTAAATCCTACACTAAATTTGAACGCCTTTATATGACCCCCTTCTTTCGTCCTTATCCCGTCCATCGCACCTTGTGGACGATGCTGATGCCAGACTTTAGTCTAATGGAGCAGACATTCCATGTGCCTGCTCTCAAAATAATGATCCTTAAAATGTTTCGTCATCAGAAGTGAGAGTTTTCTTCCCCGACTTTGTTTGATTTTTCAATGGAGTGTTGTGTTTCATGTGGTGGGTTCAAACCCTACACACAACCGGGCATTCGCATTATCGCTTAAGCTGGCCTCCAAACGGGTGTTTGTTGGCTACCCAGAGGACAAAGGGTCTAGCAGTGGAAGTCGTGTGCTTGTTTAAGCTCTAAAATACTCGTTTTTGGCCACTCTCAAGCGAAAATAGTCAAAAACATTGGCAACAAAAAAAAAAAGAAAAAAAAACACAAAAATAAAAAATAAAATAAATTAAAAATATAAGAAAATATTTCAAGCGTTTTAAAAATTTTCAGTTTCCAATGCCAATGACCATTTGGGCATATCTCTAATTGAAATCACATTAAATGCATATTAAGCTTCTCATAAAGTCAAAAAACTCTGTGGTGGGCGGACAAATTAAATATAGACCATCGTTTATTAAATAACTTAAATAAATAATTAAGCATAGAATGTCATGAACACTCCTACATAAATGCATAAATATGTATGTATGTATATAATTTTAAGTTAATTTTAGAATTGCTAAAATCTTCTGCTTCCAGTCAACTAAAAGACTGCTTCATTGAGTGTTTTTATGTTTGTTTGTATGTATGTACAAGTATATATGCACGCAAGTGAATTATTTATTGGGCATATTTAACAAGCTTTTTAAGAAGCGGATATTTCCGACCATAAATAAAATCTAAAATCATTATATATATATGTACTTAAGTATATGTATATACATGTGCTTGAAAATATATTTAAAGTATTTTGAGTGAAAATGACTACACATTCGTTGAATTGGTGTAACAAATTTGGTATTGCTGGTGGAATGCAATTTTGAGCTAAACCAAAGCAATATTTTAAAATCAAGATTTATTATTATTACGATTGTCACAAATGTTGTATGGCACACCAAATATGTACATACCATACATACGAGTATGTATGCATGCTCAAACATGCTGGTCAATGTAAGCACGATTATTGCTGGGCGTAGATTTACTTTCTTAAATACATATACTCGTACATACATACCATACATAACAGAGTATGCAAAAGCACATATTCGTATGTATGTATTTGTACCATATACTGGTATTTACATACTCGTATTTGGTATGGACTTAAGCGCATTTAGCTAACGGCGCATACGACGTATATACAAATGTACATACATAAATTAGTAAAGCAATTAAATTAGTATGGCAATAAAGCGTATCGTCTTCGTAACAATACTCAAATAACATTTATTGTCGTCAATTGACGGGCCGAGCCGGGTCGGGCCACTAAAGCCCATTACAATAGAAGCGCCCTTTGCCCATATTTATATGTACCTATGTATGTCTATGTAGCTGCATATGTTTGCATAAAACCATACAGCATTTATTTCCTCGTACACATATGTAGTCATGTAGTACATACGAGAGGACTAACAAAAGTTTGGAAGTTGACCACAAAAAAAAAAAAATAAAAAAATAAGTTTTGTATTTATTCATAATCTTTGTCCTTTTTTATCTTCTCTATATAATCGCCATTGATTTCAGTGCATTTCTTGAGCCTATAGATCCACTTTTGAAAACAGTCTTCCAAATCTTGCTTTTTAAGCCTTTCAAGCTCAGCATTAACCGCATTCATTATCTCCTCGCTGCTATTAAAGACTTTACTTTTTAATTTTTATTAATTTTTTGAAATAACCAGAAATCCCCTTCGATCGGGCTCGTCCTCGGGGCTCCTCCTCTATGCAAAAATGTCTGGTCTGCAACCGTTACATATGCAGTTTGGCATTCACTGAATATTTGTATTGGCTGTGAATAACGCCGAAACCCGAAGATAATCACATGGCCAATTTCTTTTTCCGTTGATGGTGGAATTTCGTGTGATCTATCCGCAGCTATCTTTCGTTTTCCCGTCTCCATTCTAGCCGATCGTTCTAAAATTTGAAAGGAAGACTAATAAAGTAATTGAAAAATTTTTAGATAAAAAAAAAACAAATTCAAAGTCACCAACTGACCGCACTTTTATTAGTCCCCCCGTAGGTATGTATGTATAGATATGAACAGCACAATCCAACGCTGATTTAGTATCGTGTGTACAACGTGAATGGTCTAAAATTGAAACGATGCCAATTCTTATGCTGCCACAGCTGGTCATTCATGTGTTTTGTATGAAACATGCCTACATACATACATACATATATACTAGTATATTGTCGTTCGATAGACATCTGTGTAGGTACATTCATTGCACAGTAGCTGACCTCTTGTACTCACTTGCCAATGTTCGGCTTATTGAACAAGTATCTGCAAATGCGGTTATCAATTTGAATCAATAAAGCATGAACAATTTTTGAAGTTTCTCCTATCGCATACTCGTACCATTAATTTGAAAACATTTTTAGAATTGCGCAAAAAAAAGAAAAGAAAAAAACAAAGTAAAAATTCCAAGATAGCAAGATTGTGAAATTTGTGGGTATTTCTTAATGAAAATGAAAAGAAATAAAAAATAGACTCATTTTATATTTATTCTTTCCCTTCTTTCTTCTTTCTTTTTTCTTTTCCTTCTTTTTCTCCTTCTTCTCCTCTTTATTGCCATAGGCAACGCTTAGGCGATTATAGTTGAGTTAAGAAAAACACACCAGTCGTTTTTTTCTTTTCGCCGTTGGCATCTTGGTATCTCTACCAAGTAAAGCCAGGTCCTTCTTCTCCTTACCTTGCCAACGGAGTGCAGGCCTTCCTCTTACTATGTTTCCACCGGCGGGTATTGCATCGAATACTTTCAAAGCTGGAGTGTTTTCATATATTTGGACGACATGACCTAGCCAACGTAGCATACAGCCTTTATAGCCAATACCGTGGTACATCTCGTACAAGTTGTCGTTCAATCGTTCCATCGTTTTTAGTATTCGTCTTTGCCAGAGCGCAAAGGACCAAAAATCTTCCGTAAAACTTATCTCTCGAAAACTCCAGGCGCCGACCTATCAGGTGTTGTCATCGTTCATACCTCCGCACCATATGGCAAGACAGGGGTGATGAGTGTCTTGTACAGTTTGATCTCTGTTCGTCGAGAGAGTACTTCACTTCTCAATTACCTATTTAGTCCAAGTAACACTAGTGGGCAAGAGTGGTTCTTCTTTAGATTTGAAGACTTTTACTGGTTCCAAGGTAGATGAAATTATCTACCTCTCTAAAGTTATTCATTAATCAAAAAACTGTTTTCCATGGAAGTCATGTCGTCTCTTGAATCAAGACTGAACAGAGGTAGGGTTCAATAGGCTCTTCCTATACAGAGCTTCCTGTACAGAGCTTGTAGTGATTAAAGTGGTTCGTTCTTTTGCTAGCTCATACGGCTAGGTGTTCCTACTCGTACAACTTGAGAAAACCTTCAGATTTACTAAATCTCTATACGTCTACGACTGCGCTCCTATACAATTTCCAATTTGAATTGTTTAAGCCCAACCTGTACAACTTTTTACTGCGGCGGCTGCAATAGCCGAGTGGTTAGCATTCCGTACCATTCAGCAGGCCAGGGTTTAAAACCTAGTTCGACCATCAACCATGGAAAGATATATTATACTCTTTTATATCCAAGAAAGGCAGGACAATTTAGCCTTTGTAAAAACAAAAATAAAGATTCGAGCTAATTGTTAGAAACATAATGATTTGGTCTTAAAAATTTTTAAATTTTTTAAATGTTTCTTTGTAAAAGTTCGTACTCATAAGGATCAATGGAACTTCATAATACTCCTCTGGAACTACTTTGAAAAATTAATTCTTTGAGAAATAGTAGAAATAGTGGAATCTAGATTTTTATGAACTGCTACACATTTATGGCAGGATTCTAGAGTAAGCTCAGAGATGTGGTTTTACTGATTACTCTAGCCCATGACCTCTTGACTTCCAGCTACCCACTCCGTTTCTGCAGCCCTCGCGACCTGCTTTTCTGCAACATTTTCAAAAAAAATCAGAGCAGTTTTAATAACCACGCACTCGCTTAAGTATTTAGTACAGAGGTTGTATCACTAAGTGCCTCACTTGAGTAATCATGCCTTTACATGCACACACAAGTGTACTCGTATATAATAGCAAACTTGTATTTGCGTTTATTATATTTTTGAATGACATTAATGACTTAAACACCTTCCGACAATGGTTAAGTTCATTTGTTAGTGCTGTTGTTGGTGGATGCTGGACGCTGGACGTTGTTGCCGTTACCAATTAAAAGACCATTAAACTGGGTTAATCACAGTACGAGTCCATGGCTGCACAGTGGTGTGTTTGCTCAGTTTATATTGATGAATTTATGTTAACAACATAATACATAAAATATCTGAGATTATGGTATGGAGAGTTTCGAAATATAAAAAAAATTAAAAAAATGAAAAGAAAACTCACCAGAACCAGTAGCAGAAAACAAGCAAATCAAAAATATTTAAAATGTTACAAAAAAGTACAAAGAGGTCTGTGACTACGGCAAAGAAAAACAGAATGCAATTGACTACAGTTTTGGCTGCAGAATTATTGTATGGCTCCAATAATTGCAAACAGTGTTACCCATTAAGTCTGCTAGATCAACTGTTGTGGTATGGTGTGGACATGCCTCTTCTAATTTAGGCTTTAAACGTCAGATCTCTCTCTGGGTCTTTCTTACTTTAGTTTTATACTGTGTAGAACGTACGTCAGCATCATAGCATATAGCATCGACACCGTATACCCGATGAATTTTTGTGTGGAGCTTTTTTATTTCCTGTCAGAAATATAAACGGAGTGGTAGACATTACCGGCCGGAGAGCAACACAATTAAAAAATATTAAATTTTGATAAATTTGGTTCTTGGCCCGGCCAAAACTCGAACCCATTACCCAACGCCTGAAAGTACGCACTGCTTCTTCGGCTTGGAGAGACTTTATGTTTTATCCACTGATATAGAACGCCATTCACTGCAAGCCAACACCTTATTTGACTATTTCCCCTTGAAAGGCATCATTGGAGCCCACCACCTTTTGCCGTTGGAGTGCTTGAGCTGCCTTGTTAGAACCGACTATTACGGCGGCAATTAAATTCTAGATATGTACCTATTTTGGTATACTCAAGATCTGCCTATCCAGACTGCACTCCGATATTTTAAATAATTAACGTACGTCTAGCATACCATGATCTCCTTACAAGGCTAACGAAATCTTTGTATTTTCACTAAAACTACCCCTCTCTTTGCACTGCTTACACCATTATAGCCGAATCAATATTAGCGTGCCATCCATCCCTTCTTCTTCTTTTCGCTGTTTGGCAATACAAAGTGAAGCCAGGTAACTCTCCATCTGATCCTTCCAACGGAGAGGAAGTCTTCCTCTCCCCCTGTTTCCATCAGCGGGTATTGCATCGAAGACTTTCAAAGCTGGAGTGCTTTCATCCATTCGGACGACATGACCTAGCCATCGTAACTGCTGTCTCTTCATTCGCTGAACTATGTCAATATCATCATATATCTCGTACAGTTGATCGCTCCATCACCTGCGGTATTCGCCATTGTCAATGCGCAAAGGACCATAAATCGTTTGCAAAACTTTTCTTTCCAAGACGCCCAAGGCTGACTCATCAGATGTAGACATCATCTACGGGGAGGACGGGTATGATGAGCGACTAGTAGAGTTTGATTTTCCTTCGCCGAGAGAAAACTTTACTAGCATGGGTTAGTAGAACATATATCTATCTTAGGGCAAGTTAGTGATGTGAAGAGCAAAACACGATCACGTCGTTCAAAAACAACTGAGAATATTGCTGCTGTACCTAAAAGTGTTGAAGAAACCCCAGGTTTGTCCATTCTTTGTCATTGTTTGGAATCGGGCATTCCTCAAACGTCATTACGTCCAGTTATCGCAAGAACTCAAGCCGGCCGATCATCTACAACGTTGTGTCTTTGCTGACTGGGTTCTTGAAATACATGAAAATTTCATTATTAAAATTATCTTGACTGATGTGGCCCATTTCCACCCCGATGGCTACGACAATAAGCAAAATTGTCGCGTCTGCGGCTCGTAAATCCCAAGATTTATTGTTGGAAAGCCTTTTCATCCTCAACGTGTAACTGTTTGGTGTTGTTTATAGTCCGGAGATAACATTGGTCCTTACTTTTTCGAAAATAAGGCTGGAGCAACAGTTATGGTGAATGGATTGTGCTATCGAGAGATGATTAATAATTTTTTACGACCGGAACTTGATGATATTGATCTGGGCAACGTGTACTTGCAACAAGACGACGCTATGTGCCACATAAGCAATGAAACCACTGGTCTTTTAAGGGAAAAGTTTCCGGACCACCGAGATCTTGTGATTTAACACCTTGTGACTTCTTTCTTTGGAGCCATGTGAAAGGTAAGTTATACGCCAATAAGCCAACGTCGATTAAAAGTCTCAGAGATGGAACTCGGTAAGCTATTGAGGGCACTTACGATTTGGTGATGGAAAATTTCATAAAAAGGATACGGTCCTGTAAGCGTAACCGTGGCGGCCATTGAAATAAACATCCGATCATTTACCTCAAAAATGCCACATTTCTTCGAATATCATAATAAAACTTCTTATTGGAAAACCCATATGTAGCTTTTGGAATCACTTATTTAAGTCTGTTTCGTTGTTTCGATAAAACAAATTCAAAAACACCAAAATGTCTGCGCAACAGTGTGCCAGTGTGCCAAATTAACGCTCGTCATCACAGCCGGCAACAGCTTCAATATGCAATTATTATTTGATTTGGCCTGTCCTTGGGATTCGCCTTTGTTTTTTCGTTTTGAAAACCGGTTAAGGTATTATTTAAGTATATTTTGTTGATTACAATGGCAGTGGGCGCAACTGCTTAATTGGATGCTCTTTATTTGTGATTTGTCTTATCTTTTATTAAATGTATTATACAATACAATGCTCATTTTATTCATTATGTTTTATTATTGTATTTTGTTCATATTTAATCTTCACTCTTTGTTTTGTACTTCTGAGCACGAGCTGTGTTGCAATGAGGCCCTAAAACTGCGTGAAAAATATGAAAAATTGTTTTGTTGTTTTTCGTGTTGCTTGTCAGTCGACTCGTATGAGATCGTTTAATTGTTCATTCACAGAAAATAATTATATTATTATAAAAATAAAGTACCAAATAAATGAAAAAAAACTTGTGAGCTTGCGTCAGTGGGACTCATTTAGATCTTCATCGATTGTTTTCTCAACATTAAACCATGAACTGTGCTGGTTCAAATGTGTTTTTCTTTGTGAAAACACAATTGCTTGACATCAAGCACATAATTGTGCTGCTGTAAAGTCTGTGAGACATATGAGTATGCCACCGTATATGATGATGTGGCATATGATGACGTTGAAGTGCCACACGAGGCGCGAAACGTATTCGATCATTAGTGAAATTGAGCGCACTAATTTCCATGCTGACAGCAAGCAACGCTCTCACTGCCACTGTTGAACCGCAAAACTGTTACCAATGCAAATTGTGAAAGAGGTCACGTTAGCTTTATACACACATATACATACCAGTATATATTGGACTCGTAGATAATATTTCAAGAAGCTCTGTTGTTGCTTGTTGAAACCATCAAACGGTGTTGATGATGTTGAAGAGCTGAAGTTTTCTGCTGCCTGTTGCTATATATGTATATGCATGTACATATGTATGTATGTTTGCCTCGCAACATGAACACTTCACGCTCCAATAAAGTTATTAAATATTGTAATTGGTAAAGAATGATACATATTACTATTATTCATCATAAACTGTTGTTGTTGTTGCTTTTGCATTCAAAAAGTAGAATAAAAAAAGCGAAGAAGTCAATTGGAAGTTTGAATGACAGCATGAATTTATTATCGCCATGAATATTTCAATCAGCAGAGAATGAGTTATACATACATATATAAATATATATATATATTTTTTATGGTATATGTACATATATAATTCGCGCCTCATAACCACTGAAGCGATTTTTAGCCTATAAATTTTGATCATTTTCCATCAAAAGGAGGAGCCTACAAATTTTCCTATCCGCAAAGTTCTATATGTAACTAGGTAGCAGAGTTGGAAGAATGTCTTCAACTTATAACCCAACTACACTTGGGGAAGTTTCGGACCTCCTAGAACTCCGTCTTAACAAACGTGACAGCATGTCTTTAGATTCATCCATTTTCACAATGTTCTAGTCACTGTGGATTAACCCATTCCGCGAGTTCGGCATATTGACGACCGGAATAGCCGAGTGGTTATCATTTCGTGTACCATTCGGATGGTCAGGTGTTGAGTTCTACTCCGACCATCATCAAAAATTATGGAGAATAGTTCAAATTGAATTGAAATGATATGAAAAAAAACTCCTTGTAAAAATCCGTTGGTCTTTTGAAGGTGACTGGAATAAACTGTAGATCCCTTCATTTGTTCGAAAGGCCCGCAAGATGCGGTAACAAAGTGCCAATTATCTATCTAACCTAACCCAACCTAACCTAATATACTTTTGTTCTGTTGCGCAAAACCATTGGCACCAGAGCAATAACCTTCTCACTTTCCGTTTCTAATACTTTTCCTTAATAGCTCGCTAGCCTTAAGGCCCTGGCCCTGGGTTTACTTGCTTTGCTATGAAACCTGTCAGAACAGAAAGAACTATACTGGAACATATGAAAAGAGACAAAATGCAGTTTTGCTTTAAGAACTTAAAGCACTGCATAGTTTCATATAGATCTACATATGTCAAGGAGACAAGAAGGTGTTGCATGGATGTGTACAAGTATTTATGGTAGTATTGTCGATATTTTATCTAAAAAAGGTAGTAATATGAAGGATTTGTTATCCCAAAGACTTCATAAACCAGTCTTTGTCGGTTATATGATGTCTAACTCGTGCCTGCTATCCTACATTTGCTTCATATATCATGGTTAGCTATGCCCATTTCATATACAGGGTCCGCCATCTAACATTTTTTTTTTTAAACTAGTGGTTATTTTGAGTGTGGTAACACTGATGTTACATCTGATTTGACAGAAAGTTAGTTTTATCCTTCCGCTGAAAGAAAATGGTTGTGTATACGATTGAGGAACGGGCAGATGAGCGCTTGGCCGAAGACCCGGAATTTTACCAAAAAATCATCTTTTCCGACGAAGCTCATTTCAATCTTGGCGGCTACGTCAATAAACAAAATTGTCGTATTTGGGGGACGGAAAATCCGCACGTGATCGAAGAGAAGCCAATGCATCCTCAGAGAGTTACTGTTTGGTGCGGATTTTGGGCCGGCGGCATCATTGGCCCATTTTTCTTCGAAAATGCGGCAGGAGCCGCCGTTACGGTCAATGGCGAACGCTACCGCGCCATGTTAACGGATTGGTTCTTCCCGGAAATCGAAGAGGAGGACTTGGACAACATTTGGTTCCGGCAAGACGGCGCTCCGTGCCACACAGCCAACGTTACGATCGATCTTGTGCGCACTGTTTTCGGAAAAAAAAGTTACGTGGCGGACCCTGTATATGGGTCGCCTATCTTTAGGCCTACAACCGTACTGCAGTCCTTCAACGATCGCGTGAGCTTATAGTGGATGTATCCATATTAAATGCCTTCACAATTGTTCTTGGCGGTCTTACCATTCCATCTCGCTTTGATCCTTCTCACAATCTTTCCCCTCATTCCTTTTACAGAGCCTTTAGAATTTTTGTTTATCCTCTTCCGGTTCAACCCAATTCAAACACTACCATTCACTAGTGTTATCAAGCCAACTATCCAATCATGAAAGAATGTCTACAGACATGCGTTGGGCATAAAATTGTAAACTCATGAATCATCAAGTGACGCCTAAATTGTTTGTCGCTTACGCATTCTGGTGATATGTATGTAAGCAAGCAACAGTATAGAGAATGCAACATGTTAAAATATGTGCAGCATTTAATTTAGATACAGAATCGCTCTGAAATTTGACACCAATTGCTGTCAAAACATTTTTTTCTTCTTACATATATATTAAATTTTTTTATATTTTTTTTCAGCAGTACTTATTCATTTTGTGGTCTATAGCCCTAACCGCACTTGATTCATGATGTGTTTAAACAACACTATATCCAATACTGCACGGTAATTATGTGCATGATAGTGTAAGATAAATTAATTGTAGTGGAGACATACAAGTTTGAAAAAATTGCTTACTTCTTCTAAATCATTTTAATTCAGTTCCTTATTTCAAACATATTTTCGTGTGAATGCTAGATCAATTCATTTGGATGTATGAAGGCCACGTCGGTTTGAAACAATTTGATATAACACTCTCTAATGATACTGCTCCCAGAGTAAGACATCCATTTTGTTTAAAAGTTCAAGCAGAGAATTATCTCGCTTTGCTTTAGAAAATTCATGACTGTTGAAGTTAAGCTGTCTAGAGTTCGCTTGATGTACTATGTACACCTCTACCCACTCTTATGAAGAAACCAATTACCTTATTCTACATATGGATAAGATTAGTACGTGCCCAATCTATTGCTTATAGACTTTTGGGCAACCTAAGTGAAATAGGATGATCATAAGTATTTGAAACGCCATTAGATATTTCCAGATGAAGCCCTGCTGTCATTTTAACGAAGGTAGTTTGACTGATTTTATTTCAAATTTCGTCGGTCAGCATCTTTTTCGCTTTGACTTTAAATTTCCCACTCAGAAGCAAAAAGGGTCTTCGGCAATAATAAAAAATTTCAGTGTAGACTCCAGAAACCTACTATACGGCTCAGATTCATTATGAGGTCAATGTACAAAAACTTATATTTGATTTAATACATATTTATATTATACTAGCTGCCCCACAGACTCCGTACTGCCTCATCGATAAATAAAAGACCTAATCTTTTGTATAAAATGATTTTAAAACAAACAAATCGAATCCGTATTTAATAAAAAATCATTTATTGAATAAAGCATGAAGTTTTATTATTATTTTCGATACATCATGTTGCTTACTCACAAAACAGAGTTTTCCTGAAATACTGGCTATTTATAAGGTTTAAATTTGATATTCACAGACACACACTGTTAAAATACAGTCTGTTAATTAATTTAAAGCTTTCTCATAAACATTATTTTTTTTTGTTTTGTGGTGCGTAAATAAACAAAGAAGACGGTTTTCCGACGCGCGAACACGCGACGTATAATTGTCCATGCGCGAAACAGGGAAACTCCAAGTTGATTCCACAAACTTCTAACGACTGTCCTTGCGATTTTTTTATGGCCATCGCAAAGGGCAGACGTACTGAAAATCGAATGGTAAGTCCGTTGGAATCATCGGTATCCGCGGGATCAAGACATCCTCTCCTTTGTATTTTCCTTTTATGATTGTCGCCTCAATGACGTTATTCATCAGTCTTTTCACAGCCGGTCTTGTTACATTGCATAGTCGAGGTTGATTAACGTTACGCAGCATGATGACAACTGATCCTACTTTTAACTGCAAATTGTGAGGTGGTAATCCAGGCAATTTCCAGTGAATTTGCCTTCAGCACACCATAATCCAGTAGATTCACCAGTGTATTTTAACGCCTTACAATATTTACAAATTGTTTTCATTTCTTCAATTGTTACCGATTTGTCGGCACAATAATCAATTGCCGGATCATAGTGGAATGCAGCTCGTTCAAGAATCACAGGAGCACTGCGTCTGCGGATTCGCTCAATTTCATTATGTCTAGCTTGCTGTTGTTGTGTTTGATGTGCACGAACTCGTTGCATTCTAAGCCTATCTCCTACATTATCACTCACTAAAGAACGCAATTCTGAAATAGCAATATGACTATTTTCTTGATCTGTCTGTCTCTGGTCATCAGTGCGGTTAGCACGTGAGGTAGCTCTTCGCACATTTGATTGACTACAACGACCTAAGTCAGGTCGTCTTCTCCTCGGCATCGTAAATTGTAATTAATCAAAGTGAGAAAATTTCCCGCTCATTCGCGCATGCGAATTTGAACTTTATGCAGCGGATTACAAATTGACTCTCCATTTTATTTAGAAAACGTTTGTATGGGAAATAGAAAAATGCTGTTCTGAGGATTTTCCCGGCAATTATTCGAATTTTTCTCACCGTTTAAACCTTCCCTAGACCTCCACGAATAATTAAAGACCAAGATAAGATAAATCCGTTCAGCCGTTCTCGAGTTTTAGCGAGACTAACGAACAGCAATTCATTTTTATATATATAGATTATTGTCTTAATACCATGAGATTCCAAAACCTAAATCCGACCACTAATACCTCATCGGTTTTCTTGAAAGGGAATTCCACGCTAAATTGAATGTATAGAAAGCCGAATCGTTGAATAATTAAAGTCGAACAAAAACTTTCCCAAGTTAAATTCGATAGGAAATACAGAACATGATTATGCAATACCGATCGAATTCAATTCCGATACCGTGAGAAATTCATTTGGAGTACAGTTATAACAGGCGAGTATTTTTGGTATGGTTACTGTATAAAAATTCTATCGCATAAAAGTATTCCTTCATCGAAGAGCATTTTTAGGTTAGTTTAAATATACAATAATTTGATAAAAATCATATTGTACAATATTTTGCGAAATTAGAAAACAATGTTTTTAACAAAAAAATATATTTTTTCGATATCTTTCTTTAATTGCTAATATAAACTTATATTCCAATTCGTTAGTTCTCCAGAGAATCGTTCTCTTAATTGATTATCACTTTGTTAACTTAGTTTACTTACGAAACATTTTTTGGCTTCGCTCTGAAAATTATATATATAAATAATTGGCACTTTGTAACCGCAGAAGCGATTTTTCGGCCGAGCCAATTTGTGGTTTCGCGTCGTTTTTTCCAACAAATGGAGGGACCTACAGTTTATACTAAGCCGCCTCCGAACGGCTGATAGTTTTTATGAGGAGCTTTATTTCAAGTCAGAAATACACTCGGAGGGGTTGACATTACCAGACGAGGGGCGATCCCAATCAGAAAATGTAACTTAATTTTTTATTTAAATTAATTTTCTATAAATTTTTGGATGTTAGTACGACACCGGGATATGAACCCGCGCCTTCCGAATGTCAGTACGCAATGCTAACCACTCAGCTACCGCGGCCGCCGTGGTACATGTGTTTTATTTCCAAGAAAAAAAAAATACCAATATATTTAAGATCGGTTTTATATCAATTTTATCACGAAATTAATCTACGGGGAAAATTTTCGGTTGCAGCCAAGACCACCGAATATTATTTTTATTTCTTTCACATTTCTTATTTTACTTTTTTTCTTGTCCAGTGAGATTCTACCCTTTTTTGTCCTTAGTGGTTTGAACGTAACGATGAAATGTGAGAGCATAAATAATGTGGTCTTACGATAGTGCAAAAATGGTGCATCCAGCCTTCAGCAGATTTATATAATAACACAGTCAAAATTTGTAAGCACCGATCTCGGCAACCGTCTATAAAAACTATTTCCGCAAAATAGGGTCATGGAATCTTCCAAAACCTCAGACACTTTTCTTCTCGAATGACATCTTCATTTTGTATGGCTTCAATAGTTTCCCGTCGCTGCATCAATTAATTCTCAACACGTTTATAAATGAACAATGTCCATAATATTAAAAAAGATTTCGGGTAAAGCATACATTCCATTGCATAAATCCTCTTGAGCCTCTATCAAACCACCCAACCACGTTTGTGTGCCACCTACACAAAAAGATTGATAATATTTTCTCATTTCGTTTGACAGCAAACATATTTCTCAATACAAGCGGACCAGTAAGCATTGTTGTCGCTTCAAAATAGTAATTGCTTTTGATTTTCTTTGTTCACACAATAAATCGCAGTGTGCAGGGAGCGTGTGTATGTTTGTTGTACCATCTTTTTTGTTTTTTTTTTAATTAAAGACCACCGCCAATGAAAGCACTTCGAAAATGACCGGCCATAGTACGTGTATACCGGCATTATTAACAACAAAACATGGGTTCAATCAATGGGCTGTACAATCAATCAATCAAGCGTAGAATTGACGTTTTCGTTTGGTGAATGAAGAGAAAAGAAATTGTGTGTTGATGCCACAACACATCAACACCACTTTCAATTTCATTTATTACGAACTAAAGATCAATCAAAAGAAAAAATCTTTGACATCTTTGGTTTTTATTTTCTCTGATTTTTTATTTATTTTTGCTTATGTTTCCTCTGGTAGAAGGTGGATATGGATGGCAATATGAATGTGTATCATGTGAGCTCTTATAGGCAAGCAATTTCCATGTACCATATTGTTTACCACTGTTGAGGCAGTCCGTGGGGAAGGCTCGTGACGGTACAAGCTGTTTTCCAAGTATTTATGCCCGTTTTCGTTTCTCTTTGTTTACTTGATGGAATGTTATTTTAATTATGTTTCGAAAACATCACAGCAGGTCTCTCGCCCACGTACAACATTCTTAAGTACACTGCAGGTCATGGCGTGCAGAGTACCCTTCGCTAATCATAAATCTTTCATGCCCAAAGAATGACAATTGAGAAACTCGTGTCATTTCGAGCAATTACAAAAAAAAAAAAAAAATAATAATTATCCTTTTGTGCTCCTGTCAACAACAATTAAAAAAAATTCAACGATCAAAACAAATATTTAAATTTATGTAGGTATGTAATTATTACTTATCTTCGAGAATTTTAATAGAGTTGTCATTGTAGTTTTTAGTCGATTTTAAATAATATTTCGGGGAAAAGTAATTATGAGTCATGTGATTTTGACCATAAAAAAACAGTTATGAAGGGTAGGAAAAACAGGGTTACACATTTTGCGGTTACAAGAACAAAACCTAAATAAAATGAATTTCAAACAATTTTTAATAAAATTTTTTATTATAAAATTTAAACCTTGGCATTATCTCTGGAATCCTACATCATTCAAATATTAAATTTGCGATCGATCGATCCCTTTGATGTAATTTCCATCAGCCATTACAAAACAAATGGCATGTTCTTTCATATAGTCCCCCTCCAAAAAAAAAGGCCTACGTTGTCAAATCACACAATCCCGGTGATCGATTGACATCGCCAAGACTAGGTGGCCGGGAAATTTTTCTCGTCTTGTTGAACAATCTTGTTGAAACCACAGAGTGTCCAGGCAAAAAAAAGACGATTATCATACGACCATAACGCTCCGAATTGACAGTGGTAGTCTCGCCGTTGTCGTTTTCAATAAAGTGAGATCCAATCACACTTATGAAGATGTAAGAACTTCCAGCTCCTGAGAACGTCGAGAAATGGGCACAATCGGGTCTTCGGTTACACTTTCACTTACAGTAGCGATCTATCACAAATGATCGAGCAAACTTCTCTTAAAGCACGAAATGTGGCCACATTTGAATTGCTTTTTTTAACTAAAACTAAACATGTTTGGTTTAGCTTTATGGAGCTGTCTCAGACCATATATATTTTTGGCATAGTGAAAAAATGTTTACAACAACAATTTAATTTGACATTTATGTTTGACAGCTGCCAAAATACAGCTTTGCACTTTTGAAACCACAAAATGGTATATGGCTACTTGGTAAAATCCGTCCGTATATGGGACAGATAAGGCTTTCGTGATCATTTCGTGTAGTTAGCACCATCAGGCCCTTTTTCTTTCCTTTAGCTCTCTCTCTTAATTCGCTTACCTATGTCAATGTCACCGCATATCTCAAATAGCTCGTCGTACCATCGTCTGCATTATTGGCGGTCGTTCTACGTATATAGGGAACCTTAAATATTCCACAAAACCTCACTCTCAAGAGCTCCTATACCTAACTTATTGGTTACACTTCTGCGCCATATCTCAGGACGGAAATGATGGGCAGGTTGGGGAATTTGGACGACTCCTCAACCTACTCAATCTAAAGTAGCATCAGGAGGGTATACGTATATGCATTATCCTTCAACGCCGACATTATTATTAGTGGTCTAGAACTCTGACCGTCAACGTTATTTATTCTTAGCAGCGCAGTGTCAGATCTTTATAGTGTTGCCGAAGGCATCTTTGAAGTTAAAAAAGTGCGTATCGTTTCTATTCCTACGGATCTACCATATACATTTTTGATATAATATTCTTTTCATGGAACATTTATTAAATCATATTCGACTGAGTATTCAGGCTAGCCTTCTGCGAACTTAAAGTTAAAAGGAAAAACTGAATTTATCCAGGCTGTCGGAATGATCCTTCAAAACGAACTGAACGTTGTTGAGTAGGTAACTCTTTTGCTTCTAGAAAAAATTTTAACCTATATATTTCAGGAAAGTCGCCGCTTGTTTTCTCATAATACAAATGAAACTAGTCTATCGGTGAGCTGATTTCGGGAACTTTCTTTTTCCTTTCCATGCTAAACTCTATGTATGCTTTAAATTCAAATTTTTTCCGACCACCAAATGTTTACTCTTAATTCGTCTAAAATGTGCAGCTCAGAGGAATGTCCAAGTGTGCCCCAAAATTGGGTCAGCTACCAAAGTATTTTCTAACCGAGCGAAGCGGCGATCCCTCTGGTGTTTGATATATATGCATATATTCAAATATACATACATACATATGTCCAAACACATCTACTATTGTGTGCAAACATTTGTTTCTATTTAAAATACCATGTAATTATTTTTTACTGTAATTACTGTACTAAGTGGCTGCGATTATGTATAAATATCCATACATATGTACATATGTATTCATGCATTTATCATTACAATTTTTGCATACATTTCTGTTAATATATTTGTGTGTAAATAAAAATTTAAAATGCAAATCAGAAAACTTTTTCATGAATTTCCGCATTCGATACGAGATTTGTCTGCATTGAGCATGACCAAAAGGCCATGCGTCCGTCCACCCATTGGAATTCTACGGTGTGACCCATTTCAACTGACTCTGCGGTCAGATTGGCCATTTCATTCAATTAGATTAAAGCAAATCAATTTGCGGGAAAAGTTTTAGAAATATTTTACGAATTTGTGGTAAATTCGAAATATGTTGTTGTTGTTTATTATTGTTATTAATCAGGGAAGTGTGCTTCGGAATTAGATATATTAATTTAACAATATTTGATTAGAAATAAAGCGAAAAATAAAAGAACTTTAAATTCTGAAAAAAATTCTAAATAAAGAGTAAGAAATAAAATAAAATGAAATGAAATAAAAAAATAATATTAATAAATAAAACAAATAAAATAAAATAATAAATAAATAAATTAAAATAAAATTAAGTAAATAATTAAAATGAAATAAAATAAAATAAAATAAAATAATAAATAAATAAATTAAAATAAAATTAAGTAAATAATTAAAATAAAATAAAATAAAATAAAATAAAATAAAATAAAATAAAATAAAATAAACTAAATAAAATAAAATAAAATAAAACAAAATAAAATAAAATAAAATAAAATAAAATAAAATAAAATAAAATAAAATAAAATAAAATAAAATAAAATAAAATAAAATAAAATAAAATAAAATAAAATAAAATAAAATAAAATAAAATAAAATAAAATAAAATAAAATAAAATAAAACAAGACAAAATAAAAAAAATTAAACATAATAAAATATAGTAAAATTAAATTAAATGAAAGAAAATAAAATAAGATGAAACAATATAAAATAAAATATAACATAATATAATAAATTGAAACAAAGTAAGATAAATTAAGTAAATTTAAATATTATGTATTAATCAATAATTAATGAGATATTTTTCAACTGACAAAATATTGTTTTAAAGACAGCCCAAATATTTCCCATACAAATGATTCTTCAGAAGTTTACTTCTTATGTATTATTCTTATGTGAATTTTTTTATTATATTAATTAACTTTTTATCAGTATCAGAGATCAGTATTTCAAATCCATTATATACTTATAATTCACAATATAAACTCTGCTTAATGAGATTTGCGAAAATAAAAAATATATTTTCATTGGTTTAACCTTCATTATTTGATGATAAAAATCTCTGTCTGCAATTAAACTTTATTATTACCATAAAAATGTAGAAAATTAAACTTTTTGAGCAATTAATGGAAAAATATGTTTTTTGTTGTTCTTTCTGCAACATGTTAAAGGTCTGTACAACAAATTGGTATTAAATGAGTATAATCAAGTAACGGTGCTTTTTATAACACAAATTTACAAGGAGTGGCTACAATATTTTAATATTTTATTAAAAAATGTAAATATTTATGTTACAAGCATTTTATTGCAGAAATAACTCGTAGAATTATGTGTGAATGAATATAAAAAAATATGAATAATTTTTTATGCAATTCCCAGCTACAATTGCAATGAAATAAACCAACGTTGAATTGAAGTGCAAGTTGCAACTCGCCTTGGCTGGCATTTGTCGTCATTTCGGATTCTTTCAATAGAGCCAATTGCAATGTCAACGTTTACTTTGTTGATTTTTACGAGGAAAAAAGTGCACATTTCACATATTTTTTGTTCATCCTTTTCTAATGAATAATTTATTTATGCAGCAATTTGTTGAATTATTTCGCGTGAAAGTTTCAACAGCGTCAACCGCAGCAACTGTGTAGCACTGAGGATACATACGAGTATGTATGTGTGTATGTACGAGTACACACATAAATACATAGTTGTTTGCTCTAACGGTTCGCTTGATCGTTTACTTTGTGATTTTATTTTGATTTAATGCTTTCGTATAAAATGTTTTTTAATTTTTAATTTTTTTATTATTTTTTTCTTTGCCTCAGCGAAAGGGGGAAATTCCTGTTGGAATATTTACGTTGATGAAGGCGCTTATTGTATTGATTGTTTTAATTAAGTGGACTTGTTATATTGTTAGTGTAACATTTTTCTTTTATACATGCTTAGTGTCAAACTCTGCTCAGCAGGAGGACGATGAGAGGCACATAAATATTCAGATGTACATATGTTTGCATTGACTTATTGTGTGCCACACCACAGCTGAGTACTGTCTCTTAGTTTTTGCACACTCTAAACACCATCAGGAAACCATCGATACCCGACTTGCACTTTGTATGTGCATTTTAATTTCACAGCATTTCGTAATTACGTTTCTTTGTTTGCACTCTGGGGGACTCGCATTTCGTAATTGTATTGATTGACAATTAAAGTGGACAAGTTGCATGGTGTGTTTTCTGTTTTTTTATATTTTTTTACATGTTCGACTGCAACAAAATTTCCAATTAATTTTTGTATTTATTAAAAATTAAATTTAAAAAAAAAATTTAATTTAATTTTAATATATACTTTAAAGGTGAGAAAAAATATATATTAAATATATTATAAAAAATAAAATAACAAATAATACATAATCGATAATATCGTCTCTCTGAGAACCAACAACAATGTCAGCCTTGAAATCTAGCGCAGATCCGCTCTCACCAACGGATGCTAGTTTGGATTTTTGTCATACAAACTTTTTGATGATTTTAGTAACTTTTTTTTTTTTAAACAGTGCGCACAAGATCGATCGTAACGTTGGCTGTGTGACACGGAGCGCCGCCTTGCTGGAACCAAATGTTGTCCAAGTCCTCCTCTTCGATTTCCGGGAAGAACCAATCCGTTAACATGGCGCGGTAGCGTTCGCCATTGACCGTAACGGCGGCTCCTGCCGCATTTTCGAAGAATGGGCCAATGATGCCGCCGGCCCAAAATCCGTACCAAACAGTAACTCTCTGAGGATGCATTGGCATCTTCGATCACGTGCGGGTTTTCCGTCCCAAATACGACAATTTTGTTTATTGACGTAGCCGACAAGACGGAAATGAGCTTCGTCGGAAAAGATGATTTTTTGGTAAAATTCCGGGTCTTCGGCCAAGCGCTCATCTGCCCATTCCTCAATCGTATACACAACCATTTTCGTTCAGCGGAAGGATAAAACTAACTTTCTGTCAAATCAGATGTAACATCAGTGTTACCACACTCTAAATAATCACTAGTTCAAAAAAAAAATGTTTGATGGCGGACCCTCTTTTTGAATAACTTAATTTATTATATTTAGCTATATTTGAGTTAAATACTTTGTAAAAATGTCACGAAAATGTTCGACCAAACAAGACTGTTTCTATTACTCGTGTGGAGAATTAACTTCTAAATCTCAGCGTCAAAATTTCACCTCATTAATTGAACAAAACTATTTCGAATTTCTTGGATTTCCTGTGAGGAGTCGAGATAAATCTGTGGTTCCACATAAATGCTTTGTAACGAGTGTGAGACTTCTATTAAGATGGGCATAAAGAGCACTAGGTTGCTCTAGGCATTTGCTATACCAATGAGTTGTATGGAACCAAAGTATCAGATAAGGTATTAAACCAAGTCTAAACACACTATCCGTTGTACAACACCTGTCTTCGGCCAAAACCTACATTCTGCATAGCGCCGATTGGCCTGTGCCGAAAACTTCAAATCGGTCAGGAAGACCGTATACTAGTAAGAAATTCACCCAAAGTTAGCACGAGATACGGGAGCTCAGAGGGAATAAGTGTAGGTCCACAAATATGACAACTGAAGAGAATGGGTGAGTTCTTTAAAAAAAAATGTTAGCAACAGAAATGGAGCCCAGGAATGTTAACAGAATTTTGGCCTACGATAAACCAAATGATAGGAGTTTTCGAGACAAAGCGAGGTGAGCTGTACAAGATAAGCCACGACTTTGACACCGGCCAATAAATAGAAGTGAAAGTACCCCTGCTTTGAAAGTATTTAAGTGGAAGCGGAGTTAGACGCAGAGCTCCACTTTGTTGGAGCATCAGGTGGAAAGTTATTTTCTGGTTTCTCTTGGCACTTCCAAGAGGCGCCACAACACGATAAAAATAATAATATGATGATAGTGAGTCTCAAGTGAGTTCGAAGCTTTTTGATTCAGAAAACAAAGTTTTTTTTCTATAATAAAAAATATAAATTTGAAAATAGGAGCCAACATTGAGTTGCCCGCACCTGAATTAAGTATACGTGATAGGTGACCCGTTTGTCGAATGGTGTTACTTACACTTTAATGCTAAGAGCAGTTCGTCAACATGGGCGTATGTGAACTCGAGAATTCGGAATAATACATAAAGACTTAAGTTGCTTAAGCCTGGAATTATTTGGTGATTAAATTATAAAATTTGAGAAAAAATATATAAATATTTTCTATAATTAGAGTGCATGTAGATAGATGGCCTTGATATATTGATAGGTTTGGCTTGGTCTAATTAAGTCATGAGACCTAACCTGATCATATAATAGTCTTTATGATTGTATTAATTAACCTACAGTTGGGAGAAGATTCTTACGACGTCTGACTGCCCATTTTTACAGAGAATCATGACGACTGTGATACGTGCTGCTGTGTATAAAGCTTCGGCTTGATGGTTTGATCACAAATCACTCGGAAGTTTTTCCACACCTGTGAATTGCGTTCGTCATATGACAGGGACATGATATCTACACATTCTAAAATATCCAGCAAAACAATAAGCATTTCTGTCATTACTGTAAAAAGCCCCTGATATTACTTGATTTCTGCAAAGTGATAAATCCGTGCGTGTTTCGACGAGGTACCTGCGTTATGATTGATTGTCACCTGCTGCCGGTATTGTTATTGTAGTTGTAAAATATAATCCGAATCGGTTTTGGGATTATCTCGTTATAAAGACCCGACAGTCGTGGGAAATACTGGGATTCAGTCACCTACTTGACATATCGGAAATGAGTTCTTTAACTCACAACTCTAAAAATGTATGTCAGTTCCGCTTGGGAGTTTTTGAGAATCTTGCATTTCTTCTCTACTCAGCTACTGCAGTTAGTGGTTAAAGAAAATAGTAGTAAATTCTTAGAAAAGAAATTAAATAAACGAATTTAATGGTCAGCGGATGAATGAGTAAAAGAGATAACAAAAATAATATGGACTGAATAAGGAACACTGCACATCTAAATATATATATCTACATATATGTATATATATAATACATATCGACAACTTTCACAGAAGTTTGTTTTCAGTTAAAAGGATTTGTAAACTTTTAATATTCCTAAAGCTAGCAAAGAGAATCCGAATCCGTGCACAAGTCTGAATTCATTCAACAATATTTTTTTCACACAAAAAATGGGTGCTTTTTAGACATGCGGTTTTCAAGAAGAATTGAAATGTACATATATAATTTAATATTTTGGCCAAGAATTTAGCTTGATTATAAAGATACGGGCTTACCTTTAAGTTAAAAAATAATTTACGGAGAGTGATGTCACGGTTGGCTGGAATAAGCTCCAACAGAGAGATCCAATTTTTGACCACTTTTTGCGGCAATTGGGATTAGAGGCCAGCGGATATTCTCTTTAAAGGCTCGTTTTTGACCCATTCACCGAAAGCTCGACCCGAAAAGAAAATTTCTTCGCTGAAGAACATCAATACGAGTTGAAGTTGCGTAAATTCATTTATTCTATACTTTTTTGTGCTTCGCAGAAAATTATTTTTCGCTCATAAAAAAGTTATTGCATTTAGCCGCCAACATTAGATAATAAACACGATATCGGTTGTTTTGAGGAAAGGTGTTTGTGATACATGCATACATACATACAAATATTCAATCAAACATACAATCGTGCCCCTACCTATATGAATTTCCCTGTATGCGTGTGGTCCAAAATGGATTTGGCACATTTCTCTTCCAAGCGATTTGGTCTTCAGGGTGTAGTTAATCAAAGTGCGGTTTCGCCCACGTCAGCTCAATTGTTCGTGTGATTGTTGCTTAAGCTTAACGTCTCTTCATCATTCATAGAAATTCATCTGTAGTCACTTACTTGTGGATTAAAGCCACAGCATTACATTCTTGGTGGGTACGTTTTCACTATATTGAAGTTGGTGCTTTTTTGGGCGAGCTTTTTATCACACTCATTGAAGTACTATTTACTTTCATATAAATACTAAAACGGCCGCTGGAAGTTTTTACGACTTTTGTTAAAAGGCTTCAATTGCTGGGTTGCACTTTAAGTGCAATTCTCTACTGGGAGTACCAAGGAGTGACAGTCAATGATATTAGAGGTTTACCACCCGCCTATACTGACTGCTTTCTTCCACCAGATAGTCTGGAAAATTCACCTTCTTTCCTTTGAACCAACAGCAGTCTCCTTTGTCGCCTCTTTCTAACGCGGCAGCCACAGTTCTTGCTGTGGTTGCTACGTTATCGCATCTGCTATAACCAAGCACTCACTTCAGCTGAGCACTGCCCTGAGTCAAAATTCACTGGTCTCGGCTTGTAAAGTAAACTTTTTCGTAAAGTTTGGGCAAATTTGTACCGGTGCTTGGCTGAGAGCACCTTTCAGAGCCTATTGTTACTTCCATTACTTATCTTTTTTCAGCATTTTTTTGGAGAATGAGAAACTCGTAAGAAGTTGTGGATGAATCCTCTAAACTACGATTTTACTACCAGCAAACGTCTGAGCTCTTGTACGTTTGATGTGGATGTCAGCTCTTTGATGGCTCCTACTTTATCCGGGCCTGTATTGATGAGCCTAGCACATACTAGATTAACGCCGAAGCGCCCGTTTCCTTAGTTGCCTGGATCTGAGAGCCGACACCTAAAAATTATAAAAATTTAATTTAAATAAAAAATTAAGTTAAATTTTCTAGTTGCGGTCGCCCCTCGACACGGAATTTCAAGCACTCCGAGTGTATTTCGGACATGAGATCAAAAGCTTGTCATTAAAAACCATCAGCCGTTCGGAGGCGGCTCGGGACTGTAGGTCCCTCCATTTGTTGGAAAACATCAAGGCAAACAAGACAGATTGGAGGACGAGCTTGGCCGAAAATCGCTTCAACGGGTGTAGTAAGCGCTACACGTCATTCACAGTTTCCGGACATAGGTAGTTAGAGTGAAGAGTCGGTCTACACTCTGCCCCAGCAACGTTTCCGGGTTTACTTGAATGGATCAACCGCACGCGTTCGCCTACTTAGACGATATTATTATCTCAAACACTACATTAGATAGCCACGTAAGACAACTCACAAAGAGAAGTCAGCGTCGGTCTGGCACGGACCGCTATAGTGGACGTAGAATCTCCATTTGCCTTTCCTATTTTAGGCCAAAACTATGGGTACGATGTATGGACTATGGAGGCTTCTGCAGTTTATCTCTAGTTTCTCACGTATCTCTTTGCTAATCATCTCCTGCATTAAGAGATTCTTCGGGAAGTTCCTCTATTCGATTGAACCGTCGTCTCGCATCTCTATTTCTTAGGCGACAATGTAGAATATCACGGACAACTTCTCGAACTGCTACAACGCTCTTCTGATGAACTCACTCACTTCGAGTGGTCTGGTGTGGTTGATAGTTTCTGATTGATACGAATTTGTCGTAGTTCTTGGACCTTCATCTTCGATTGTGGTCAAGGTATTTTTTCTTCCTGTTCAACTCTCAACTTTACTGACTCTCCTCGGCACTTGCATTGATTATTGAATTAAATCGGTGAAATCGGCTCTAGTCGATTAAATTGAAAGCTTATGCATTAGTGAAAGCTCGAAACTAGTAAAAGCTGGCCTACCATAATATTACTCTTTATGTGGCAAAACCAAGTTTAACCGTAGTTTCCCTTATATGATTTGAGAGCTTCGCAAATATTAGTTTGTTTTTTATTACGTTTAAGAAGTCCAAAGAAAATAATTTACTTTCACTCTCTCTTTATGATTCCACCATATGATTTTGCTATTATATAATATTTATGATTTATTAATTGTGTGCAGACCTGCAGCTCACATTCATATTTCTTATGAAAATCTACACAGCCGCCAATCCTTCTCTTCCTCCCTCCCCCCTTAACTGAGAAAGTAAATAAGGTACCGGCTTCTTTGACTTCCTTTCAATTACCTCATTTCCTTAGCAGCACTACATTGCCCTGGGCGTTGCATGATCCTCGGCCGTAATTAAACAATAGCGACTTGGTTATTTTATCGTTTTATATATTCACGTCTTTCTATAAAAAATCATTAACACACAAATTTTAGTGCTGAATAAAAATGCTCGAGCTTGCAAAGAATTATGTGCATTTGCTTGTATGTAGGTGTGTGTGTAAGTTTGTATAGAATGTGCGCATAAATACAATAAAGAACGTTAAATGGAAAATCATAAAGTATGTATATTTATGCATGTATGTGTATGTATGTACGAAGGAAAAGGCGTTTTCCTGCCTGAACGCAAATGAAAATCTACAAATGCAAAGAAGTAAGGGAAAATCAGCTCTTGAGAAACGGGGGCGGGCGTTGGGGGGAACGAGCAAATTAGGATGATAGCACAGTTGATAAGTACAGATGGACTAAAATGAGTCTGAGCCAACTGTGTGGTTGGTGTTGGTTGTGTGTATGTATGTACGTGTATAGTTGTATATCTGAGTGTCGATGTCTGTTCGGGCGCGTTGCGAACGAGTGGTAATTAGAGTAGTTGGAAATTAATTAAAGGTGCAGCTGGCAACAGCCCAGAAAGTAAAGCAAAAAACAAAAGAAAATACCAGTGCTGTTGTTGTTTTTGTTGTTGCTGCTGCTGCTGCTGCTGTTGATGAATCCTCTACATAGCGGCTTTGCCGACAATCATCCACTAGAGTCGCTTTCGTCTGTTTATCCTTTAAAAAAAAGAAAAATTTATAATGAATTTTAAAATGCTCCGATAAACACAGCGAAAAACTAATTTTTGGTGAATGTGCGGTGTGATGTTATCACAGACAGAAGAACACATACATACATACATACAAGCATGCGTAGCACAAAAGTCCGTTACATCAAAACAGAAATGAATACTGGATGTGTAAAGAAACGTTCATTTTGGTGCCATAAGTTCGGTACTAGATTTTACTACTCCGCCGCGAGTCGAGCCTTTTGAGGTAAGATACCAAATTTTTGTACCAGTTTCTACTTCTATAAACCCTCAATTCAATGGCTCTTTCTTTTTCGCAAATACTTTCGATTTCCGAAATAGGAGATTCGTTTTATACTTCTTCTTTCTCCGAGCCTTTACCAAAGCATATCAGGAGTGGGATAGAGTGGCCTACACTACAAAGTTTCAGAAACAGGATTTCTGCTCCAAAAGGTCGTGACTTTTAGTTCATCTCAAGTCTTTTAAGTCGAAAGAACTACGAGAAAACGGAAGAGAATAGAGCAACTGGAGTAAAGGATCTCTCAAGGTCTTTACGGATGAGCCGTAGCTTGATGAAAAGGTTAGCGGTGATGTAATTGTCGAATTATAGCCACAATAACCGAGTGGTTAGTATTGCGTATTGCCATTCTAAAGTCCAGGATTCGAGTCTTGGTTCGATCAATAGCCAAAATCATAGAAACTTCATTGTTCCAATTGTGGTCGCCCCTCGGAAGAGAATGTCAAACCGTCCGAGTGTATTTCTGACATAAAATAAAAACCTCGTCATAAAAATCCATCGGCTGTTCGGAGGCGGCTCAGAACAAACGGTAGGTCCTCCAGCCGTTCAACATTTGCTTTGGTAGCTATCGGGCTCGCCGATAGTAGTAATGTTGTAGAGTCTACCTGTCGGTTGTGAAAATGTGTTTCTCTGTAAAAATGCATTCCTCTTTTGGTTGCCTTTGAATCAGTTCCCAGTAAGCGCAGTGAAAGTATTTCATCTTGTTCTTACCGCGACATGTGAGTTTGAATCTTTCCAAAACACCAACTTGCCTTCTATGCCAAAATTTGGTTTGCTTTTGTTGCACGGGTACGACTTGAATCTGCTCCCAGTGATAAAAGCGTTTCCATTCACTTGGATCCGAGCTTACTTTGTCCAAGTTGGCCCACAAAGGTGAAGGAAGCTTCTTGCTTAACAAAACCCGTACCCTTTCATTACAAGATTGGTATTCCCGCATTGAGGCTTTGGATTCTGCGAGCCCCACTGTTGGTAGGAGTATAAGCTGAAATCAGCTATGTAATTTCTACTGAACTGCCTACGGGGAGAGCTGAGACGAAACTACATTTATATCTTATTACAACAGACTTACATAAAAAGTGCGATCTTCAACACCAGCAACCTCAACTCTTGCTTTTTTTCTCAATTTTCACGGTTTCCGTCCCACAGTCGCTTTCGGTGGAATAATTAACTTCAGAAAGATCGCGAGTAAGTACCTAAATTGCCGCACACGCCGCTTCAATACTCGTTGGGTTACTTGTTCTGACTTAACCATCCTCTAACTTGTCCGGAAACCCGGAGAATCCGACAAAGTGAACTTAAAAAATTCGGTTTCGGTGTACGCAGCCTCGTCACAGCTCTATTGCAAACATACTTTTATGTGTACGAAAATACATACGCACGAAATGCGGTTAATGCGCACTGCTAGTGTTTGAGCTTGTCTCGAGTTGATGCTGCTCAGCGTTGTTCTTTTCTATGATGATTATTCACCAACATTTTTGATAGCAAAAAAGAGCAGCTCAAGTCGGCGGTTTTTGTGGTGTTGATGGGTAATGGAGAGAAAAAAGTAGAGAGGAATACATACATACCATACATAGATACGTGTATGTACACACATAGATACCACCAACCATATGTAAGATTATCTTGGCGTAGGTAAAGGCTGTAGTAGTTTGTTTTGTTGCGGTTCATCAGAGTCGACAGACGATGATAACGGTATACCCGTAAGATGATCACATCTTTTATCGTTAAGGGTATCGCACACGTGCATCGACAAAGCAAATTATACGAAAAGAAGGCGGCTTTGAAGTTTTAATCCATTTATACATAATCTGACACATACATACCGGCACACTGTGAGGAAAACTAATTAGGGGGCAGAGATCAATTCCCAAGCGTCGTATATATTACATTGCTCAATGAAAGCGGAGATTTGTTTAAAGAACTTTGACAAAGCAATTTTTTCTATCTTAGAATGTAAGTTTCGTTAGAGTTTGTTGACCTCTGGGGAGAGTACATATTTAGATGAAGAAAATGATTGTAGAAATTCATTGAATATAATTAAATCGGTACTCGCTGAAGCATTTTTTGGCTGAGCTCCTTCTGTAATATGCCTTGTAGTTTTCACAACAACTGGAATGACCTACAGTTTATTCTGAGCCGCCTCCAAATGGTTGAGGTTTTTAGTAGGAGCTTCATCATACATTTCACGTCAGAAATTCCCCTGAAAGGCTTGGCATTCCCTTCCAAGGTCCGACCGCGTTTACAAAAAATAGTTTTCTATAATTTGTTTGATCAGACCAAGATTCCGATTGTCAGCATTGCGGCCGCCGGGGGATTTTTATTTCCCTACATAGAACCAGCCTCCCTGCAAAATATCAGTCTCCTTTGTCCAGTAATAAAGAAGGGTGACCCGACGTTATGCGCCAACTACCGGAGAATCAGTCTTATTGGCCATTTCATACAAGGTTCGGTCGAGCTTATTACACTAAAGGCGCTTGCCAACACACTGATTGAACCTTATCTGTGCAGATTTAGACCTGATAAGTCAATTATCGACCTGATAAGTCCACTATCGACCAGAATGACATTGAACAAGATCACCTGTTCTGCCTAGGTAAGAATGGGCCTCTTCGAATCTTACAATACCGGACAAGGTTTCAGAGAAGGCGCCACTCGAACGTGCGTCATCTTCAACTTCGCGTAGGAAGAAGTACTGCGGTACACCGGTATACATCACGATGGCACTATTTTCTACAACAGTGTCCAGCTCATTATACTCGTATATGCCGATGATATGGATGTCATTGATCGTTGAAAGCGAGATGTTCCTGCTGCAACTAAAACGAAGGACACACTTTTTACGACTGGGTTCATACGTTCTATCGAACCATTCAACTTACGAAGTTGTCCAGCAATTCACGTATTTTGGATGTTAGCCGCGGCTCAGTAAGCAAAAGTGCAGTAGAGCCCTCTCTCGATCGAGAAAACTAACGCTTTACAAGAGACTCACTTTACCTGTGCTCTTATATGCCGCAGAAATAGCGGTTGTGTCGCAGACGGTCGCCCTTTATTCGAGAGAAAAGTAGTTCGAAAAACTCTCGGTGCCTTTCGTACTTGGGACGACTAATGTATTCGAATGGGACCCGAACTGACCGGATATTTTGTACTTATGTAGGATGAAGCTCCAATGAAGAAGGTATTCAATGTGATCGTGGATTGAGGGATACAAGCCTATCTACGCACGCAATGCTGAGACACCTGGAGAGAGCTGTCGCAGTCTGCCGCAACTCGTTAACTAGTTGTAAACTCTTCCTCAGTAGGAAAGTAACTCCAGATTTTGGGATTATTTGTTTGCAGTTATGAATCCTGTCATAGACAGATGGTTTTGGCAACCCAGACTTAAAAATAATTAAACCTGCCAAATACTAGAAGCTAAAAAAAGACATAAGAGTGTCATGCATTATTCCAGTAATAGAGGCACGACAGCGATCAATTGGGCAATTTGAGCAATATTTTCTGCGCTTGTTATAAGAGCAACTATACAAGGCAAACACATTTTCCTAGTTCAGAAGAGTTTGGGCATACAGTTGGAATTTCAATAGGAGAGATATTTCTATCTATGTTAACTCTTTAATGAAGAAAATAAAATAATGTAATCTTACCAGGCTGATGAAGTTGATCTGGAATTATGCGTTTTCTTAAAGAACATATTTTACTCGGTAGGCGCAAAGAGAGATACACGTTTTAGACTTACATTTTATGTAATAGAACCTGACCCGTATGGCCTCTCCTCTATGAATTTCTAGAATTTTTTAAGATTAGATTCAAGACTGTAGGGTTGGCAGTATAGAGACCCGACTGAATAAGTGGAAACAAAATTTCGTTGATATCTAAACGTTGCTTGGAGGCAATTCAGCCATCTTTAATCCACCACCAGCCTCCGCTACAACCAACCAAATAGTTTCAAGTTGATTTTAAAATGATGTGATAAATGTATTTCCATCACAAAGGACCATACTTGTACATCACAAGTAGCCTCAACCACCCATAAGGTCTAAGAAATCTGGACTGTGTTTTCAAATGTTGTAGATGTTGTAGAGAGAATGGCATGGACGATATGTGATTTCAACAGGACGATAGTGGCCTTGATAAACGTATAATTAGCCGACACGGTTAATTGGTCTTTTCTGTAGGGAGTCGGTGCGGTTAAGTGCTACACCAACCATCTAGACCTGAATCACAAAATACAAGTCGCCTTTGCAGCCATGGAGGGTCAAGGATATGAAAATTTGCTGATAAATTTGGTCGATAGACAGAACAGAATGGGCTACTGTATGACTAGCCATATACATGAACTAGCATTTCATTATTAATCGGAATTCTGACGAATTTCAATAAATGCAAAATCATTAAAAATATTTATTCGTCTTTTTTTCCATGGTCCACGCGTTACATCGCTTCCCA
The DNA here is from genome assembly GCA_037013455.1 of Ceratitis rosa. Lineage (NCBI taxonomy): Eukaryota > Metazoa > Arthropoda > Insecta > Diptera > Tephritidae > Ceratitis > Ceratitis rosa. Next base: position 5,148,092 of record JAWMAG010000002.1, on the reverse strand, counting down.
AGCGCGACCAAAACTCAACTTGGAATATAAGTTTTTTAATATGTATTTGTCTTTGGTTAAATTTTTCTCGTAATTTAAATCTAGAATTTTGTAATTTTTTTCCAAAACTTTATGATTAATACGCATTGAATATGTACATAAATACATATTTATATAGCCATTCATCAGCACTATCAGCTAAGTTAGCTGGGAAATAGTTAAAGTTTACATTAGTTTTGATATATACATATATGTATGTATGTATGAGTATGTACATCAACATGTACGTATATTTATGCAACAGAAGATTTTCAATCTTCTCCCACTGCTCGCAAATACTGCAAGTATGTATGTATTTTTTGTATTTCATTATAGTCCTTCCCCATAAGTTTTCAATACAAGGACACGCCGACGCGCAATCAGTGGACGTTGTATGTACATACATATGTATGTACCTATGTATATTGCCCATTTTTTATTCAATTGAAATTTACAGTATAGCGCGCAAACTGTACTCGTATATACACGTACATACATATATTGGAGGTAAAATTATTACTTTGCATAAGTGTGCTGGCATGGCAAAAGTGCATAACTCAATTAAATTAATTTATGATTTTTTACCTACTTACGTGTACATACATATAATCAAGTTAAGTCCTTAAGTACGCATACCCAACGAATTCCTCGCATTAATGTCATTAAATTGAGTAAAATTTGTACGTAAAAAATTTCTTTTTCACTTTTCCTTTTACTGTTTTTTCACCGTTAAAGAGAAACGAAATTTTTGTCAGGATAATATTTTAAGAGCTGCGTCATTTATGTACATATATACAGTACATTCGTGGAATTATTATGAACAAATGCGAAAAGAATATGACAGTCAAATAATTCAGGTTCTCAAGCGAAGCCATGAGACGAAACATAACATTGCGGTGTGGTCGGCATTAGGGTATTCCTTTGAACAAACCTTATTTTTAGATGTTTCGACATGTACATATATATAATTGGCGCTTTTTAACCCCTGATACGATTTTCGGCCGTGCTCCTCCTCCAATTTGTGGAGTGCGTCTTTATTGGATTTTCCAACAAATTAAGAGACCCCCAGTTTATTCTAAGCCTTCTCCGAATGGCTGATTTCATATCAGAAATATGCTTGGTGAGCTTGATTAGAAAACTTATATTTCTTTAATTTTGGATGATTGTTTAGACCTGGCTCTTGCCTTCCGAATGTCATGAGTAAATATGAAAGGTTAGGTTAGGTTGTAGTTGGCTGATCTAGTACTATGTCTCTCACTTGGACTATGTTATGACTTGTTCTTTTTGATACCGCGATTTACAGTTCCCGAACGGCCGAGTAATAACTCTACAAAACTTAATACCAATCACAAATCTGCGAAGACGGCATACTTCAATACTCAACAGCTCATTAGACTTGCTAAAGATAAATGAACTAAGGAAGTTGAACCTTAGTTTCCTGAAGGAAAAACTTCTCAAATGACTTCACTTCGCTTTTTTCTTTGCAACTCTTCCAATCATAGCCCTGATCAAAAGCATTGGTAGGACTAAGCGATTGTAGATCTAAGCATCTTGATTATCCGTGAAACAACCGCCAGAAAAGAGGACACTGTGCACATGTATGTTTGAGATCTGTCTGTTCTGGAGAACATCTTACGTGGCTAGAGGATTCCTTCTCGCCTTCTGCGATATCGGCCCAAGGTTACCTATTCCCCTAAGCTTTCAATTACCAAATTTAATGTAGCTGATACTCGATAGATTACTTCTTAACTCAGCAAATACGGAGCTCCAACACCAAAATAAAATAAACGACTGTAGGTCTGCTGATATGCGTATGTCACTCCCATTTAATAAAATGGACAGATTCTTACGGCCGAAAGGCCTTCTCTAAGGCATTTTTGGCAGGTCATCATAAATAATAAACATACATACATATATAATACGAAGTAGTTTGTTCGTCTACCGCTGAATTTACGACTTACAAGGTTCTGAACGTCACTAATATCATCACCTGAACATATGTCATTTCGGCTCTCCAAGCTGCGAGCATATAGTTTCAAAGAGGCATATTTTTGTGTACCCTCCAAAACGTATCTTTGCCTCGACCTTTTCTTAGAATTGTTGTGGAAGTGAAAGTACATGGCCGGATAAGAATAGAGGTTTTTTCGGTATAAAGACCCGACTTTTGAATAAATTATTGGAATTTACTCACCTCTTATGACAAGCACGTCTTCTCGTAGGAAATTTCTTGAGTAACTAACCCATATAACTAGTCCTGGCAGCGGCTAGTCTTAGAAGATCTTAGAGTCTGGGCTTGCATGCACTTATGAAATTCTGGAAGTCCCCCAAGCAACAACTTGGTGTTAATTCTTCAGTTTTGGTTAACTGACTTAGGCTCAGGTCCTTGTGTTGAGGATTTGCGTTACAGATAACAATTTTTTAGCCCCCGTCGAAGTCATTTAGACGCATAGCTTTACGGAGATCAGATTACTCATTCTGTGTTAACTGATATCGTAGTGAAAAACCTTCGCCCCAATGAGATTACCTACCAAAAACTCGGGTTTGCCAATGGATTGTCCTAATATAGGGTACATATGTACGTCAGAGAATTTGCATCCTTGCTTCGAACATACATACATACATACATATATCAAAATGCCTCTGTATTTCAGGAAAAACTTAGTGCAATTGCATAAACACATACACACACACACACACACAGTTATATACAAATATGTAAATTTATATTAAAAAGATTGTGGGGTATAAATTGTGCAAAAAAAATTTCCGTGCAAAAGTTAGAAAGGAAGAGCGCCACAGCAGAATTGTGGGCGAAACTAACTCTGTGGAAAAAAATTCTTGTATTTTTCTCATTTAACAAAAGTTATTGTATTGTGTTGTTGTTGGAATGCATTTACTATGTTACGATTCGCTACACAGCCATTTTGCCATTTTTGCAAAGCCAATATGGTTTTTTGGTTTGTGTAAATTGGTCCTGCTGGTTTTGGTCTGGCCGGCATCCGTGTTCAATTTATGTATATATATATATGCAACACCCCCGCCTGCGCCCCGACACCACGCATTACAAGTGCGAGTACCTCGTACAGAGTGCATTTGGCAAGCCGGCACCGTCTGTTGGTCCTGTGGTGAATTTAAAAAAATGGCAAACGGGCTTCCGTTTGTTCTTCTGTGCTTTTTATTTTGCATTTTTCATTTTTCTTTTTTTTCAAGTGGAGTAAACGAGGATAAGAATAATGGTCCAGTAGGGAAATATTTTGAAATTAGGCGGGAATAATTTTTTAATACAAAGGAAGAATAGATTGGTTGCTGTGGCATTTTTTAAGGGAATATTATAAAGAGTGTTACAGTGATGTCTCCCAGCCTCTCTATAATTATTTCGGAGTTGGTCTTTTTGACAGCTCAGTTCGCCATTTCATAGTCAACAGCCTTATGTGCTGCGTCCAAGATGCGGACGATATCACTGACCAGTAGAGTCGGTAATTCGAGCACCGATGGATCGATTTCGCACCACGTTCACTTACTACGTACTATCGTACGCACCGAAAACGTTATTATTGCTATGGAGCAGATTATCGAAGACCTGAATAAGTCCATCCGCCATCGTGCCCTAGCACTGGAGCTATCCCATCCACTTAATGGAGGATTTTGCAAAAGGATCTTGGTTTGCAGGCTTATAAAATCCAACTCGTGAAAGAATTGATGCCGAACGACCTTTAGACGTAACGCACGTTCGGTGAATGGACCAAAAGGGAGATGGCCACCGATCCCGATTTTCATAAGAAAATTTTGTTCAACTGTTCACTTTTGGTTGAATGGGCAGATTAATAAACAGAATTACCGTATTTAAAGTGATGATAACCCGCAGGCCTTTGTTGAGACGCCTTTACATCCATAAAAAGTCAAAAGTATATTTTTTCAAAAATTAAGCCAGCCATAAGGACGCTATAGAGCCATGTTTAATGGCTTTTTCGTATCCGCATTGAAGGGTGTTAATGTGGTCTTTGGTCCCAACGAGAGGGCGCCATCTGCCAAGCAGCCAACGATGACTTCAGTTTTTTGATCGAAGCTTTTGACCTGTGGCGTGGCTTCCAAGATAGTGTGATTGAAAATCGTTGGACTATTTTTGTGGTGTGTAAAGTCGCTTTTCTAAGCAGCTAGTTCCGAACGATTGACGTCTTGGAAGAGAGTTTTCGGCGTGTTGTTGGCACCATAAGACCCCAATTGCTGCAAAAAGCGGTCGAAAATCGGTACCCTCGGCTGGAATTTATTAAGCCGCAGCGATCGTTTGAACGAAATCATTGAAAATCACAGATCGAGCTTCGAGGATTTGGAAAGTATTCCTAAAAATTTTGGATTTTCTCTGCCTATATATACATATCGATATGTAAAGCATTTTTTCCTTGAGAGAGTTATTCACTAAAGCTGCTAACTTAACATGGAGAAGTCTCAATACATGTAATGTGGCCAAGAAAATGTGGCATTAAGCTTAAATCTCTAGGAGTGGCAAGCTTTGGAGACCTCACCGAGATAGCGGGGGTCAAGATATGGCGACTGCTCAGATTTAGCGGGTCAGGGTCGTTAGGATCATCAGTGGTATCGCAATGGGCCCGCGTGGGGTCTAGTTGAGCTGATGCCCGGCAGCCACTTCAACCAACCATTTCTTCGCATTAAAAAAATTTAAAAATTTTTTTTCGACGTTTTGCCGGCAGGGAAAATCATATTTCATACACGTGCATAATATATATTTATCAAGATATGTATATATGTATGGTATGCATAAGTGCAACGCCTGAACGCGTAGACGCAAGGAAAATTAAATTTGCATGAATGCATATATTTACATCGGAAAATTTTTAGCATTGCCAAAAAGCATTTTTCTTGTGTGCGCCGGCCGCACCTGAAGCAGCAAAAGGGTTGTTACTATTTTTCAACTTTTTCTCTGGCGGAAACACCGCGCATCAAGTTAAGCAAAACACCGCAGCTGTTCTTCAGCCGGATTTCCCTTTTTCGCAACCTGAGGAAAATTTGTAATGCTCCGGGTATGTAGGTATGTATGTAGGTATGTGTGTATATTGAGTCAAAAGCCACAACACTGAATACTGTAAAACCAAAACAAAAAAAAAAACGGAAAAAAATTCTGCGAAAGTTTTGATGGTTTTTGTTTTCATTTATTTATAAACAAATAAAAAGACAAACAATAGTAAACAAAGTTCCAATAAACTATGAGGGCTGCAAATTTTTTTACGATTTAGAAAAAAGAATGCAAATCAATTTTATAAATTTAATATTTGTACATACGAGTATGTATTTATATCTATTTACATATAAGCCTTTATATCTCTTTATTTCTTTGTATGTACATACAAATATATGCGTGAGTTTATTAAACATTCTCTGCTGTGCGCTTGTGGCAACAATTTCTGCGAAACAAATGCAATTTATTGTTATTTAAAAAAAATATTGTTTTAAATTTAATTAATTATCAACGATAATTGCCAACGGCTATAAAAGTATATATGTGAATATATATACACATACATACATACATATGTAAATATTTGCTCGGTTAAAAAATTGTTTTTATATTCTTTTATTTTTAAGCCACAGCGCATTTAATTCCACATAATATGTATAAAAAAATGTTTGTTTGGTTAATTTGAATAATCGAAATGGGACAAAGAGAAGCCGCAAATAATTAAAAATAATTTAACAATAATTGCTCTTTTCAATTAACACTTAATTTGTATAAAAAAAAAAAGATTTTAGTGAAAAATGATGGCAATTAGCGACTTATGCCCGTATGCTTCGGTCTACACGTAAGTTAGTTTTTGTGTGCCTGCTTAGTCATATACAGTCTCTTCCCGAAATGACGCTAAGTTTGACTAAAGGTTTTCGGCATACTCGAAGACAAAAGTATTTTTAGTCAAACCAAGAAATACTTAACTTTTAAGTCAAATGTGGAAAGTAAAATATCCTGGCTTGCCTAGCCAATCCTAGTAGGGACTACAGCAGATTTGTAAACTTTCAATATCATTTGCCCAATTTTTTTTGGTTCTACATGCCCCATGTTAAGAAACCACATAAAAAGTAGCTCACGTTCCTCTGGATATTTTGCGTACTTTGCGTGTGCGCCTTCTGTGCTTCAATCTCATAATGGACTAGAATTTCCCAACTGTGTGGTAGAGGAGTTGAAAGTGATGTGACCTGAACTGTCCATAGTGTACCCAAACCGTGCTCACTCTTAAAGTCAGAAAGCTATTGAATATGTCAATAAATATTGCTTGCTTGGATGGACGTAGTAAAAATAATCGTTGGAGTAAAGGCTTCCGATTCTGTCGACCAACTCAGTTTAAAAATATTAAGTTTCGGCGTTTAACTGTCCAAATATGTTTCTCCTGGATTAGATTTTTGTCTAGTCAAAGCCAGAAAAACGTATTCTATTTGAACTTTTGAAAAATACTTGTTTGACTAGTGATACCTTGGAGTGTCATCACTTCGATATTTGACTATAACATAACGCTGAAATCTTAAATTGGGATCTTCGGTCACGCTGACGCCTCTGAACCTTTTACGACGATTTGAACTTAAATCTCATATCTGAAGAATCGATTGTGTGGAAGCTATATGTTATAGTGATCCGATCTGGTTGGTTCCGACAAATTGTCAATACAGCAGAAAAATACATCTGCGTACAAAATTTGGTTGAAATGCACTAGGGGCGGAACTCCTTTCGTTTGGTTCAATCGGCAATACTGGTTCCACCCGCCTTGCTCTTTTGACCTTGAAAACCCCATAAAGAGGGTTAAAAATAAGGGAAAGGAAGAACTAAAGTGTATATAATCTTTAAAACCTTTAACAAATTATAGAGATATTTTCTACACGACGAACTCTATTATTCGAGTTGCGAAATTTAACCTAGAGAAGTCGGTTCTTCTTCTTCATTGGAGTCGGTAACGCATAACAAAAATAGCGCGCCACTCGTTTCATCTTTACTCTGTCTGGCACCAGTTGGATATACCAAGTGAAACTAAGTCGCTCTCCACCTGATTCTTACAACAAAGTGGAGGTCTTCCTCTTCCTCTGCTTCCACCAGCGTACTGCATCGAATACTTAAAAAGCTGGAGTGTTTTCATACATTCGGAAGACATGACCTAGACAGCGTAGCCGCAGTCTCTTCATGTGCAATATGCAATCGTATAACTCGTTCAATATCGCATTTAAGGTACTATCGAGCACAATACGTGAAATACTTAACCCTTTCATGCCCGATGTTGCGTATATGCAACATTGTGTTCATGAGCGTCTAAGTACCGCTATTTTAAATATTTTTTTTTTACCTTTCGCAAGTATATAGCCTCACGTGTTGTTTAAACTTACGCCTTATTAGTTGGTTGTCAACTGTGCACTTGTTCGGTTAGTAGCTCTTCTCGCGAGGGCGAAGTTGACAAATTCATTTTCCAAAAAAACGTTGTTTTGAAAAAGTGTTGAAAAACATTAATAGAATTAATTCATTCCAAAACCAAGTTCAAAAACTAAAAAATAAAAGGTAAGTGAGTAAATTAAAAAAAATCCTACATGAAAATATTATTTAGTTTGTCTGTAATAATTTTGCAAATGTAGTGTTGCGTATATGCAACATTGGTCTATTGTGGTAATTTTCAAAAAATAAACACTTATTTTTGTATGCACATTCTAAGGTCTGACTCAGGCTGAAATTGAAAAATTTGCCAACTTTGATTGGGATGATTCGGCTGACGAAGAAAATGAAGAAGAAGAAGATGAAAATATGGACAGAATTATACAATAGAAGAAACTTTGAAAAATTTGGATAACAGAGCTGAAAATATGCAAGTTGGTTTGATTGATCAATTTATTACAACCGAAAATGATGAAGATGTGAGTGAAAATGAAAACGTTGCACAGGAGGTGATGGAAAAAATTGATTTACGAAGTTTGAAGTGGAGTAGTAGAGAGTTTATGGGAAGCGAGACCAGTTGGAAAAGTAAATTATGCATCAATGCGGTGAAAAAACCTATTGAATATTTTAGTATTTTTTTTTTTGCGGATGCCATGTAAAGAAAGGGCATATAATTGAAATGTACTGTGCCTGAAATGAAAAGGTTTGTTGGCATTCTACTATACCTTGCAATAGTGAAAATACCAACATAGAGAATGGCGTGGGTGACCAATTTCAAAATAGCGGCCGTTGCAAGTGCACTACCAAGGGACAGATTCGAAAGAATCAAACAGTTTTTCCAGTTGAACAATAATAGCAAACAGCCTCAGAAGGGAACACCTGAGTACGATAAGTTGTACAAAGTTCGGCCTTTGTTGGACTTCATAAAAAAACAAATTCAATGAAATTTCACAGGAAGAATATCAAAGCATTGATGAGCAAATGCTTGCATATAAAGGTATCTTATTATATATGAACATATATATTTTTGAATAATACAATAGTACATTCTTTTCTTAGGTCAACATAGTTTGAAACAATATCTTCCAATGAAGCCCCACAATGGGGAACAAGAGGCAGATAAAGGCTATGCAATACTAAGTTTCCAAGCTGTAAATGCAGCAAATGCAATGTGCACTTGTGCTCCAATCCTCAAAAAAATTGGTTTGTTTCCTACCATACATAAATTGAAATAAACGGTATTTGAAAAAAAATCAACTTGTATTTAACTTTATAACATCATTACCCAATGTTGCATATACGCAACATCCTGTAGCTCTCAAACCAGGATACCTAGGACATTGAAATTTTTGTCAGTTGATATTGAGATCAACTACATCTTATATATATACTCCAAAAAATTTTAGCCATGCTCATTTTAATTCGGGCATGAGAGGGTTAACACCGTCAACAAACTGATTTGACCTTATCAGCGTAGCCTTTAGAACTGGTAAATACACTATTGACTAATTATTTACCATGCGCCATATCTTGGAAAAGAGCCGCGAAAGAAGATCCTACAATGCGGCGATAATTTATACGGCTGTGCAAACTGATGTTAACCATCACCAAAGGCTCCGTCAGGATCGCGAGCTGCAAAGCTGAATAGATAAGGTACAATTTTTTATAACAACAAATAGCTGCTAGAGTACGTTCGTGATATTGATCATTGACCTCAACAATCGTGTCGTAGGTTCTGCTTTCTCCACACTGCGTATGGGTCTGGTAGTGAATGAGAGCAAGACGAAATGTCTCTTGTCGTCAAACAAACAGTTATTGTATTCGCCACTCGGCTTCCATGTCACTTTTGACTCTCTTCACGAACGAAGACTAAACTCATCCCGTCCGGATATATGGTGCAGAAGTCAACATCTGATGAGTCGGCGTAAGGAGTTTTCGAGATAAAGGTTTTATGTAAGATTTATGGGTCTCTACGAGTTTGCAATTGGGAATACCGCAGCCGATGGAACGATGAGCTTTACGAGATAATTACACGTCGACATTGACATAGTTCAGCGAATCAACCAGCGCTGGCATGGATAAGATTACTCCAACTTTGAAAGTATTCGACGCAGTACTTGCCGGTGAAAGCAGAGGAAGAGGAAGATCTCCACTTCATTGGAAAGGTCAGGTCGGGAAGAAGAAGAAGTTTGTGTAGTATAGAGTTGGAAGTATGATCTCTTTATGCTTCTGGTTAGTTCCATTGTACAATAGATTAATTTTCAAGTGAGCCGCAACGCAATCATCTGTATTTTTACGAAACAAAATTTCAATTCCTTTAATTTTGAAGAAAAATATTTTCTTTTAAGTTTACATTCGGAATAATTACTTTTTGTTTTTTATATTTTGATTTTTTAATAGACACGAATTTTAATTTTTAATTACATTAAAATTTATATTAAATAAAAATTCGTTAAGGCTGCATTTTCGATCACGGTCGATGGAACTTTTCAAATCGATATTGTATTAATGCATTTGAAAATTCATTGCATACTTTTGGGCGCCTTGGCGAAACAAATAAATAAACAAATAAAGCAACAAACTAAATGATAAATGTATCCAAGTGATAATAAAAATTTATGTTATTTTAATTAAACAATTTTGCACTCATCGCATAGGCAGTGTATTGATATTTCATGCTATTTTACACTGAGAAAGTAAAAGCCAAGATAGAAAATCGATAATAGTTTGCTTTTAAACTTGCTAAAAACTATGAAATATTAACGAAATAATATCAGTGGCTAAAATCCATGGGAGAAAAATGATTTATTAACACCATTTCAGCGTGACAAAAATCTAAATGGTGACAATTTTTCATGGCCATATATTTTTAGGTTGGAAACTATAAATATTCCGTAAAATTTTTGTTGCAAGTGATTTTTCTACAAAGTGCCAAAACAAATATTGATTATGACATTGTAACTATGCACATACATAAATATGTATAACATTTTCTGCTCTGCTGCCGACTGTCGCTGTTTCTGATATTTGTGGCACAACTGTTATGGCATGAAAAGTTAGACATTTATCACCACTTACTAAGTGTATTTTCGGTTATATTATATTTTTGGTGTAAATCTGTCAGCGCCAGGTTGTCAGCCTCACACTCATACAAGCTCAGTCGTGCTTTAGATTTTAAATTAGAGTGCATTCGCTATTTGCAGTGCAACAACAAACATGCCAACATGCAACCCGCGCACCAACGCTGCCACTCAGGTTTTATGTCAACTTAATGTTCGAAAATTTGTTCATAAAGATTTGTCATTTATGCATTTGGTAAGCAGTTTTGGGGAATTAACACTTTGTTTTTACTAGTTGCATGGAGCTTATGTGCAGAAGTTACGTATGTATGTTTGTTTGTTTATTTCCGCTTGCAGTCAGTAAGCTTTTGTTACCTACAAGTTTTTGCTTTGCTACCCGGAATCTTATTTGATTTTTCATTTAAATATTTTGTTTTGAAATTTAATTATTTTTATGTCAACAACATTTATGGTGTTTTGTTTCACAATTTTTCATTTTTGAATTGTGGCTGAAATAATAGTTTGCAGAAAAAAGTACAAGTTCATAAGCGACTGAGGTTACGAGGGTCGAACTTTTCAAAGGTTAAATATTCAAATGAAATAAATAACAATGATTTCGAAAATATGTTCTATTAAATCATTATATTTTGTGTTTCTTTTCTATTCGGAGAGCCTACGGACCGAGTTACGATTACTGTATCTAGGCTATTTTTTAAAAAATGTGTCCTAAGAATTTAGTTATATATTAAAGGCAAGGTTTAGCCATCATGTTATCAGGCAACTGCGGCCGCCTTGAATAAATTCCAGTCAAGATATTCAATTTTTTACCAGCGATTGGGCTCGTATGTCAGCAACAACGTACCAAATATTCCCTTGTGAGGCGTCAATCGTATCGGGATTAGCTGCATAGACAAGCGACTTCACATAAGCCCCCAGAAACTAGTACAACGGTGTTAAATCGCACGATCTTGAATGTCACGTTACAGGTCCATGACCTGAGAAAATGCGCTCACCAAAAGTCTCCTTCAACAAATTGACAGCTTCGTTGGTTGTATGGCATCTACCGCCATCTTGTTGGAACCAAACTTTGTCCACACAAACGTCCTCTAATCCAGTCGCGATAATAACCATGGCTCTATAGCGTTCTCCATCGATTGTAACATTTTTGAAAAAAATATAGACCAATGATTCCCTCTGTCCCTAGAGTAAATCAGAATGTGGTTTTTTGAGGATTAACGACACCTCAGCAATGGCTAGGAGACTCATTTGAGTCTGTGATACACTGCTTTACAGCAACAATAACGTCTCCGTTGACATCATTGGATTTCTCCTCAAACGGACGGAGCTATATGTCACATACAATGTCAAGATTGAAATGATGTTTGCATTTTTACAATCACACAGCTCTGATGGACCCCCTCTGCTACATTCTTGCCCTCTGCTGTCTTTTCATGGATCTCTTCAATTCAAAATTCATTTCCAATTTTTGAAAACATGGTCCCTGGGAAATTACCTTCGTTGTTTTGGGTTATGGAGATAAAATTACGAACAAGCATTATGAATTACAATACATATATTTTTTTACTTTCGGCCGTGAGAAGAAGTTTTGAGCCGCCTCAGAACAACTGACGGTTTTTTATTAAAATCTCTTTCATTTCTTATAAAAAAGGACTCGAGCTTGCATTTCCTGTTTTGAATATATTTTTTGTTGTTGGTCTGGACTTATGCAGAGTACTACGCTACTAATATATACCATATAGTGGCTTTAAGTCTGCTTCGTTATTTCGCATGTGATTATAGATTCCCACTTGAGCTGAGTTTTTTGTTCAAATTGTGTACAAAGCCCTCTCTTGATTGTCTAGAGAGGCTCCTGTCTTGGCCAACTTGTCTGCTTTTCTGTTGTCGAAAATATTCTTGTGACGAAAATATTCCTGTGACTGGGTATCGAGAATTTGGAACGTCCTTCAATTGAGCTCTACATATCTCTCCTATGCCTAGTACTCTCCCTTGGAAGATGCTAGCTGAGTTTTCTGCAGGGATAGAAAGAGAGAGAGATAGAGAGAGAGAGAAAGAAAGAGAGAGAAAGAAAGAGAGAGAGAGAAAGATAGAGGGAGAGAGAGAGAAAGAGAGAAATAGAGAGATAGAGAAGAAGAGAAAGAGAGAGATAGGAAGAGAGAGAGAATGAGAGAGATAGCGAGATAGAAAGAAATATATAGATATAAAGAGAGTGAGAGATGTCAAGATCCTTGGAGTATGCCCTTACCCCGCAGCCCATTTTGGACCCACCGATATAGACTGAGATGGTATCTTACTCCCCTACTAACTCTCTTCTCTATTCACGTCTAGAGGGTGTCCTTATCTTAAAGAAACTATTGAAATCCCACCTTAGGAGGATATAGTTTGATTTATTTAAAGTTGTTATGAGCTGGTTCATGATATCGCTGTGTTCACAACTCTTTTTTTTTCAAATATATTTCTAGTTTTTTTCCTTTAATTTAATTTCACCTTAGCACAAGTCATGTGACATCCAAGATACAATACATGCCCAGTTAAAAACGAAATAGGTATCATGGAAATAATCCTGATATAGGCAATGTGTACTTTGAATATATATGAATGTATAGCCATCTAGCTAAATCTCAATTCCAGTTCACTCAGCATACTTAAATGACTTTTCTATGCTCATACTAAATACGAATTCGGCCTTTATCATTTTTCAGTATTGAAGATTAAGTATTATCTCTAACCCCTGCGGCACTTCTGACATAAGTCTCAGCACTTCCTTGCTGCGCTACCACTACGATACAAGAGAATGCAAATTTCGAAGTCAAATGTGTAGTCGTGTGTGCAGAGAGGTGCATTTGTGCAAATACTACTACCAAGTTGAACCACAAACAAATGTAAACTTAGAAGTTGGAAAGTTTGGTAATAAACCGAAAGCAACAGACAGAGTAGCATGCCTACAGGCAGTTCAAAATGAAACTTTGCTCAGCCGGCGTAAGTTTATACACATACATACCTACATACATGTATACAATATGTAGGCAAAGCCATAATACATACACTTGCACAAAATGAATGTCACCGAGGCAAATTAAATAGAATTTCACCTTAACATTTTCAACTGAACTTAAGTGCACATAAGCTGAGTGGGTTGGTAAATTCAAAATGTAGACTCGTATGCATTTTGGAAGATGTGGGACGTTTATTTGACCATGTCTTATGCTATCTAAATAAAAAACATTTGGTATTAAAATATTGAAATAAATACATATATAGTATGTGCATTTATGTATTGCACTTTTGCTTCAAAACTATTTTCTGATTTATTAAAATTTTAAATATATGGTAAAAATAGCAAAGTTTCTTATAAACAATGATTAATATTATTGGGAATAATGTATAAATTGAAATGAAATTATTTCCCAGAAGATTTGAATTGGAAGTAAGAAAATTAATTGGTATTTATAAATACATACATGTATCTATGTATCTATTTATATATCAAATATATACATAAAATCTCCTGTTAGTGTTTTTAACCAAATTCCTCCAAAGAGGCTAGACCGATTTTTAGGAAATTTTATTTTTATATTGGGTAGGTATGAGAATCGGTCTATATCTATTTTTCACCCCGGAAAGAGCATCAAGGCCTGACCTATTTGAAAAAAATCGAATTGATGAAAGTATACCCTGCATTGCTTAGATTAGCAAGAATACTATTTTTCAAGTGTACCAGGGGGCGTTTTGTACCCCAAAAATTTCTTTATGGTATGGATTTCTCGGATATTTTTTCGGAAGTAGCCAGATTTGCTTGGTTCATTCTATGTTTCGAAAAATGGATTCATACGTTAACTTAAGCTAGAACTTCTTAGAAAAGTGTGCGCGTGCGTAAACGGGATCCCTTTCTTTGCATTTATTTTTTCTGATCGAAAATTTTATTTAAAATTTACTAAAAATTAAATTTAAATAAAGGATCATCCATTTCAAAGTTCCCTACTTTTTAAAAAAAAAACTACAGGAAATTCAAAAAAAAAAATGTCAAACAATACTTAAAAAAAATAATGTGACAGCTTGATACGACTCTGATCTGTCAAAAAAAGGCTATTGAAAGAATTATTTTCAAAATTTTTTAGGCTGATAATTCCATCTTTTCTCTCACCACATAGATAGTAGATATGTAGGTATATATGAGTAGATGAAATGGCAAGAGAAAAATTGGTCACAAAGCCCCATGTGATCTTAACGCATCATTCGAACTTAACGTTCATTTATTGGCTTTGGCTTTTCGGATGATGTGAACAGTATTACAATCAAATCCGTGGTGTAAATGAACGCTGCTAAGACCTTAAAACAACGCACTTATTACGTCTGGATTTTCGGTGAGCTTTATGTCCTGGAATTTTAACGAGCTCTTTATGCTACGTTTCTGAGAGCCGATCAATTACATAGCCAGTGCTTTCGTGTATTTTAAAAATGTCAATTCATCGCTTTTTACTGATTTCGAGTTCCTTTAAATAATTCACAAAGATTTGAACTTTCTATATTTTAACAGAGTTTGCCTGCGACTTCGTTCGCATGGAATTTCAAGATGGTTCTAACAACGGTTTTTACGTTATTTATTTTATTATGATATATAAATTTTTATATTCAATGATATAAAAGAGATAAAAGTCTTCTATAAATATGTTTCTTTTTGATAGATCTATATATTAAGTAAAACTTCCACTTCCTGGAAGAAAAAGTGCCTTTGTACCAAATTTCATGAAAATTTATTGATTTAAAAATAATTTAGATTTTTTAGAACAGATCGGTCTCAGGTCTACATTGCGGAAAATCCCTCCTTGTCGGATGCCTACGTCATATGCAGAATACACTCACCAAGTTCCAGATCTCTACGATCAATGGTCTATGGATTGATCCGTCAGGACAGAGCCTTTTATATAAATATATAAATTATCACTCTGGAGTTGATCCGAAGGCATAAAATTGAGGAGAGGCGAAGATGTGAAGTATGTGATGATGTAATGATGAATATATGTACATATACGTGTATGTATCTATAATGGACACTTTGTAACCGTTGAAAGAATTCTCATCGATATGCGTCTTGATGATTTTACAGCAAATAGAGGGACCTATAGTTTTTTTTTCAATCGCACCGAACGGCTAGTAGATTTTTATGAGGAGTTTTTTATTTTATGCCGAGAGGCGATCGAAATTGAGAAAATTAATTTTCTATAATTCAGGATCTTGGTTAGAAAAGAACTGGAACCTTGGTCTTCCGAATGGTAGTATACACTGCTAATCACTGTTTTTTTGGTCCCATATTTAGAGATATGGTGCTGAAGAAAAATATATTTGAGAATCATAGCTTCGTAAATGGATTTTAAATTTGAAAAGAGGAAAAATTCGGTCAGATCCATGCCAAAGGTATCTGTTAATTTTTTTTTAGTAGAAATTCGCACACAATGAAGACCTTGTGAGATGGTACGTTCTCTTCTTCTTTATTGGCGTTGGCACCGCTTACGCGATTATAGCCGAATCAATTACAGCGCGCCATTCGTCTCTTCTTTTCGCTGTTTGGCGCCAGTTGGAAATGCCAAGTGCACTCAGGTCACTCTCCACTTGATCTTTCCAACGGAGTGGAGGTCTTCCTCTTCCTCTGCTTCCACCAGCGGGTACTGCATCAAATACTTTCAAAGCTGGGGTGTTTTCATCCATTCGGGCGACATGGCCTAGCCAGCGTAGCCGCTGTCTCTTCATTCGCTGAACTATGTCAATATCGTCGTATAGCTCGTACAGCTCATCGTTCCATCGTCTGCGGTATTCGCCGTTGCCAAAGCGCAAAGGACCATAAATCGTTCGCAGAACTTTCCTCTCGAAGACTCCTAGAGCCGACTCATCAGATATTGATAACGTCCACGCTTCTGCGCCATATAGTAGGACCGGTATAATGAGCGACTTGTAGAGCTTGGTTTTCGTTCGTCGAGAGAGGACTTTACTTTTCAATTGCCTACTCAGCCCAAAGTAGCACCTGTTGGCAAGAGTGATTCTGCGTTGGATTTCAAGGCTGACATTGTTGTTGGTATTAATGCTGGTTCCTAGATAGACGAAATTATCTACGACCTCGAAGTTATGACTGTCAACAGTGACGTGGGAGCCGAGTCGCGAATGCGATGACTGTTTGTTTGATAACAGGAGATATTTCGTCTTGCCCTCATTCACTACCAGACCCATTCGTTTCGCTTCTTTATCAAGTCTGGAGAAAGCAGAACACACGGCGCGGTTGTTGAGGCCAATAATGTCGAAATTATCGGCGTACGCCAGCAGCTGTACACTCTTGTAGAAGATTGTACCTTCTCTATTGAGCTCTGCAGCTCGTATTATTTTCTCCAGCATTAAATTAAAAAAGTCACACGATAAGGAATCACCCTGTCTGAAACCTCGTTTGGTATCGAACGGCTCGGAGAGGTCCTTCCCGATCCTGACGGAGCTTTTAGTGTTGCTTAACGTCAGTTTACTTAGCCGTATAAGTTTTGCGGGGATTCCAAATTCAGACATAGCGGCATAAAGGCAGCTCCTATTCGTGCTGTCGAAGGCGGCTTTAAAATCGACGAAAAGGTGGTGGGTGTCGATTCTCTTTTCACTGGTCTTTTCCAAGATTTGGCGTATGGTGAATATCTGGTCAATGGTTGACTTACCAGGTCTAAAGCCACACTGATAAGGTCCAATCAGTTTGTTGACGGTGGGCTTTAGCCTTTCACACAATACGCTTGATAGGACCTTATATGCGATATTAAGAAGGCTTATTCCACGGTAATTGGCGCAGACTGTGGGATCGCCTTTTTTGTGGATCGGGCAGAGCACACTTAAATTCCAATCATCGGGCATGCTTTCATCCGACCATATTTTGCAAAGAAGCTGATGCATGCACCTGATCAGTTCTTCGCCGCCGCATTTGAATAGCTCGGCCGGTAATCCATCGGCCCCTGCCGCTTTGTTGTTTTTTAAGCGGACGATTGCTGTTCGCACTTCTTCATAGTCGGGTAATGGAACAACTTTTCCATCGTCATCCATTGGAGATTCGGGTTCACCATCTCCGCGTGTTTCCTGTTCACTGCCATTCAGCAGGCTGGAGAAGTGCTCCCTCCATAAATCGAGTATACTCTGGGCATCTGTCACTAGCTCACCTCCCTGGGTCCTACAAGAGTTTGCTCCGGTCTTGAAACCTTCTGTAAGTCGCCGTATCTTTTCATAGAATTTTCGAGCGTTACCCTTGTCGGCCAGCTTCTCAAGCTCCTCATACTCGCGCATCTCGGCCTCTTTCTTTTTTGTCTGCAGACGCGCCTTGCTTCCCTCTTCAGTTCCCGGTATCTATCCCACCCCGCACGTGTTGTGGTCGATCGCAAGGTTGCGAGGTAGGCAGTCTGTTTTCTCTCCACTGCGACACGGCAGTCCTCTTCGTACCAGCTGTTTTTGCGACGTTATCGTGGGTTAAAACCCAGTCGATTTGTGGTCTTTTTTGGCAAATTCGCTCCCTTAAACACCGCACAACGCTGAGATAATATTTTTTTGCTTACTACCGAACCTTCTGGCAGGAATCCCAGGTTTTGAGCCATGCTTAGAAACAGTGTTCTCAAATCATGTGTATCCAAAACTCAAACTTCAGAATATTCCAAGTCAATGTTAAGCTGAAACTAAGTATTGTATTTAAGTTTATATAAAAGTGTTTAAACGAAGTAGGGATTACACATTTTGCATTAAATTTTCTCTTTTCTACTTCAACATTTAAGTCCCTCAACGAAACCTTAACGAGTACTCCTTCTCTTAAATTGCATATTAAGTGCGAGTGACATACATACATCGGTGCATACATAAAGTGCCGACAAGTCGACATTCAATTGATATTATCGGTAACTGTCGCCATTTTCCATTCTTTATTGGTTATGTTCTGCAATTTTGTAGCAACGAAATTGGCCTGTAAATTTCACCGACCAACCCAGTGTTGTTGTGGCAATGTTGCAAATTAAACTTTTATGATCAACATAAAAAGATGGGCGCAAGTGTCCTGAAGCTCACAGCCACATGGTAGACATATAACATATCTATATATGTATGTATGTATGTAAGTAAATATGTAATATTTTCTTGTAAGTTTCATTAATTCATGGTGACTAACCGAAACTCAGAGTTTAATACAAAAACAAAAAGTTTTCATAAAATATGCATCAGTAGCTTAATGTTTATGACAGTAAAGGTAATAAAATTTACCATAAGACTTATCTATAAAGCCAAGTATGTATGTACATAGATACAACAAACATCACTTCTTCCATCTCTACAGAATTTGGAGAGTTATCTAAAGAGAACCTGCACTTCCCTATTCATTTAATACTTAAAAGCCTCACCTTTTATTTTGCATTTTTACTATTTAAAAAAATCTAAAAATATTAAAATTTAATTATTTCTTTTCTTAAAAAAAATTATTGCTCAAAAACTAAAAAAAATCAAACGAAAAAAAAAATGATTTATCCACCACAAATTAAAAAATTTCCGAAACACAAACATACACATACAAACTTACAGGTATGTATTGCATGTAAATATGTCCGTGCTCACGACAAGTGGGGGCAATATTTTCTGTGTGTGAATACCCATATGTATTTATTGTATGTATACCGTCGGCAAGTTGAATGGATGGCGCTAGTGGTCACAGCGGATTCATAAATCAAGTCAACGTCATCATGGCTGGCTCTACAGTGTCATTCGGCGGACAAAGACTGATAAAATGATTTTTACTTTGAGAAATATTTACTTTAAGAAAGAAAAAAAGACACAACAAAAAGCATATTTCTTTTAGTGAACAAGTAGAGTTTTTTATACATAGTTAAAAAATATATACATATATACTTAATACAGAATTGTTTATTTTTATGTCAAAAAATTGAGAATAAATTGCTAAAAAATCTCAAAGCATTTTTCATAATACACAAAACAAGAAATATACATTTACAATATTTTCACAATGCGGAAATCTTAAGTTATTAAGAGATTTGTGTAAGAGTGTTCTTTAAAATACTTTTTAAAAATTGTAAATTTTTATATTTATAAATAATCTTTATTTTTTTGTATCTTTATATGTAGAAGATTGCTAAAAAAAAGATGAAAATATATGTAATTTAATTAAAAAGAACATAAAACTTTGATTCATGTAAATATTTAAGTAAATCAGCAAATACTTTTCCAATCGGCAAGAAATAAAAATCTTTGAATCATCTACGAAAATATAAGCACCATTGGTGTGGAATGTGTTGAAATATTCACAAGCATCAAATAAGTTACTGTTGTTTTAGACATAATGAACAGCCTTATTCCGAAACCACGTTTGAAAATCCTGTAAAATTATTAAATTCGAATATAGTATTACTTCAAGAAATAAGTGACCAGGTGGCAAGCTGGACATAAGTTGATATCGAATCAATAAGGACTGCGGCTTCCTATTGACGTAGGATATGATATCGTACGCTATCAACTAATTGAGATTAAGTATTTATACATAACGTATTTTTGTCTTTACGACATACTGAGTATAGTGAATATTTATTTGTAATTAACATCGCTAAAAGATGAGCGGGACAGAAAACCAAGTCTGTCCTGCGTTAAGATTGTTCCAAGATTGCGCTACTATTGGGAAATTAGTGGGAAAATGACAACTCGTGATATAGCAAGGACTGTCGACATATCGAATTCAGGCGTAGTTAAAAACGAAATGTATGTTTGGGACTCCCAAGAACGAAAACAAATCCATCATATAAAAGGCCACTGGTAACTGAGCGACCCATTTCTTAAAAGAATCAATGTCTGATGAAAAATAGATAAGTTATGAAAACGTAACGTAAAAAGAGTCACCACAATGGATCTTCAAAGACTATTTTCAGCAAAACAAGATTATGGATTCTGTGTGATGAGATTTGAGAGAATATGGTCTATTTTGAGTTGCTTTGAAGAAACTAAAATATTGATTTGAATAACAATTGCGGACGAATATCGAAATTGATTGAAGAAACGTCTTAAGCTGACCAAAGTCAGAGGAAAATAATGTTTTATTGTGATAGCCGCTATTCTCCCTTGATAATCATTCAAATATTAACAAAGCTCGATTGGGAGCTAACGTCCGTATCTATTTTAAAAACCTGATTTAGTACCATAAGATCACCATTTATTACGCTCCCTTCCAAGCCATGGAAATGGTAAAAATTTTGGTTCTGATCAGGTTGTTGAAAATTAAGTTTTTCGGTTCTAGAAGCCAAAGTTCTTTGTATGTGGATTTTTGTAATATCCATCAAAGAAGCCAAAATAACATTTACTAACGTTTTTTCTGTTAAACCCGGATACTGCGACCGACTAAGAAGTAGGATTTAACGAACTACCCGCAGGTAGAGCTCTGAAAGAGCACGCGAGTAAAATGGGTTGCAATCGCTGTTGTTACGGATGAGTTTGCGTTGAATCTCAGTTTTAATTAATGCATAGCAGCAGAAGCTGAATGATTTGTGTAGTAAAACGTGCAACTAGTTAGAAGGTACAAAGTTCTGGGGCTTGCTTTCCACGGGTGACTGGAAAAAGATATGTCTGATTTCGAATTGAAAGGTGGCAAGATGCGAAGCTGGCTTTTTTAGTAAACTCGTCCTTTCTGACCACGCATAACAGTCTATCAGCAGAACAGAATATGATCTTTCCGCATTGCCTACTTCGCTTGGAGGCATTATTTGTTATAGGTATAAAGATCGGAAATAAGGACTTTCCGGCCATGACGCTAATAACGCTAAAAGAGAAAGGAGCGCAAGCTAAGTCTTCTCAACGGAAGAAGAAGGTGATAGACTGGAGGCTACGCCTCACCATCATATCTTGTTGTAAATGTATAAAGCTAAAGTTAAGTAATGCGTAAGATCCGTAGGCACATCGGAAGTAAAACTTAATTGGTAGCTCTCTCCCCAAGGAACTAGTGGACAAATGTGGATATAAGGACTGTACATTCTTATGTAAGTATATCAGTTCCCCTATATCATGGGCATGAACCCGAAAAAAGGGGTTCTAATAGTGGTCAGATTAGCAATCGGAAGAAAATTTCTATACATACGACTCTAGGAGTATATCTGGGATAAAAGATAACATTATAAAAATAATAATTTGGTGCTTTATAACAGCTGAAGCGATTTTCAGTTGAGCTCCTTTTCCGATTTGTGGTATGCGTCTTGGATGTTTTTCCATCAATCTACAATTTATACTCAGTCGCCTCCGAACTAGCGACGAATTTTTATTAGAAGGTTTTATTTCAGAATATGTTAGAAATACACTCGGAGGGCTTAACATAACCAGCTGAGGGTCGACCACAATTAGAAAAAATAATTTTCTATAATTTAGGATGTTGGAATCGAACCTTAGGTTTCAGAATGGCAGTACACAATGTTAACCACTCGGCTATTGTGGCTGGTATCAACCCATAACAACTAGTAGATTCTTTAAAAATCTACTCATAGAAGGCTTAAAAGTGAAGCACCCTTATAAGCCATTTCATTTACTGTAATAAGGTTTAACAAATTAAGTACCCCCGAGAGCTCTTCCCACTAAAAACATTCATTAAAGTTGCGGCAAACATAAAAACAGATTATAACTCACTAAATCAACTCGCTACACTGTGCACACATAACCGAAAACTTTGTGTCATCACTGACTTTGCAACACCACACACGCTACACAACACCACTGTATGTGTGTGTGTGTGGCTGCAACGCACATGCAATTTTAACGCACAAAGAGGGACCCACTTGAAATGACTCGTTTACGAGCATGTGCCAGCTCAGCAAAGTAGTGTCCTGCAACGGAAAATGTCACCTCTGGGAAATCAACAGTTTCCGCCTAAGGGCCACCCACTCTCGCGCTCACACTTTGCTATGTGGCAGATTCATTGTTGTATTTAACAACAAATTCACACCTAAGGAGGCGTGTACTCATTCTGTGGCGTTTCTATGAGCTTGTATGTGTGCTTACTTTGCTACTTCACACTGGTATTGTTTCTGAATTGTAATGAAACTGGGTACTCACTCTCTTGGCCGCTTCAATGATTCATTTTTATGACCGCTCGAATGCGTGAGTGCATGTTAACGGTCTGACAATGTAAAGGTGTACTTACGTGTATATACAGGTAACTTGACTTAACTTCCATTTAGAATTGTGTAAGCCTACGTATGTACGTGTATGGGTGTGTGTGTTTGTGAAATTAAATTTCACACATCACGAACTCACTATTCGATGGGGGATTTAAATTGGGATGACATAGTGAATGCATGAGTGGTGTACGTTGTTTTTGAATTAATTTCGCATAAAATTCGTATTATTACGAATATGTATTACGTTGTTTCTCCTCTTTTGGCGCAATAAAGTGGATTCGGAGAAGCTGTGGTGAGTACGTGTGGTCTTAGATGGTTGGTGTTTAAAGCAATCAGGCTGCATGTGATGGCATCTAAGGTAAATGAAAGTGTTTTACGGCATCACTCACAACATTTTACTTAAGAAATCGCTTTAAATCAAGATACAGGTATTTGAATAATTTTTTTTTTAGCAATGAATTTTTTTGTATGGGATTTCACCTAGTGAACATCCTAGTTATTTCAGTGGCAGCCTTTAATAATGCAGTAAATTCGAATACCAAGAAATCTTTAATTTACGTTTTGTATTCACACACAGTCAATTAAATTGAAGCAATCAGTCTATGATACCCAGCTGGTACTATTTTTATGACCTTTAACGTATATGCTAATTGGAATTTCGCTTGAAATTACTCTCCATAATGCTTTTCGACATTTTGTCCGTATGGTTGCTATGAAAACTTAACGATAATTTTTTTGAATCTTTAGTTTTCTGACATTCATGTTCTCACTGAATGTACCCTTTGCTCTTCGCACTAAAAAAAGTAAAAAGTTATTGTATGAATTATTCTAAGCTAATTTTTTGAGATTTTATGAAGTTACAGTTTAATCACTGAAAATGATATTAATCGGATAATTGAGTGCTTGTGTGAACAGTATACTTTACCGAAATGTTATAGCAGCTCTTTCGGCCTGATTGATGCACAATGTCTCTGTTCTATTATAAATATACATAACAATTATAAGTTCAGTTGCACAATAGAACTCAATTAGCTAATTGCCTGCCTATGTGAATAGTGTATTATTTTCCTAGCTTTTTGATTTACATTTTTGCATTGCAAGATTATTAAATTATAAATAAAAATAATAATAATAAGTTTAATTGCAAATTTATTTTTAATTAGCTAATTGAGTGCCTGTGTGAACAGCGTACTCAATAAAAATTATTGTTTTAAATCTGTCGGCCTTATTGGTGACAGTTCTTTCGATATAAGTTTATTTTATTATACATATATAATCCCCTTTCAACTGTAATGGTGAAGACACGTAGGTATGCACTCTTAAAAACAGTCATAATTTTTGTTCACCTTAATATGTGTAAATGCATTGCCATTAAACCGGTCCAGCAAATTTTATCTTGCTCTTAATTTTCCGTTGAATTCTTTAGATTACATTGTTGATAACATATATGTATATATACATATATACTTGAATACATATTGTATATGTACTTGTATATACTTTTTTGAGCTTATCTGTCTACAAGGCATACATTTAACACAAAGTACATTGTAGGCACATACTTATATACTATTATATTACATTAAAGCATAGCATGCCAACAGGGGAGTAGTTAATAATTGCAGATTACACAACTGTCTCATGTTTTGACAAATTGCATTCTCGCCACAAGAGAAATATCACCTGTTGCCACAAACTAAAGTCTCGATATAAAATAAATAAACGTAAAGTCGTCCAATGTTTTTATACCTATAGGTACATACATAGCTATAAATTGATAATAATGTATGTAGATACGTATATTTGTTTGCACAAATGTGCTTGTGCTCACATTAATCTTATTGCCTTAAACGTTTTATCAGCAAAATTTGTACGAATTTTCAGCAAGTGCCAACGGCTTAGTTTATTAAATAAAGTTGGCTTTACATAAGACTTGACTTAATTTAATGTCTTCGTTAATTTGCAATATTACAATATTTAAGCATTAAATTGAACTTAATTTTTAAGTTTAAATTATTGATAATATCAATTGTTCTCAATATTCTTAATTTTTTACGTTTTGCAGGAAGACGCCAATTACATTAATTCCCAGTATTATATTCCCGGCACTTTGAGTCGACAAAAGCAGGAGGAATTGGGTACGCTAGCAGCGGTACATGAAACACGACGCTCCCACGTTATTAAACACAAACACGAAAATGGTATTTTATAAAATTAAATGGATATTTCAACTTTTATTTATTTATTTTACATTATTTTACTTTATTTTATTTCACTTACTTTATTTTTTTATTTTATTTTATTTTATTTTATTTTATTTTATTTTATTTTATTTATTTTATTTTATTTTATTTTATTTTATTTTATTTTATTGTATTTTATTTCATTTTATTTTATTTCATTTTATTTTATTATATTTTATTTCATTTCATTTCATTTCATTTCATTTTATTTTATTTTACTTTAATTTATTTTATTTTATTTTATTTTATTTTGTTTTAATTTATTTTATTTTATTTTATTTTATTTTATTTTATTTTATTTAATTTTATTTTATTTTATTTTATTTTATTTTGTATTATTTTATTTTAATTTAATTTAATTTAATTCAATTTAATTTAATTTAATTTTATTTTATTTATTTTATTTTATTTCATTTTATTTGATTTTATTTAATTTTGTTTATTTTATTTTATGTTATTTTATTTTATTTTATTTTATTTTATTTCATTTTGTTTTATTTTATTTTATTTTATTTTATTTTATCTTATTTTATGTTATTTTATTTTATTATATTTTATTTTCTTTTATTTTATTTTATATCATTTTATTTTACTTTATTTTATTTTATTTTATTTTATTTTACTTTATTTTATTTTATTTTATTCTATTTTATTTTATTTTATTTTATTTTACTTTATTTTACTT